>CM031241.1:609266090-609761090 GCA_018340775.1 Taxus wallichiana var. yunnanensis | reverse complement strand
TTGTCTACGGAAATTTTTATTTAATTATTTATTGAATAAATAATGCCCGTTTGAAGTAAATTGTGCTCTGGTTGAATCCTGTTGAAGTTTTGCATGCCAGTATTCACTCATCTCATTAGGGTTTTCACCAGGAATGAATTCAGGGCATTATGCAACTTCTGGCAACGTTTTTCACTTTTATTTATTTCTTTTGTATTTTTCTTGGTTTTCTCTGTAGTTTCTCTATGAAATTCCCTAGGTCAATTCTTTGTCAGTATAGTTTTAATTTTCTGAAGCATTGGAGATCATCTCTAACACAACAACAAAAGGAATCGACCTCAAAATGTAAACTTCTGACCAAAAAAGATGAAGTCATGCAAAAAAAGCCTCTCTCAGGCAAGTCACATTTTTTGGAATTAATGAGTGTAATATGTAATGAGATTTTTGGTAGTGGCAGGCAGGCGGGAATTTCTTACCTACCTTGCAGAGGTACTTTTTCCCCCATGAAAGTGCGATGGGAAAATTAAAATTCATTTAAGCTAAGATGGGAAAATTAGAGGCGATAAAGTAGGCGGAGAATTTCTTACCTTCCTGCGGGTAAAAAGGTAATTTTTCCCATGAAGTCAAAGTCACTTAAGCTGTAATGGGAAAATTAGGTAAAGGCAGAAGAGATTTTTTTCTTACCGCCTTTTGCAGGTACTTTTTCCCATGAAGTCAAAGTCACTTAAGTTGTGAAGTCAAATGGGAATATTATTGTGGGAGGAAGGAAATTTTTCTTACCTTACCTTGTAAGGTAGTAAAAATTCCCATTATAAAAGAAAATCACTTAAAGCACCATCGAGAATTTCTTACTTGCCTTGCAGGGTAAAAATTCCCATTATAAAAGTCAAACAACTTAAGTGAAAGAGGGGATTTTTGGAGCTGCAGTGCAGGGTAGAAATTCCCATCAAAGTTGACTTCCTATTTTTGGAAATTACCCTTGCTAAAAAATGCGACCCACCTTGGGTGAATAACAATGCAATTAATAATATTTATTAATGGTTTATTCACCCAATTTTGGTGCCATAAATAGAAGGAAAGTCAATGCAAGTGGAAAAGCTAAGGAGAAGTCAAGGATGCATGCTAAAAATAAATAAAATAATTTATTTAAAAGCAACCAACAACATGCATAATTGGGCGCCCAATTTGGGTGAATAAACATGATTGTTTATTAATTAAATTGCCAGAAATAGGAAGGGCAATTATTAAAAATAGTATGTTGAGGATTATATAAGCATGGGCTGCCATAATAAAGAAGCAATTAATTCTTTTTGATGAGGATTGCAGCCCAGACAGGTTTTGGCGCCAAAAGAAGGAGGATTTTGCATTAAAGTTTATTTTCCACTATCGAGAAGCTTCCAGTTTTGGCGCCTAGGGTTGGAATAGCCTAATTTTGGTCATTCTAAGCATCTGCATGTTGGTATAAGTGCCTAGTGAATTAAATAATATTTTTCTTGCTTTGCATGCAAGAAAAACCTCAAATTTTAGGGCAGCAGACTTTATATGCAGATTTTGGTGATAAAAATCAAGTATTCATGCCATGGACTCCATCTTTGTCTGAATAAATTACAGGTATTCATCACAGGTGCTCAAATCAATGTCAGGTACATTGAATATATCTTCAAATTAGAAGAAATTTCAGATCTGCACAAATTGATCCAATTGCAAGGGATTCCGGCAGAATTAAAAAAAAAAGAGCTTAGACAAAGATTGTTCCAGCCATGATGAAGCATGATGAAAGAAAGGATCAACAGAATCATGCATAGCTTCAGATTTGCTGAAGTCAATGATACAGACATAGGCCCTGAACTTATCACCAATTTGATTGACAAATCCAACTCTCATAATTGCAAAGGCTTCTAGCAAAAATTCATCCTCTTGTTTCTAATGCAGCCCATGTGGAAGTCATTGCATGGAGAATTCCTTTCAGAAGCTTGTGCATGTGCTCCCAATCTTCCAGTTGAAGCCTTCATTGAATTTACTTGTGTTTTCCTTCACCCAGAGTGCTTTCCAGAATTTAAAATTGCTCATATGCAATTTTAAATAAAAGATGATGAGTTTTGTCTGAATTATTTACGGAAAACATTGCACTAGTGCATGTACTGAAGAAGAACTACAAAAGCTTCAAGGATAAAGGGAAGACATGTCAGAGGTAACACCCACAAGAAAATCAATACTTCTAGATCCAGTTTGGTGAGAATCAAAGGAAAGAATTCAACAACATATGGGAGTATCTCGAGATCCTCCACAACAAAGATATCATTTGAGATTCTAAAATAAATGAAACAATCATTTGGATCAGCATGTAGAATATGGAAGGAGAACAAGATTGGGAGGGTTGCAACTTTCTTCTTATTTCTTTTCCTCTTTCTTTTATTTTCTCGACAAAGTAATTGAGCAATCAATTAAATTATAAAACTTAAGTGATTGGTTTAAAAGTCCGTTACTTGAAGAAGTCAATTACTTGGAAATAGGTGGTAGACATGCAAAATAGAAGGTTCTATTTTTAGTTATAAATCATGCATGTCATGCAAAGAGGAATTCTAGGAGGAAGATTGCTAGTTGTTTCCCTTTTCATAGCTTCCGCATGCGGGAATTCATTTAAAGCTTCCTATTTGTAATTTCCCTTTATACACTATAAATAGAGGAAGAACCTACGGGTTAAAGGATCGAGAATTTGTAATCAACATTCTTGTGTTCCAGACTTTGAGCTGAAACCCTTGATAGCTTTCTGCAAGCAGAGGAATAGAAGAGATTTCGGAGAACTTTGTGTCAATGGTGCATTTGTTTCTTATTTATTTCTAGATCTATTCATAAACTTTGTGTTATTCTAGATCTAGATCGAAAGTTTCCTTTGCTTTGAATTTTGTATTTAATGATCTATTTTTTTAATCTATGTGCATGCGATCAACTCTGTAAACTATTGATTGGGTTGCACATCTTCTCTCCTTTCTTCCCGTTTCCTATTATTTTCCTCTTCTGCAGATTTTTCCTTTCTTTTTTATAACTACTTACTTGCTGCAAAACTGTCTAGCTATGGTTCATGAGCTACATAGTTAAAGTAATACCAACAAATAGATATTAGGATATATAATTGAAAAAATCTTACACGGGAGCCTCACCGGTAAATGAGGGAGATTTATCTCATGATTGCCTAGGTTTTCAGCTGTGCAGAAAATCTAGCCAACAATTTTGGCGACTCACGTTGGGGAACAACTATCTTTGCAGATCATAGCTTATCTTTTGCAGATCAGAGTGTATTCCCATTCAATTCTCAACTGGATGACTTTGGTTGAATGTCCATTCACCTGATCTTAGTGAAGGCTCAAGGAAGGATTGATCATTTTTATAGATTGCAGGAGCAATTCAATTTCAATCATCCTCCTCAAGTTAGAAGCCACAGATCTAGTCTTTCACCAGGAAGAAGAGTAAAAACTCATCCAGATCCGGATCATCTTAAAAGCATAATCTAGTAGTTGGAATTATTCACCAAGTCTATTCTCAAAGAAGATGTGCTCCATTCATCATGATGCAGAATCAGCCACTTGCCCCCTACACACACTGTTCCATGGGGTGCAACCTTTGGACCTCTGAATCGACTCCTCCTATGCATGATCTACCTAAAGGGATGAGAAAGAATTTTCCAAAATTCTTTGGAGATGGAAAATAAAATCTAGATGACCACTTGGTTGTTTTTTTATATCTTGTGGAGTGCTTGTAGTCGAACATGAAGATGTATCTGTCAGACTCTTCATAGAGACTCTGCATGACTTGGTTGGAGAATGGTTTTACTCGGCTAGCTCATGGCACCATACCATAACCAAGCTAGGCCTATGAGAGATGCATTCCTGAAAAGATTCAAACCAGTTGAAGATTCAGTACCTTGATAACTCAGCTCACTCAGTTGAAGAAGGAGCCACATGAGCACATGCGGGATTTTATTGCAAAATTCAAAGAATACTTTACAAAATTCGGCATTTGCTTCTCTGAATGATGAGAATCAAAAGGTATTCTTCATCAATGCTTTACTTCCTGAAGTAAGCTATCAACTATGAAGAGCACGTCCTGCTGACTTGTTAATAACCCAAAACATGGCGGTTGAAATTGAAGATGACCTCATCATGGCTGGAAAGATAAAAAGCAACACTTCTAGAGCTGAAAGTTCATCCTCTGCTACTACTTCCGATTCACTATTGCAAAAGTTAGCAAATGAGATGTCGCAGATGAAGAAACAAATGGCTCAAATGGCTCAAGGAAACAACATTGCCCCTACTTAGAATTTTTCAACAACAACCGGAACCACATTGCTGGTTCCCAAAGATTAGCAATTGAAGTTGCTCCCAGAAACAACGTGGAGATGAATGAAGAAGACCAGGAAGTTGACATTGATCAACTTGAGAATGATGATTTTGTAGGTCCTGCTGGTGACTCCAACATTAATTACCTAAACTACAAATCTAAACATGACGATGAGAAGCTTCATGAAGATGATCATGGTCATACATATGCAGTATTTACAAATCACAAACTCACCAAGTTGAGGCATTAGTTGATGAACAAAGAAGGGGCAACCCTTTACCTTCTTCTTTAGCTCCCAGAAATAAGAATGTGAGTTCTTCATCTCAACCACAAAAAAAGTAGCTCAGGTATCTGAATCTATTCCTTCTTTTGACATTATTGATCATGTCAAGAAAACTAGAGTTCAAATGTCAGAAGTTGAATACTTGAGAGCTTTCTGAGTAGTTAAATAGGCTAGTCAAATATGTACAATCACTAGGACAATCCAATACATCAAAAGGCCTTTTTCCTAAGCCCAAAGATACTCCTCCCCAGAACAACACTGTAGTTGTTAAATCCTCACCATCTTCTGAAAGAGTGGAACCATTCTATGTTTCCCTATTGCTTAATGGTTTCAAGTTAAGAAATTGCATTTTAGATTCGGGTGCTTTTGACAATGTCATGCCAGCTAAAGTTGCAGATGCTCTTGGGCTTACCTTGACAAAGACCATAGGAAGGTGTTATTCCATGGAGAGACAAGTCCCTTTAATCAAGACAAATCAAAGATGCACAAGTTGTTTTTTGGAAGCTTTTCCTGACAAAAGATTAAAGATGACAATCTTAGTTGCAGATATTCTGTCTCCTACGGGATGTTGCTTGAGCAAAAACTTTTACAAAGAGATGGGAGGAGAAGTAAAGATGGATTGGTCATGTGCTCATATTCCTATCAAAGGAATTAATCATGCTAGAGCCGGAAAAGAGTCCAAGTACATGGTGACAAAATATGAGGATCCTAGATCTTAGATTATTTTTCAGGAATCTGACCATGGTGGGGTCTATTTCTTGGAAATGGATAAAAAGGCATTCAGAGAACCAGGAACTTCAACTAGAGCTAGACAACAAAGAAGAGAAAAAAGTTTGGACTCTAGAGTTTAAAGGCACATGTTGTTCTTTTGGATCAGGAGCCGACATTTCTACTAATATCTCAGATCATGAGATATTCCCATACTCCCACAAGTTGATGTTCGAGAACACCAATCATATGGTGGAGTATGAAGCATTGTTGTTAGGAATGGAGCAAGCTAAAAAAAGGAGTAAAACTCCTCAAAGCCCAAGGAGATGTTGAACTTCTAGTAAAGCAAGTTCGAGGGAAAAATCAAGTCAAAAGAGATGAGTTGAAGCATTATAGAGATAAAGTGCTTTCTGCCACACTGGATTTTGTAGCCTTCTCTATCGACTTCATTCAACCAATTAGAATTCCAAGGCAGACTCTTTGGCGAGTCACAGTTACACTATTGAATCCGGATAGACCACCATCCATATTCAGACAAGGAAACTATAAAGTGGAGATGGTCTACGCCCCAAAGTCCCTGATAATGTTGAACAGTGGTAGACTTTCAATGATGACAAAAAACAAACATCTGCATTTGGAACAAGACAACTTTGACAAGTTGTATGTTGAAGGGAGTAAATCACCACCACGACAAAACAGTCATAGGCAAAATTGATCCAGGTTATGATGACAATAGTGGAATAATCCAACCAAAAGGTAACAAAATCCCCAAGGGTTTAGTTTCCTTAGTGGAGACTTTCAACAAGCATGATCAGTACTTGAAGAAGAACAAAGAATATGGTGATAGTTCTTCCTCAAAAATGCAACAAAGGTAAATATGGGACGGAGGAAGTTGATGCAGACTTATCCACCATAGAGAGAAGAAAGGATGAGCCACCACAAGATGAAGTTGATAAGGACTTTCCCAAGGTATTTGACAAGAAGGCCAAGAGAAAGGAAGTTCGAGATCGGAGACTGGGTACTCTGGTGGGACAAGAGACATGAACCAAAGGGCATGCATGAAAATATGATTCACTCTGGAAAGGGCCCTTCATGATCAAGAGAGCTGCTGGAATGGATACTTTCTTCCTTGCCTACGGGATGGAATTGAGTTACCACTTGCCTTTCAATGGGCAGCATCTGAAGTTGTTCAGAAATTGAGATACAGGGTAAAACCTGTTTGTATATAAATAAAACTTTTGTTGTTTTCTTTTTTTTTTTTTTTTTTTTTTTTTTTGTTTTTTGGCTTGACCCGAACCCAATGGACAAGACACGAAACCAGAGATGTTGGGATCTCATCTTCACTCTTTCATTTTGAAAGAGGTAAAGATGTCCACAGACGGAGCCGATTGGTGTCCCATTTTTACCACTGAAATGGGACTACCCATTTAAAAAAAATTGTTCTTTTAAAATAACGGGTCTTTTTGTGTTTTTATTGCCAGAAGATGTTTGTATTATGTTAGGATATTCCCAGTGAATCATATGAGCCAATTTTGACAAATACCCAGATGCCCAAACTCATTTTATCCCTCCGCCAAGTTTTGTTTGTGGGAAATTTTTATTTAATTATTTATTGAATAAATAATGCCCCGTTTGAAGTAAATTGTGCTCGGTTGAATCTGTTGAAGTTTTGCATGCCAATATTCACTCATCTCAATAGGGTTTTCACCAGGAATGAATTCAGGGCATTATCTGCAACTTCTAGCAACGTTTTTCACTTTTATTTATTTCTTTTGCGTTTTTCTCTAGTTTTCTCCATAGTTTCTCTGTGAAATTCCCCTAGGTCAATTCTTTGTCCAATATAGTCTATTTAATTTCCTGAAAGCATCTGGAGATCATCTACTGACACAACACCAGAAGGAATCAACCTCAAAATGCAAACTTCGACCAAAAAAAGATGAAGTCATGCACAAAAAGCCTCTCCCAGGCAAGTCACATTTTTTGGAATTAATGAGTGTAAGCTGCAATGGGATTTTTGGTAGTGGTAAGCAGGCGAGAATTTCTTACTTGCCTTGCAGGGTACTTTTTCCCATGAAGTCAAAGTCACTTAAGTTGCGATGGGAAAATTAGAGGTGGCAGGTAGGCGGGAATTTCTTACCTTACCTTGCAGGGAAAATTCCCATTATAAAATAAAGAAAAATCACTTAAAAAGCAGATGGGAATTTTTCCCATGAAGTCAAAGGAGGCTAATTTTAATGCAAGAAGACTTTTGATGGGAAAATTTTAGGTGGAGTGACAAAGAGGTGGGAATTTCTTACTTGCCTTGCAAGGTAATTTTTCCCATGAAGTCAAAGTCACTTAAGTTGCAATGGGAATATTAGAGGTGGCAGGCAGGTGGGAATTTCTTACTTGCCTTGCAAGGTAAAAATTCCCATTATAAAAGAAAATCACTTAAAGCACCAGCGAGAATTTCTTACCTGCCTTTGAGGTAAAAATTCCCATTATGAAAGTCAAATCAACTTAAGTGAAGAGGGGATTTTTGGAGCTGCAGTGCAGGGTAGAAATTCCCATCAAAGTTGACTTCCTATTTTTGGAAATTACCCTTGCTAAAAAATGCGACCCACCTTGGGTGAATAACAATGCATTTAATAATATTTATTAATGGTTTATTCACCCAATTTTGGTGCCATAAATAGAAGGAAAGTCAATGCAAGTGGAAGAGCTAAGGAGAAGTCAAGGATGCATGCTAAAAATAAATAAAATAAATTTATTTAAAAGCAACCAACAACATGCATAATTGGGCGCCCAATTTGGGTGAATAAACATGATTGTTTATTAATTAAATTGCCAGAAATAGGAAGGGCAATTATTAAAAATAGTATGTTGAGGATTATATAAGCATGGGCTGCCATAATAAAGAAGCAATTAATTCTTTTTGATGAGGATTGCAGCCCGAGACAGTTTTGGCGCCAAAGGAAGGAGGATTTTGCATTAAAGTTATTTTCCATTGTTGGGAAGCTTGAGTTTTGCGCCTAGGGTTGGAATGGCTAATTTTGGTCATTATGATAATTATCTGCATGTTGGTATAATGTGCTTGGGTGAATTAAATAATATTTTTTTGCTTGCTTTGCATGCAAGCAAAACCTCAAATTTTAGGGCAGCAGAGGCTTTATATGCAGATTTTGGTGATAAAAATCAAGTATTCATGCCATGGACTCCATCTTTGTCTGAATAAATTGTAGGTATTCATCACAGGTGCTCAAATCAATGTTAGGTACATTGAATATATCTTCAAATAGAAGAAATTGTCAGATCTGCACAAATTGATCCAATTGCAAGAGGATTCGGCATAATTAAAAGAAAAAGAGCTCAGAAAAAGATTGTTCCAGCCATGATGAAGCATGATGAAAGAAAAGGATCAGCGAGAATCATGCATAGCTTCAGATTTTGAAGTCAATGATACAGACATAGGCCCTGAACTTATCACCAATTTGATTGACAGATCCAATCTCATAATTGCAAAGGCTTCTGGAAAAAATTCATCCTCTTGTTTCTAATGCACCCATGTGGAAGTCATTGCATGGAAAATTCCTTTCAGAAGCTTGTGCATGTGCTCCCAATCTTCTAGTTGAAGCCTTCATTGAATTTACTTGTATTTTCATTCACCCAGAGTGCTTTCCAGAATTTAAAATTGCTCATATGCAATTTTAAATAAAAGATGATGAGTTTTTGTCTGAATTATTTTATGAAACATTGCACTAGTGCATGTATTGAAGAAGAATTACAAAAGCTTCAAGGATAAAGGGAAGACATGTCGAGGTCAAAGGCAATACAAAAATGCAGTCAGTTTCTTCTAGATCAATTTGGTGAGAATCAAAGGAATAGCTTCAAGATCCATTTGGTGAGAATCAAAGGCAAAATAAGATCATTCATTGCTAAAATAGATGAAGCAAAAGTACAATACAAGTTGGATCAACATGCAAAGTAGGAAAGAAGAACAAGACTGGGAGGGTTGCAACTTTCTTCTTATTTCTTTTCCTCTTTCTTTTATTTTCTCCGACAAAGTAATTGAGCAATCAATTAAATTATAAAACTTAAGTGATTGGTTTAAAAGTCGTTACTTGAAGAAGTCAATTACTTGGAAATAGGTGGCAGACATGCAAAATAGAAGGTTCTATTTTTCAGTTATAAATCATGCATGTCATGCAAAGAGGAATTCCAGGAGGAAGATTGCCAGTTGTTTCCCTTTTCATAGCTTCCGCATGCGGGAATTCATTTAAAGCTTCCTATTTGTAATTGCCCTTTATACACTATAAATAGAGGAAGAACCTACGGGTTAAAGGATCGAGAATTTGTAATCAACATTCTTGTGTTCCAGACTTTGAGTTGAAACCCTTGATAGCTTTTTGTAAAAGAAGAGGAATAGAGAAGAGATTTTCGGAGAACTTTGTGTCAACGGTGCATTTGTCTTCGTATTTATTTCTAGATCTATTCATAAACTTTGTGTTATTCTAGATCTAGATCTGAAAGTTTCCTTTGCTTTGAATTTTGTATTTCATGATCTATTTGTTTTAATCTATGTGCATGCGATCAACTCTGTAAACTATTGATTGGGTTGCACATCTTCTCTCCTTTCTTCCCGTTTCCTATTATTTTCCTCTTTTGCAGATTTTTCCTTTCTTTTACAGTTGCTTACTTGTTGCAAAACTGTCTAGCTATGGTTCATGAGCTACATAGTTAAAGTAATACCAATGGATTTAGATGTGTAGACATTCAAGGTAGAATCCCCTAAATTATTTTCCTCAAAACCTAGTTCGAGACATGATGGAAAAGAAGAAAGAATTAAAATGTTATATGTTGGTTGATAATAGTATCTCAAATATGTAATTAAGGATAAATAGAAATTATTCTTTAGGAATTGATTAGGGTTTGAAATCACTTGTCCTATATCTACCTAAATTTTTGTTGCAAACACTAATCTAGGTATGAGATATCCCTCAAAATTTGAAAACTTAGAAGGAAATTGGGAAGATCTTAAACATTTTATGCCAAAGAATACTTTTGTGGCCAATGTGGATTTGGGAGAACACTAAATATTTGAGGAAGGTAAGGACTGCTCCAAATTTGATGTGCGCCAATCACTTGTTATTGGTACTTTAGGGTATGTATTCTCGTTTTCCCTTCAACCCATGTGCTCCCATTACCTTCCCTAAGATTTGGGATTTTTCTATCATTCACCCTCCTATTAGTCATCTCGAATATGCTATTTTCATACCCCCGGTGGTTCTGGTAGGGCAATTAACTATGAAAAAGTACGAACTTGGTAAAATAAAATATTTACTTACTTCTAATTTACAATTTCAATTTTGTAACTTGAGGAAAGATGCCATTAATGCTGATAGGAGGGATGTTGAGAGGAAGAGGGAACTTGATAAAGCTTATTGATGGGGGCCGCTTCCGTGTAGACCAAGAAAATTGAACTTAATGTATATCATATTTTGCATGGATCTAAAATAATCGTAGGAGTAAAATTATGTAACATGAAGGAAAAGGGTTGTTTCTATCCATTTGCCATGCTTTGATTCATTATATGCATTTTTGATAGAACTTGGGTGACTTGTTTGTTGTTTTTGTGGCGGTTCAATTGGTGGTGAAAATTTATTTCTAGCTAGGGAGGATGTTGAATATTCTATTTACAAATTTGGAGTTATTAAATTAAATACGTGACTACAAAAAGGGATTCAAAAAGGAAAGGTTTTGGTTTGTTGTTTTGGGATGGTGAAGGTGTTGATGAAGATTGCTCTATAACGTGTCTTGGGTCCTGTTTGGGTGATGAGTGTGAAAATGCCAATTATTTCAGCATATTAGATGGATGTTTATCACCTTCATGTGCTGTTTGGTGCATTTAATACTTGCTTATTGAAGACTGCAGAAGATATCATCCCCTTGTATTTCGAGGAATCTAAATATCTAATACAAAAGAACTAGTTTTTACTACGAAAGCTAGTTAAGTTTGTGGCTGCTGAATTGGATGAATAAAATTGTAGACACGATGTAATTCTTCTTGACAAAAACTACAACTATGGAAGATGTGGAGAATTTAGTTTTTTGATGTTACTGAGAAAATTTCGTAGTGCAACCTTCTATTTGGTTTTACACATAAAATGAAAATTCTACTTCTATAGCTTCTATAAATGATCTTTGTTTTTATGAAATGGGGAATATTTTTATTTTTGGGATTTTCTTCTACAATTTCTATAGGCGACTTTTATTACATTAAATGATGAATGCGTTATTTATGATATCACTATCCATTAAACATTCTTCATAACTTTTTATATAATTTCAATGAAAGGATAAGAGACTCAATAATCTTTTTAATTACTAAAAAAAAAGACAAAAAAACCATCTACAAAATCCAACAATTTACATGTAATACTACGCCTCCATCCCCACCCAAAAAAAAATTGAAATTAAAAATAGAGAATTAACAATGCAAAAGAACATTTGGCAGCTTCACTTTGAATCCAAACGTCTAGAGACTCAAAATAATATAATTGAAGCACAAATTGTTTTACATTCTATAGTAGAAGCACAATATTTCTTGCTACAATTTTATCAACATAATAATTACCTCATGGAATAGAAAGAACAAATTGATTCTACTCTTGAAGTACCATATTATCTAGTGGCCTTTCTTGCTATAAAAAGTAGCCATGTAATGATGAGTATAGATAAAACAAAATGTAGTGGTGAAGCTACACGTTATATCAACTTTTCCACATGTTTTTATCAATCCTAAGCTTTCAGGAAAAACTCACGAGTCTTATTTATTTTCATTTCTTTATTGATCAAATGTACCACAGTGCTATCGAGGACTATGGCTCGCATGTTATATGGATATGTAAAGGTAGAGGTGCCGATATCTATGTAATACATATCATTTTAATAAAAATAATATTATTTTATAGGATATATATATAATAGATCAATTTATATATGAAAATAGAAATTATAATTATAAATTTTCCTTATTATTAAAGTGGATATATCTCATACAATAGATATATATTTTTATGTGTAGAATGTATTAATATACTCAGAAGTTATATCTAAATGTGAGGATAGAGGTGTCCATATCTATCTAATTGAAATGTTTTCAATGAGAACAATATTATTCTACTAATATATGTTAAATTGAACGTTATTTCAAATGAAAATAACTAAATATTTATGTAATTTAAATGTTTTTAATGAAAACAGTATTATTCTAATAATATATGTTAAATTGAACTTTTCTATTTCAAAAGAAAATAATTCAATATATATACACTAAAATAAAATGTTTATTCTAATAATATATGTCAAATTAAACTTCTTTATTTTGAAGGAAAATATCTCTCTCTCTATATATATATACACAATAAAATAAAATATTTTTAAAATATTTTTTTATAAAAATAAATGAAAATGTTTTTTTTAATAAAAACAAACAAAAAAGGTTTTAAGAAACGCCCATAACCTTAACAAAAGGTAAGAGATATAACAATGAAGGAACAAACCAAACAGACACAAAACAAAGTCTAGAACAACGAGCATCTAGACCAGCTGGAGGCTAGCTACTCATTTATAAGATGGTGGTGTCTTAAATCTTTCATATTTCATATAAAAAGTGAAAAATATTTCAGAAAAAAGAAACTATAACTAGACAAGAGAAAATTTCGACTTCTCTCGCTCCACAACATTTTTCCACTCAAACTACCGAATGCCGACAAAAATAAATACAGAGGCTACCCTAAACTTTTGAGTTTTTACAGCAAGTTGAGAAAAAAATTGAATATATTGTCAAATCATGGGAATGACAATTTTGCATTGCTAGATATAATTCAGAGTCTTTCAAGCTCACCAGTTTTGGCCATCCAAAATAATAGACTTACCTCAAATTTTCCCATTGGTTATTATTATTGTTGTTGTTGGTGTTATTATATGAAGTTGCAGCATTTCTTTGAGAGTCCATGTTGGTAATGGTATCATGATGATTTCTAATAAGAAAACTTGCATTGGAAGCAGCTCCCACACCCAAAAAATCTCTGGTTAATCTATCTCCTGCTGCTTGATCTTCATTTTTGTTTGTCATGCCTGACAATACTGATGATATTTGATGGCTTCCACTAACTCCTTGCATTTTCTGTTGCAGTCCATGGACATGATAAGCTTGCTGTTGCTGTGGGTTTCTCTCACTTTCAGGAACAGTACTGTAATTTCCACCATATGTGGGTTGATGATGATGCATGGTGCTTAATCCAAACATCGGTGCTGTGGATCCACCTGCAAGAGAATTCATGATAAGGTCTTGCAGGCCTGAGTCATTTTCTAATGATCTTGAACTATTTCCACTGAAAGACCTAGCCAGATTGTTGTTATTGTTTGTGTGGTTGTTTATTGCATTGCCATTGAAGGCTCTCAGTAATGGACTAGTGCTGCTTGTAGTTGTACCCATCTGTGCTGCTTTCTGAAGTAATGCAGTGGCTGACATTTGAGCATGAGTGGCGGTGCTTTGGCTGAGGTGCTGTTGGCTGTATAAATTGGGCATGCTCATACCTCCATGGTGGTGCCCATGAGCACCCATGCTGCTGCTGCTGCTACCACCACCATTATCATTACTATTACTATTATTATTATTGATGGTGAAGAGTGGTTGTGTGTTGTTATTGCCTGTAAAATCCAATGCCGGTCCAGAAACACCACTTTGTTGGAGATCAGAAGAAGTGAAAAGATCTGGATAAACCATCTGGCTTCCAGGATTATTGGAGGATCCCATTGCAGGCAGCTGCATCAATCCTGTCAATGGCTTATCATGATACAAATTCATTCCCTGTGAATTACTGCTACCACCATCATCATAGGCACTACTATCCTGAAGAATACCTGCAGCAGCAGCTTGTTGCATGGCTCTGGAGGACTGTTGAAAAATAAGGCAGCATTCATGCCACCACCACCTCCTCCTCCTCCATGGTTAAGGCTTGCTGAAGGCCTAAAAGAAGAAGAGGATGAGGGAGCTGCCATGATAGACAGTGGAGAGCCTGACTGACCTGCACTAGCCTGCAATCCAGCTAGAACATTGTTACCATATAAGTGGCTACTTGCAACAGCTAATCCTCCAGGAACCCTTGCACTTTCTTCAGCCAATGCATCACAAAATGCTCTGTGGGTAATAAAGCTGTCCCTCCTACATGAAACCAAAAATAATATTATCAGAGCTCCAGCAATGCAAACAACCATAACATACCAATATATAAAACAGAAACATCACAGCTTTACATGCAGAAGTTAGTTTCATTAATCTTAAAAACTCTCCAGCTCTTTAAAATAATTCACCAAATAGAATAAATTAAAAATATTACAACCCTCAATGCATAAGTACAGGAATATAAATCAAGAAGGTTAGTGTCTTTTTATCTCCACGTCATTACCTTATAATTCAAGTATATTTACTTGACCTACAAATATGTTTCAAGGAATGCAACAAATGTAATATACAATGTAATTCTTGCTTCACGTGCTGGGCAGATGTAACCAAAACTATACAACTTGCACGTGAATAGACATGACTGTGGTTTTAACATGGCAATGTACAGAAAGTTTGAAAAAAGTTTTCGGTATCATTGACAGAACTTTTGGCATCTTGCAAATTTAAGGACTTGCTTTGAATTGGGTCGCAGAATATTGTTTTGGCATTTCCATATAGTAGCATCACGTGTCAATGCAATGTAAGTGGTCAGTTTAAGCACGGGATTCCCAGAACTAGTTGCAGGCCGGAACCTTATTGTGTGTCTTTTTGTGCATCAGAAGTATCTATCCAAGGATAGCAACTTTTTTACGTAGGGACATTTTGTTCCATACTTCGGCTGCTTTCTGGTTTTTCAGGAAAGGACCAAAGATTTATCAATGTTATGTCTGGTACAGCATAATGGGTTTTTTTCTGAGTTTGAACCCAATGAGTGATTAAAAAATAAGTGGCAAGTGACTTGCAGAAACATGGTGTATATATCCATGAAGTGCTTGTAGAAATAGGGCTAGTTAATAAAATATGCCATGAAGTGCTTGTAGAAATAGGGCTAGTTGATATATTATGCCATGAAGGAGCAGGCCTATAAGTACTGTATCTGTAGAAGTTGGATAGTTTCGAATTACAGTGGAGAATATCACAACCAGAGCTCTTGAATCAGTGTAGAAATTTGTCATCTGCATCTTAAGCAATAGGAATTCTGAAGACTTTTATTTTGGGTTGTTGTTGAGTCCCTTTTGAACTGGTTTGAGACATTTTATATAGGTTTGGTATGCTCAACTGTTTCTAGTGGGGTCTTAGTACCGCATGGAATAGCCGTTGATTGAGGTCTCCAAACAATACCAAAAGAATGTTTGTCGATGTTGATCTGGTTGTATGTATTATTTTAAACCCAAGTTTGACATTGATGAAAAGACCATGTTGGGACCAGGTAGGGCTCCAGAAGTTTTCAAAGATGTAATAACAGTGATGTAGTGGCATCCGGCTTCAGCTGAAGCCAATTTCTGGTATCCTTGGAATAAAACATGTTTGTATTTTATGTAGTGATTTGTCTGCAATTGAGTGTTCAGATCTTGAGGCAGATACATAGAGATTTTTATCCAAGGGAGTGAAGGCATACAGAAATGGTCATCCCCAAGTCGAGATGAGTACTTCCCTTAAATCAATGGCTGCCTGGACACAGCTTTCAAGAAGATTGACATTCATTCCGGACATAATAAAAACAATCACAGTTATAAAATAAAATATAAGACCACCGTCTTTATCTTTATTTTAAAGCATCGAGTTACAATACCTGGAGAATAGAGTCCCACAGTCACACCTATACTCTCTCGTACCACAAGTCTTAGAATGAGCTTTCCAGTCAGACTGAACAGCATATCTCTTTGCACACTTATCACACTTCCATTTCTTCTCTCCATGTTTTCTGCAGAAGTGTTTTTGATACCAGTAAGGTCTCCAAGAGCCCTGGATGGATCATGGTGTACACAAGTGGGTTCTGGGCACAGATAAACCCTCCTCTTTATCTCTTTAGTAGTTCTTTGCCTCAACTTCCAGGGAAGATTGTGTCCTCTCCTGTGAAGCTGTAGATTCTGTTCTCTCTGGAAACCTTTGTTGCAAACTTCACAAACAAATCTGTTTGTAGCCATGAGAGTAGGGGGATAGAGCAATGATTTCTGCATCTGGGTCTGCAAAACCACAAGGCAAAATAAAAACAAAGGAAACCTGACTGCTATTTGATATAAACAATCAATCCAATTAAGTTTATTACTCTACGTAATAATCATCACAGACTGATGTTGCATTATAATCACAATATGAAATTTACACGAACCATATACAACCAACCCTTCACATATCTATAGGCCAGAAGTCATGGGTTCAATGTTCAATCAGGCTTTTGCTTCAATATTAGGCCTATCAGAAGCTACTTGTACTGAATTTATTCTACCTAGTTAACATCGCTAGGTAACAAAATGAATCTTGATTAGGTATAAGCTGGCATGGAAGGAATAGTTGTAATACTAATATTTCTCACATGCCCATGAAAATTTAATTGTTTTACAGTGCTCCAAACCATGCCAGGAAGGGCATCAATATCTGGAATTCCAGTACTGATACATATATATGCTAACTTCTCCTGGGATGCAATATTAAACATATGGAGATCCATGAAAAACACAACACATGGAAAGGTTTGATAGTATCTAATTATCTATGTATACATATCCATGCTTGCCTGGTGTTCCAGGAAGATTTCTTTTTCTCTTCACTATGGCACTGTTGTTCCTGGTTATAGCTGTGTTTTCTCCTCCTGGTGGTGGCGCTGTTGTTGTTGTTAATTTGCTGCTGCTGCTGCTGCTGCACCATGTTCTGATCTTGGTCCCTACTGCTACTACTACTGACAACAGAGAATTTGGGAGAAGAAGAAGACATTGTGTTGAAGGCTTTTTTTGGATCTGGTAACTGCTGCTTCTTTGTCACTTAATCACCCAAACTGGACAAACATCATTATCCTCATCATCATTATCGTAGAAAAAACTCTCCTAAATTCTTCCTCTTCATCATCATCATCCTCGTCTGCATCAAAACTCTCCAAAATCGGATTATGGTCTCTAATCCTTCAATATATCATGCCTACAGTGCAGGTTTCTTCTCTATTTGTTTTTCCTATTTCTCTTAGTTTTTCCTACCATTTTCCTCCGAACTTGGCCTATTCTAAAATCCAATCCTACTACTGTTTGATCATCCTTGCAGCTGCTCCTGTCATGCAGGCTGTCTGCCTCTATGGGGCCATTTTGTGAGGGGCCACCGACCTGTAGGCCTCACCCTCTCCCTCCTCTATAATCATATCTTTATTCACAAATGGACAAACCATCCTTCTCCACCTCTCTCAATGATAAACATATAAAATCATCCAAAAGAAGAAAATTCGTTACTCCCACTCATACCAAATTCACATATACAAAACAAAAATATCGGAGACAAAACTATATCTAACATCTAACATTTTAAACTATGTTTCTCCAAATTCCATCTGATCCTGGGCTACCCAAGATCCTAATATATAAATGCTGTTTCTGAGACAAAATTTCCCCTCCCATCTATATTTAGAATATATCAGATTGATGTGTAGTAATAAATTCATGGGTGCCTTGATCAAAACAACTCAAGTCTTATATGATCAGATGCATGAGGTTGGGATAGAGATGGGCCACCAATGACAGAGTTCGGTTTAGCTGTCATTATGACTGACGTAATACATTCATAAACAACGAGCACTAGGGTGGATAGGTGGTATGGTAAGGAAGACCAAGAGTTTATTACACAAAATGGCAAATGCCAAATATCAAGGAATTTAATGCATATATGAGAGGGCTTAATGATTTGATCTTTGCATTTTTAGGGTAATTCGATAGTATTCTCTTATTTAATTTGAGAAGACCAAACGATTAATTCAATTAGATTTAAAATAAATATATGATTTAATTACCTTAAATAAAATATCCTAGCATGAAAGATTTAATAATGATACCTAAGCTTGTAGACATTTAATTTTAGTAGAGGACTATTTTATTGTATTTGTATGTTTGTCAATAATTGGTTAAGATTATGTTCTTATTGGTGAGTGTTCCTTCTTTCAGTTGTTTTTAAGATGTTCTTTTTTTTTTTTTTTTTGTCGTCTTTTTTTTCCCTCTTTCTCGTATTTTCTCTATTGTTATGAGTTTTTCTAAAAATTATATTATTGCATTTTTGGGTCTCTAAGAACCATACTACTGTAGCTATACATTTTTGGTTTACTAAAACCATATTTGTATGGTTCTAGTTCCCTAGAATCATAAGCGCCTCGTTTTAGAGTTCTTTTTCATGTTGGCTCTTTCCATCCGTATACAGCACATCGAGGTTTTTGGCCTATTTTATTGGATTATTTAGTTGGATGTGTGTAAGCATGTATGCCAATAATGTCAAAAATTGAGTTTAATAAATCTCTAAATATATAAGGTGCATTAATGCATTTAGGAAATCAATCAATAAATCAATCATTTATAAAGAATTGAATGAAAGAGAAGCATCATCCTTTGAGAAGAAATCACAAGCACTTAAAGTAGAAATTCAAGAATTTATGGAAATTTGAAAAGTATCTAACATTTATTGTGTATTACATTAAGGTTTTATTAGAGAATTGGAAGCTACAAGGGTTGAGTACTTGCGTTATACTAGACTTCATGTTGACACACATTATATTTAATATGGTGGAGTCATGAAAAATGCTCACATCAAAGGCCCCGATAATAAAGGCAATATAGCACATACCTCTCAAAATATCCCTCCACTTTTTTGTGTTCTTGTAAGGTGTTACTATTTTATAGTGAGATTCATGTAGGATTTGGGAAAATTGAGTGAGGTTTCTTGAACCATTAAGTTGAGGAACAACGTTATTAAACCATATTTTCCCTAGTTGACGATTTCAAAACACAATTGCTATGGTAACAAGATAGTATAAGCGTAATTATGAAAAAGGTTCTTTTTTGAGTTGTTGTCTAGGCATTATTTTTCTTGTTGTCTAGAAATGTTTTACATTATTTGTTAATGATGTCTATCACTAGATTTTTTATGAATAAGATATTCCTATAAAATCCCTATTTTTAATTATTGTTACTTTTGGAATGTTGTTGTATACAATTAGGTATGCATTACAATGTTTGTGGGTAAATGTATTGTATTATTGGTGTAAAACCACCCTTTTTAAAAATATTTTGATGAACTAGTATTGTGTTCCCAAGGTTTCAATTTTTGTAAGAACACATTATTATGCATGTTCCTAGCCTCTAGGGTTCTATCTTTCGTCTTTGGTAATAGATCTATTTTTTCTATGGATTGTTTCATTTTATTTCTTCCAAATCTTGAATCCTTTACTATTGAGCACTTCAAACCCTAGTTTGCACACATACACCCACAAGCGCATGCACGTGCACACACACGCACGCACACGCACACGCACACGCACACGCATGCACACGCGTGCAGACACACACACACACACGCACACGCATGCGCAAGCACACACACATGCGCACATGCACACATGTGCACCTACACACACACACACACACATGTGTGTGTGTGTGTGTGTGTGTGTGTGTGTGTGTGTGTGTGTGTGTGTGTGTGTGTGTGTGTGTGTGTGTGTGTGTGTGTGTGTGTGTGTGTGTGTGTGTGTGTGTGTGTGTGTGTGTGTGTGTGTGTGTAAGTATTTTATGTCATCCAAGTAATAATATCCAAAATATCAATAAGGAGGAGTGCTAACATAAATTCTAGTTAATACTAGAACTTATATGCAAAAGAAAATGGATGATGGAGCGATGTTATGTTGTTGGACTTATAATGAAAAGATTGAGATATGAGCATAATTTATCTAATACTTGACATATTAATTTAGAAAAATGCAACAAGAGTGTTAATACAATCTAAATTATGTGAAATATTGAGATTTGAATGTTATCAACAACTTTAAAAATCGAAAAACATCAATTAGGGCATAGGGCATAGAAATGGAATGAAATCATTAGTAAAAGATGATATAATATGAAACATAATGCTTATATGTTGAATAGATAAATGGTAGATGGTCACCAAGGCACAAAAAGTCCTAGAGTTGGAAATGTAATTTGGGTAAGTTCAAAAAGGGTAGACACTTATGGGTACAAACCTATTTGAGGTAGAGTGTATAGGGAAAAAACATATTTGGAGGATACAAACCCATTTGGGGTTGACTACAGAGTTGAATTATTTATTACATGTTTTCCTTAATCATTACATTTTAAACTTATGACATTGGAATATTGCACGATGAATCTACGGTGTAGTTGTATTATATCATCATTTTAAACCCTAGCTTGGATTTCTTTAAGGAAACCTTAAAAAGGGGTTAGAATTTTAGGTTGGATTAACCCCAAATACCTCTCGATGGATGAGTGTATTCTATGTAGAACTACTTCAAAGAGGCCTTAAACACACTATTTCTCCCACAATCCTATGGTAAGATACAAATAGATATATAGAAATAAATACACATAGAATGAAAAACTCAATTTAACTTTAGCACTTAACATGATTTATGAAATTTTTTTGCTTCATATTTTAAATCTTGGCTGATCTAGGACTACTCTTGGAAGATTTGGATATTTTTCATAATGGCTCCAAGTGATGAGGCAATGTCCAAATAATTCTTAGATGGTTTTAATGGCTTATGCTACCTTTTCTTAAGTAGATAACCTTTCATTAATTTCCCCACTCAACCAATCCTAAAATACAACCAAGACCAATTGAGAAAAGTTACCCATTTGAAGTTGTGACCATTAGTTAGGTGAAGGATATGTTTATGACTAGTGTATACTCCTTATTTTTCGCTCTTATTAAATTTTCTTTGGGCAAGAACCATTAGAGCACTAGCCCCTCGAATGATTGTCACAAGGCATTATCGGGAGTGGGGTGTAATAAAAATTCATAGTTGTTAGTAGTATATGTGAGAGAGGTTTGTTGTGTAGCCCTTTATACCTTAAATATCTCATTATTTTACTACCTTAATTAACACCTCCTTATTGTCCTTTTGTTATCACTTACATATATACTTACATCAACTTCATACACATGTCAAATCACTTTTGTATTATTTCCTAATTCTTTCATCCACCTCATGATACTTTCCTTAGGTATCCATGATTTATCATTTGATAGAGCCGATGCTATTAATGATGATCAATACCATCAATTGTAATTTTTAATGGTTGACCAATCAATGCCATCATCTACGCAAAGCTACATTGATTAATCATATCCCCTATTTATAGGTACCAAATTTAAGTGCATTTTTATATAATCAAATTATCATCTATCGACTTGTTTATGCTCACTAAGATGCTCTTAATATATTAATGGTTTAAAACAATTTTTACTTATAATTAGAGCACTATCTTTGGAGCATTGTGTTGATACATTTTTGTTACATAGGCTCCAATAAGAGATAATAAATTAATCATACTCATTTTCTAACACCTCGGGAATAGGATTTAAGGTACAAAATACTGGGATGTATAGCTCGGTGGAGAAACTATATGACCTTTATTAAACCATGAAGGAACTAGTGAACTTTGGAAACTTGACCAACCCGAATTTGAATTTCTCTCAACCTCTGATATTTATAATGACTATATCCCAAGTAATTGATTTTGGGATTTCATTTAAAATAAAATCAAAAGTAAGGGAAGGGTAAGACAAAAAATAAACTAAACTCTCGCTCTCAATTATTAAGCATAACAAACACCTTGATCTGAATTGAATCACAAACAAGCCAATGAACAAGAAATAAATTTAACTGAATTCTACAGACAATAAGTCAAAGGATTTAAAAACCTAGAATAATAACTCTTCATAATATACTATAGTTCATTTAATGAGGTTATAACATGAGGTTCATTAGCATAGTGAATTTTTTTAAGCTAACTAGATTTCACACAAGAAAACATAATAAGTTTCCATTTTTAATATATTGTTAGGAAATAAGGGATAAAATATGCGAATAATCCCTCACAGAATTGCAATAGTAGAAACTAATATGTAGAAAATATTACAGATCTCAAATAAAAGTGTAGAATAAAATAACACAACACAAAGAGACAAAGTATTTAATGTGGTTTACCCAATTTGGGCTACGTCCACCAAGAATCACTTGCTCATATTTTATTACAAGCCACCGCTCTCTCAATATAATACCCATATTTGTTTGGAGTTATGCTCAAAAAACTCTACAGAATTTAAACTCGAATTCAAAACACATATGCAATGTTACATAATACCTACCATATGCATAAAACCATATAAGTAGACAACTACTTAAGCAGTTTTACAAAATCATGGGTATCAAAACCATGGGCCAAAACCATCCCATAAACCTATGGGTCAAAAATCCTGCCCATATGAGAAAAGCATGTTTCAGTATATCGGGCATGTTTTAAGGTCAAAACATTTTCTTGGGGCGCCCCCAAACCCTCGCTATCGGGGCTATCACCCCGGACCCTGCTCGGGCCGGCCCGGCCCGACCTCGAACCCCGATGAGACAAGCTGTGGAAAGTGTACAGTCTTCAACACTTTCTCACATGAAAACAGCTCCACAACCTAACACACACACACACACATAAACATCTTAATCATATAATATTTTAAAGAACATCTAATGAAATAAATACAAGAAACATCAAATCGTGAAAGTGAGACCATCTTATGCTCAATCTTTTACCCTACAAATTCAACTAAAATCAGAAGTGTAAACTCTACTTAATAATTCATAGAAATTTATCATCTAGGAATCAAGACATGAATCAACAATTGAAAATAACTAAGTAACTCACAAAAACCATGTGAAACTCTAAAATTCATTCTCTATACTCGAATTCATTGTGTCAAAATGTATTTTACATTAATATTTTAAGTTATATAGAGAGAGATTGGACACATCCAAATGTTTTGCATGCTTTAGAGCTTCCCAGAGAAAAGCAATCTATTATAGAACTAAAGTAGAAAAATTAAAAGTAAAAATAAAGCTTAAAAACTAGAAAAGCTATTATGGGAACATACTCCCATAATTTACATTAGTTTTCCCAAAATATGCCCTTTGTTTTTATCAATACAAAGTCAAAATGATGAAGGATGGAAGTCTTTAAAAGCTCTAAAAATCTCTTAATAAATAATCACTTTGATTTTTCATGACTAATCAAGCTCATGAAAGCGTCTCTACTTATTTTCCTCCATTTTGTTATAGTTTATAACTCTTTTCTCCTCTTTTTCTCAACTATTTGATGACTCAGCTCAATGATTAACTTAATTAGAAATGAGAAAATAATGACATTTAATTGTTGATGACTCATCTTAATGAAGGTTTCCATTTGTATTTCTGTACTTTAACTTTGTAATGTCTCGTGAATCCTTTAAGCATCACCAATCTTCAACATGTGTGGTTCTTGGTACTACCACATTTAGAAAAGTTTTGAACTTAACCTATTTCCTCCCTTTGGTGATGGATCCTTAACAAGTAAAGCATCCATCAATTTCATGGTCATCCTAGCAATTAAAAATTCATTTGCAATGGATCATTGGCACTTTGAGATAATCGACGTTACATTCATCCTAGGAAATTTTAACCTTAGTATTTGTGTATTTTTTGAGTTCTACATAGTGTTGATTATGGAAACTTGGTGGCCATTAGTGCTTTGCATTGTATGCATGATGCTGGAACATCACTCCTAGCTTGTACATATGGTCTACAACATCAAAATTTTGGCTTGAAAGTGTGCATGTAGGTCTAGGGGGTCATTTGAAGTCAATTAGTGTTGTTAGTTTTGTTTTAGTCCTTCACAAATTTGAATATTGCATTTTCCCTCCAAAATGCAAATTTGAATCTTGAAGGCCATTTTTTGTCTTGGTTTAGGTGTTGTGATGTATTCTTGGAGAAAATAAGCTTTGTAAAGGATGAAATAAGGCATAACATGGGTGTCTTAGGTCCTCTCTTGGGTTAGAAGTCATAACAAGTTAGTTAGTACCACGGACTTAGGGAATCTTATGAAAGGAGCCTCTTAAATGGTGAAATCATGCATGTAAACCATGGGTATAATTGAATTGAAGACTCCACACCTCGGTTAAAGGGTAGTAAGGCCATATTCAAGCCATGAATGTAATTGATTGATTCATTCCATTCGAATGTGAATCAAATGAGAACTCTAAGAAAGTTTCATTCTAGTGTGTACACTCTTTGTGATAGTTTTCAAGCACTCTTGTGCATGGTGATTGATTGTTGAAACTCAGTGCATGCAATTGTAAAGGAGATTATTAATGGTAAGAGGATATTTTATGTATATTTATAGTGATTATTGTAATATTTCATTTCTTACGTGTGAATATTTTCTTGAGAAATTGTACCAAACTGTATCAAGTTATTTAGGATTACTAAGTTTAAGTCTACTAAATAGTAAAAGAAATTGAGTTAGATAATGGGGATAATGATATACATTTGGTTAAACAAGTGCTCAGAATCCATACATCCTTAGAGACCGAAGGAATAAAGTTTGATAGATAATTTTCCAAGAAACCCTTGACATTGATAATACCGCCTTGGAGAAACAAAGTATGGAGGATTTGAAGTAAATTAGAAAGAATTGGAAGTATCTAGATTTCCTGTTAATCTTGAAGGATTTATTACATTATCACATCCTTGTATAAATTTGGTGTAGAGATGGAAAACATGTAGAAGCATTTTGGGAGTAAATCGGCCTTCTTCTCGGTTTGAGGGAAACCCTTCCTAGGGTATCCCAAAGGTTTGAAGGTTTTCCACTCAATTTCAAGAACTAAAAATTCTAAGTACACATATCCTCAGTGTTTTTAATCATATAAAAAAATGAATCAATTTCAAATAAGACCTCAATTAGTAGATTCTCATGACGATTACATCATTAGTATGTAGGAGTATGAAAGCGTGGTTGGAAGCATGGTATCCCTTAAAGAGTCTTAAAGACTAAAATGAGTCTCGAAAATTTGAGAAAACAATCTCAACAAATCCTCTTTAAGATTCTTAATGAATAAAATTTGGTTCATGTCCTTAATTCACTAAAAATATGACAGTCAAGAGTCACATAATTAACCACATTGCATATACCTAATTGGTAAACATCAAGGTGAGATAAGAGGGGTGTAAACTAGGAGATATCAAATGAAAGTTTGTAGGAAAGATGATTGGCCAAATGAATACCATAAAAGGTCTTTATATTTTCAAAGTAGAAATTAAATCAAAATTTATGATAGCAATGGCCTCAGAGGAGGGCTAGTAGAAGCTTAGGCTAGTGAAAGGGAAGTAAAGGTGGAAAAGTGGTCTAGCTAAGGATTGGAGGGATAATATTTTCACACACCTTGAAGACCTAAAAGGGTACTTAGAAATGTACTGGAATTGTCCTGGACAATGGTGGTTTGTTCCAAACATGAACTCGCCATAAGAAAATTCTTAAGAAGCCTTGAGAAGATAGTTTTATAAAAAGGTAATACATTTGGACTTTTGGCTGATTTGGATCAATTTGATAGTTGAAATAACATTGAATGAGGACTAGAAATAGGGTACAAGGAGAAACTAATCCCAAATAGGGGTTTCAGGTTAATTTTGGATTGAGAAGGAAGAGTTTCAAGCTTGGTAAAGTGAGAATTTGGCTTGAGAAAACACTTTTGGAGATTGTGATCAAATTGACATTTTGAGTTGATTGAAATTGATTAGGCTCTGTATTAGTCTCAAACTTAAAACACTTAGCTCTTGTTTTCTAGAGTCTACCAAATTTAGAAATGCCCATGTATTACATATGGATATAATCGGTGTGACTCAAACTCTCCATAGGGTTTCATTATGGATTTAAATTTGATGGCTTTGGAATAATGAAAAGCCAAGGAATTGGAATGTAGAATTTGAAACAAAGTCGATTTCCTTTTGAAAAACAACAATCTTTTAGGTTTGTAACCTAATGTTTCCTACACATATGACCAACACTAAGAAAAAAATGTTGAAACTTATTTTGTATATAAATATAATGAATTATTCATAAAGAGATTCTCAAAATAAAATTTAAAATTATTTCAAAATCATAAACAAGTATAACTCTAAGTTTTCTTTTAACAAACTATTGTATATTATGGTTTACTCTAAAGACAAGATCAAGGACTTTTAGAATTCAATTATCATTCATCTGAATAATCTTATTATTCATAATTAAAAAGGGGGTTCCATTTTCTTGTGAAAGATAGAATGGGGGAGTGTTGGGTACAAAAAATGGAGACAAATGCAGGGAAAACAATCTAAAAGTGCTTAGAATCTAGAATCTCACATTTATCAAGTTCTTAAGGAAAGAGTTATAACAAGGATGAATATTTTTCTTATGATACGATAAAAATTACCTCTTCTATGGATTTTTGACATAGTAAGTTAACATACTTATGAGCCAATGTGTGTGTTCATTTGTATTATTCTATCATTCTTTAAAACTTTAAATTGAATTAATCAATAACTTGTCGAGATCATGCAACTTAATTATAGAAATGTTTTTTAAGAATTGTTCCACTTTCGCTAGCCAAGAGTCTATAGTCATGATGGAAATTACTTGAATCACCCATGTTAAGACACTTTTAGTAGTTTTTGTAATTTTTCAATAGAATCTTCACTTTTTTTGTAGTTCAAATCATTTTCTCTCTTTTTTTTGAAATATTTTAAGGAATTGAGAACTAGTTTAGGCCCTCATAATAATGATGATACAAGATATGAGAAGTCACTTAACGATTCATTCGTCCATTTTATAGAAGTATTTAAATTGGTAAATTGTTTTGTGGCTCTCTTGGGTATAATAACTTTTATAAACCAACAACAATTACATTAATAGTTTTGAATTTTAAACATAAACAACATTTCTCCTAGCTATTTAAAAATCCAAGGGACACAAAGTTAATTTTATTCATCCTTTGAAATAGTTAATTTATATTATTTCAACTTAATGGAATTTTATATGTGAACAAGAAATCATGATATATTTTCCATTATTGAGAACAAGAACTAGTCCGGGAAAGCATGGAAACTAATCTATGACTAATCCTACTACTCCCGAAGTGCTAATTATAAGTTAGATAAACGTAATGAAATTGGAAAGGTTGAATGAAACAATTCCTATTTCTATTTGAATAAGGATTGAATTTTGATAGTCCTCAAAATTGCATACACATCTTTGTATTCAATCCCAAAATATATCAATACAAACATCCCGACTAAAAATTGCTATGTAATGATAACTTAAAAATGTAAAATTAGAAAACACACCGGGTTGAAAAAGAGTTAGCTCAAAATCAGGTCATTAAAATTCATGGAAATATTTTACCTCAAACTTGGTGATATGTGGGAGTGTATGCAGAAAAAACTCTTTGGATGTTATTCTCCATTCATCTTCATTTCACCGGTTGTTGTGAATTACATGTTCTCCATCTTCTTGTCATAGTCATGGAGTATCTCCATCCCTTTTTATAGATGCATCAATAGATAGTTCATTTACCTACTTTTCAATCTCTTCTTTTTGTTCATTCACAAAAGGATCTTCTAAATTTACAAAAACACATATATTTGGAAATTCTACTACATTAGAAAAAAATTCTATAATAAAATCGATTAGTTGTTATCAATGAATGAGTTTCCATAATAAATTTAATATATAAGTCTATGTAATAAATCATCCATTTATTATTATGTTTATCCTCATTCTCCTCATGTAGCTCATGCATATCTTTTTCATCATCTTCAAAATCAAAATAATCATCATAAAAACCATCACGCTAAACACATTCATTCTCATCTATAACATATGCGAGTGATTGACTCATTGAGTTTATTTCCTCTTAACTCAAATATTGGACTATGAATAATGTATTGATTTAAATGAGTAATCATGAGATAATTTAGATCTGGTTGGACATTAGGGGCACTTGGGAATACATTTTAAAATGGAACAAAGTTGGTTCTAAGAAGACAATTTCTTGTCTAGAGTGACTTCCTTTACATAAGTTGAAACTAATGAATTTACACTAGAATTTTTTACAAACATTGATAGGAGAGAATATAAAGCATATATGTAAATGTCTAACATTTGGGTTTTATGGCTGATTGGAATGTTGCTAAGGGTTTCTTTAAACTTGAGATTGAAATTTTGAAGTGACTGATGAGGTTGTCTCTTGATTGTGACTAATTGATTTATGAGTGTGAATGGATCTATGAGATGTTAAAAAATTGCATTGAATGCATCTTCTAATTCCTTCTATCTGGAAATTGAGCTAGGGGTTAGACATAAAAACTAATCATATTCATGATTATTGAAAGTAAATAAAAATAACCTACAAGATGCATCTTCATGTTGTACATTCAAGATAATCAAAGATTTATTAAAATAAAGAACATGTTTATCTACAATCATATGACCATCATGTTTGGGAAGAAATTTGAAAGTATCCTTAGGGAATTTGAGTTGCATGCCAAAGTTATTAATTTCAGTTTTTCCCTACCAAGAATTTTTACATCCTTCTTCCGATTGATGTGTTTTCAAGTACAAAATAGCTTGAAGAAAAATACCGAGAGGGTAAAAATCCCAAATGAATCCCAAGAAAAAAATTCTAAATAAAACAAAATTTAAAAACTCACAAAGGGTTATCATAAAACCATATTCACAATAACCCAAAGGGCCCTCCTTCTAGCAAAAATTCATGTTCATGCAAACTTATTACATAGGATCCAATATGTGAAAATAAATTAATCCTACTTGTTTTAGAACCCCTACTAGAAATAGGATTCAAGGTATGGAATAATTTGGGACACATAACTCAATGTAGAAATTATATAGACTTTTTTGACCCATAGAGGAACTAGTGAACTTTGGAAAATTCACTAATCTATATATGAATTTGTCTCAAACTATAGATACTTACAATGAATCTAGCCTAACTAATTTATTTTTAGATTTCTTCAAAAAAATAAAAAAGGAGGGAAGGGTAAGTTAGAAAACAAACTAGAATCTCTCTCTCAATTATTAAGCATAGAAAACATCTTGATCTCAATTAAACCACACACAAACCAAGGAATACAAGAAATAGATTTAACTGAATTTACATAAACCCTATACAATTAGTAATAGAAATTAAATAACTAGAATCACATCTTTGCATAATCTAAGAAAATAAATACATTAAGTTTTCGATCTTATAATAGAGGTTAGTTAGCATAACAAAATTTTCAAGCTAACTAGATTTTACACAAGAAAAAAGAATAATTTTCCATTTGCTAATATCTCTAAACCGCTTAATCATCTAATAATGCAAAGCACATTTAAGGAAAAAATGCAAGAAATTTCAAATCGTGAAAGCAAGAACAACTTATGCTCAATCTCTTATCCTGAAAATTCAACTAAAATTAGAAGTGAAAAATCTACTTAATAAATAAAAGAGATTTTTTTTCTAGGCATCAATGCATGAATCAACAATTGAAAACAACTAAATAACTCACAAAAACCATGCGAAGCTAAAAATTCCGTCTTTGTATTGAATCCACCATGTCAAGATGTATTTTACATTAAGATTCGCAATGTATATTGAGAGAAATGGGACACAACCACACTTTCTCGCATGCTTTAGATCTTCCTAGAAAAAAATCTATTCTAAAATTAAAGTAGAAAAACTAAAGTTAAAACTAAAGCGTAAAAGGTATAAAAGTTATTACAAGTATAAAGGTATAAAAGCATAAAAAATTTCATTTCTATAGAGAAGGGAATGGGGCGGAAAATCCACTTGCTAATGACAAGGTCATCATTGATAAATTCAAATTTCGGTATGATTTTGAGGAGATCCCCCTCGCACCCCAATCCATCATTATTAATGAGGCTAAGGACACTTAACATTTTAATCATGTTAATAAGGCAGCCATGGCATGTGTGGAGAAATTAGTATAATTACTCTTACCTTGTGCAAATGTACTCTCCCAAATGGCTCATTTTGATTTGATTTTTGAGCCCGAGCCTTAGTAGAAGGACCTTCATTTGTAGGTCTAAAATATTTATCACTCACAGTTCCAATGAATGCTACTAGGCTATCTCATAGCCGCTTTTGGGTAGATATTGCTTTGTTTACTAAGTTCAATTGCATAATGGGGGGTCCACCATGCAAAGTGGAGCTCATATGTGATCCCTCTTAGTGGAATAATGTGGAACTTTGGAATATTTTAATCTTTGAATGGTTCACATTTTGAATTAAGGGTAATGACGTCCACATCTCCCTTAATTTTTATAGGAAATGGAAAGACAGATTCATCTATTTCAAGGACAAGGAATTTTCCATTATGGAAGAGATGATTTCATTCATCACAGGTATGAGTATGGAGGGGTTGAATTTTTTCCAAAATAAATTTGACAAAGATGCCAAGGTATAAAGGTTTCTGATAGGGGATGAGACTCTTCAAATTGCAAATTTGGAATCCTCTATTCTTCCATCCCTCAACCCTATAATTAAGTGGCAAAAATGATGGTCCCCTATGTCACCTTGGAAGGAAGAATCTCGACACCTCCCCTGCATCATCATATCCTGCTGAATCACTTCCGCTATGCATACAAGGTGAGTTTCCCTTTTTACATCCTGCAATCACTTAAAAAGTCTATTAAGGAGGTTCAAGCCCACACGCGTGTCCTTCCCCTATATCAAGGGGTTATCTTCCTCGTTGTATTGATATTTCCTTAATGTCATTGTTAATGATCCCGCCCACTCTCTTCCCCCTCCCCCTTAGAAACCAAGAATTAGGTCCAAGAACCTTAATGTTCATGAACCCCTTTTTGATCCCCCTTCTAAACGAATTCTCTACAGCAACTCTAAAGTCAAAGATACCATTGGAGCGAAGAGCCTACTAAAATTTAGCCAAGATCCTCATCCCCCCTTTTAGCTCGGGTCTGTCGGCGCAAGTCAAACATCATGTTGAGATCCTTAAAGAAATTGAAGATAGTGTGGATTTGTTGATCAAGGAAGGTCTTAAAACCAGTGTGGATCCTACGCTCTCTCTAACTTGCAGAAGAATCTGGACAACCTCTCTAGTCACCTACTAGAATTGGAGGATAGAGTTGTTCATATGGAAGAAATGCAGTCTAACCATCTTACTATACATAGGAAATGTTGGATTATATTCATGTCAATGTTAAATAGGTTTGTGATGCGTGTGGAATTCCTAAGACCACTTGGAAGAATGGTAAGCTTAAGAAGAAAACACTCATAGAGGGAAGCCAGGACTCAATCATGAAAAATGCAACTAATTTCTACAAAATCTGAAAAAAACTCTAAAATTTTATGAAAAATACGAGTTAGTTTATCTTGCTTTCCTTTATCTATTTTTGTGTTGTTGTATTGATTTTTTTATGCTATTGTTTCATTGTGCTACGATAGTTTTGGGATCCTTGTAGGTAGTTGGCCCCTGCCTTAGTTTACTATATGTTTATCTTGCTTTTTGGATTTTTGTTGGGCGTGGCCCCCACGTATCAAAAAAACCACTTTGATATCATTGTCCCATCTGGATTTTGAACCTTTTTGTACTACAAGGTATGGTCCCTTCCAAACTATTTACCAATAGTAAAAAAATAGTATCCCATAATTTACATTAATTTTACCAAAAATAGGATCTCCATGTTTATCAAAACACAGTTTGAGTGATCAATACTAGAAGTCTCTAAAAAGCTTGAAAAAAAATCAAAATAAACAATCAATTTTATTTTGTATGAACAACTGAAGATCATGAAACTATCTACTTATTTTCCTCTGTTTAGAGCTATTTTACAACAATTTTCTCCTCTTTTATCTCACTGATTTGATGAATAAGCTTAATTATTAGCTTAATCGGTCATGAGAAATCGATGAGATATAACTTTTCATGACTTGTCTTATTGAAGGTTTCCATGTATTACTTTACTTTGAATTTATAATGTCTTAAAAAGCCTCTAAGTGTCACCGAAATTCAATAAGTGGTGGTCATTGGTGCTACCGCATTTGAAAAGGTTTTGAACTTAACCTATATTCTCCCTTTGGAGATAGATCCTTGACAAGTGGTAGTCATCGATGTCATGATCATCCTAGGAACTACGAATTCAATTACAATGGATCATTGACACTTTGAACTAATTGATGTTAAATTTATCTTGGGAAATGTTAACCTCAGTGTTCATGTATTTTTGGCATTCTACAGAGTGTTCATTGCACACACTTGATAGACATTCTTTATTACATGAACTATCTCAAATTTTAAACCCTTGGCTATCATTTCCATAGTATGTTACATGTTTAAATTCCAATACATTACGCATGGATTTAATTGGTGTGATTTAAATTATCCATATGGTTTCATTCGGAGTTAAATTTGATCTATTTAAAGCAATGAAAATCCAAAAACTCAAACATCAAAGTGAAATAGAGTTGATTTCTTTTTAAAAATAACAATATTCTTTTCTCCTAACTTTTTCTAAGTATATGACCAACATTAAAACATATCTATTATATATTATTTTATAGATAAAAATAATTAATTATTCATGAAGCAAACCAAAAATAAATTTTGAAAGTATTTCAAAATCATAAACAAGTATAACTCCGAGTTTTCATTTAACGAACTACTATATCTCATGGTTTACTTTGAAGAAAAGATTAAGGAATTTCATATTTCAATTATAATTCATCTCAACGTTGTTATTACTCATAAATAAAAGGGGTGCTCCATTTTCTTGTGAAAAAGAGAATGAAGGATTTTTGGGCACAACACATTAGATCTATGAAACTCAAGAATAGGATTTATACTAGAAATGTTCACCAAGTATTTAGAGTCCCCAATTATTATTTACATAGGTATTCTTTCTATCAATATTTTAGCCCCCACATCACATCTCTTATAAATTTATATTATCCACAGGGTGAATGTGTCACTAGTGTTTTCACAAATACATATCTAATCATCTTTTCCCATTTATTCTATATTTGTATTTGATTGATGATAACTTATGCACCATGTATATAAAATAGAATAGATTAGTATATTTTGTGTTTATTGTAAATTTTTTTTAAATATCTTCATTATATTGAAACCATTTTTTAATATTCTGCAACCTTTGTTTATACACACACATTATTTCTTGTGTATCTTATTATAATTATAGTGCTGTAAGGATTCATCTCTTATCATAAGATAAATATTTATAACCCTACACACTCAATAGGCGTGGATTAATATATTCTAGATTCACTACTCTTGCAACCATTTGCTTATATATGTGCTTGTTTTAGTCCCTAGAATGGTATTCTTTTTGATAAGAGAAGAGGGATAATCTACCTAGTTTCTTCTCCCATATACATTATGTATAGCCCAATGTGAATATTAATTCACCACTAAGTGAGAGATCACATTTTATTTTATATCCCTATTAATTGCCTTCACCATCGTTACATTATAATAGATCTAATGTGAATCTTACTTCATCGGTGAGTGAGCCTTCATGTTTCCTTTCATATTCATTTTTATTTAGTCATTTTCACATTTATCTTTTCCCCTTATTCTTATCAAATTAATATCCACCTCATTTTATTTTAAGATATCTCAAAGAGTCTCTTTTGTAAAAGCCACATATTTTGGATCACATTTATAGATCCCAGACTAATGGTTGAGGCTCCTTGTCTAAGTTGATACCCTTCTATATGGATTACAATAAGTCTAATAATTATGCTAAGAATATTGTGCATGGCGTATGTAAATAAATAATGGATCAATAAAAGATCATTTTGTCTCTCTATAAGGGATAATCTAGACTAGAGTAATAAATGGGGCCGTTATAAAGATGCACACCTTAAGGTTGTAAGTTGATAAATATGTGGATCTAAGAATACAATACACCACACTTTATGAGAGATATAGGGTTCCAAATCCTAGAACTAGAATAAGGTAGTGGCATATAAGTATCTCTCGATAATACGCTGGCTATGACAAGGTCATAAATCATATCATATCAAAGTAAATGGGATCTAATATGTTTCAATTAAGATTCATAAGGATCAAGGGTTGTATAAGGTTGTAAGTACCAAAATGAGGATTGTAAGGTAATAAATAATAAATAAATAATGCAATAGATAAAGAATATGCTACCCTATCCTAATCTATGCATGACCACATCAAAAAAGTCCAAATATGAAATAAAATAAATGAAAAGAGAGGTTAGAGATACTTATTTGATTAATGAGACCATCACCACAATAAATTCCCCCAAGGTTCAATTGTACCTTGTGAGAGATTTGATGTCTGGACTTCAAACAAATAGAACAATAATTAGGAAAACATGGTTGAAGAATCTAATGACTCTAAAGGTTGGGTAGACCATGATAAGTTTAGATCCTATGTTTCAATATGCTAAATCTTTGTCAAAGGAATGATGAAGATCTAGAGGGAATGTGCAGAGCATAAAAATGTCGTACTCAACTGCAAAATGATGTAGCTTCAATATTGAAGCAAGAAATCACCCATGAGAGCAATGTGCATGCATTAAGGGAAAAATAGCTCAAATCCTATACTCTATTCCATTCCATTGTATTACTCAATATGAAAGGGTGTACATATAGTAGTGGAGTGTGTAACTCCCCCACAAATGTAGTTGTCAAGAGGTGGGAGTTACATTCTTGGAATAACTAGTCAAATGTAACTCCTATGATGTTTTATGATGTGTGTAAGGTCATAATGACACCCTAGGACACCTAATCATGGTGAATCACCTATGTGGAGGAATCCCATGTACTTAAAATATATGCATGGTAAATATCCTACACCAACGCCCCCCTTGAACCATAGCTTAGGTGGATACATAGATGAAAACAAGGAGAAGTGGGTCCGGATAACAAGCCTGATGAGGTACCCATGTATAAGAAACTCTCAAAAAGTGGAGTAAAACTTGAGAAAACCAATGGGAAAAACTCCCCCTAAAAGAGAGACAATTCCACTCTCTAATCTAAGAAAGATGCCAAGGATGGGTCCCGACCATAGACAATCATGTAAAGGTACCCATGTACAAAGAGGCAATATCTCTGGAAGAAGAAAGAGAGAAGAAGAGGAGACGAGAGGAATGTAGAAGATGCCATGGATGGATCTGAACTCTGCTGAGTTCTATGCGGTATCCCGTAAGAAGAATGTCAATCACGAGATCCTCTACCTCTGGTGAAGAAGAGCCAACCGTACCAAATTGTGTGTCTGCCCTTTCAGAAGGACATAAATGATGTGTTGGAAGTCATCCCACTCCATGAAGGAGGCCAAGGCAAGAATGCAAAGAGTTACGAGTCTAGTCCATGAAAGTGTGACATAGGTCAAGCAATGAGCTCCGAGGCAGAAGATAATGCCATGTGTAGAGAAATGATAGAGTGAAGAAGGGGAACACCTATAGAAATGATGTCAACTGATGTGAAAAAAAAACATCCCCCACAATAGAAAATGGATCCACAAGGAAGGGTGGATCAATGAAGGTCTCCAGAAAAGTGGAAGTGGTAAGAATCCCGAGAAGGGGAACTCCCAATAACGGAGATGATGAACTCCCTCGAAATACCCGTAGATGGATGGGGAGCTTGTAGTACATCACAAGTGTACTCTACGTAAAAAAAATAAGGTTAGGAAGAGACTCATCCTAATGAGAGGGATCAACAAATAAAAGAGCGATGTCAGATAGGTATGAGTCATCCAATGAAGGTAGAGGAGTGAAAGGGGCCTCACACACTGAAGGTGGAAAAGAGGTGGGTGTGATGACTATATGAGACTATATAGGAGACTGCTCAATATCTGATGAGATGTGGGATGTGTCAAAACTCTCTAGAATAGTGAGAGAATGAGGAGAAGAGTCCTCTATAGTACTCTCGACATCAGAACTGGGTGCATAATCCTCGTCATCAGAAGTAGAACCAAATGAGTGTGTGTTAGTGGAATTTTCATCACACGAAGAAATAGAGGAGACAACTAAATCGGTAGAAACAACAATGGTGGAAGTATGTGAAGGGTGTCCATAGAGGGAATGAAGAATGATCCAGACTCGGTAGGGTGGATCTGAGTCTGCCACATGAAACTAGAGAGATGGGGAGACATACATCATCAAGTGACCAAAAACATGGTCGCAAGTGTTGAGAAATTCGTCAAGATGATGATGATCATTGGGTGTGGAGGCGGCCAAGAAGTAAGTGTGAAAGACCCTCATAGGTGAAGTAATGTTCCATAGAAGCACACTAAACTGAATAGTTACCTCTCTCAAGAAGAAGTGGCGGAGGCTGTAAGGCAATCCTTTGACGCTCAAGTCTGAAAAGCACCCTCCATGATGTGGAATCAAAATTGCAAGGTCCACAAATGCAAGATGTCGGACTTGATCGATAATGCATTTGTGTGTAATACAAGGCCCAAGAGTACTAATGACCCCCAAGAATGTGGCACTTTATAAATTAGTGTGTTTACAAAACTGACAATGTCATCACGTAATGTGTGAAAAATCATGTAACTTTTACTAAAGAAGTGCTCAAAACCGAGTAGCAAGTCAAAAGTTATAGCAAGAAAATGATTCCCGCAACTGATGGAAAATGCCAATAAGCCCTACAAATGGATTAAAAAGTTCCCAAAATGGGTGCAAAGGGTGTTGTGTGGGTACTCGTTGGAAATGGCATCAAATTTTAGGTAGGGTTTTTTCTTACAAGGGGGAATTAGCCTCCTGCCAACCCCGGACCTCGCCCTCCGTCTTTGACACACGAATGAAGGACATTAAATACAAGCAAAATAGGTCCCAAAAATATTACAATGCCAAACATGAATGTTTTTTCCTTAAAACATTAAAAATAGGTTGTTTTAACTGCCAAACAAGTTCTAAAAGGAATGGGCCCAAGATGAGTTGGTTGTAACCACCAAGTGAGCCACCGAGCCACATGCCGATGAATGCACCAAGTTAGACACCAAAGTTAGCATGGTAAGAAGTTGGCAAATTTTGTGCTAGTGAGTCATTGGTACTAAGATTGAGTTGAATGGCACAAAGATTGCATAAAAAGATGAGAAGACCGGAAATGGCCACGTTGGAGCCGGTGGACATGAGCTAGATGGTGCACTGGTCGTAGAGATAATGATAGAAAATGGTGGATGATTCAAGCTAGAGCTGGAGGGAGTTGAGAAACGTTGCAGGGCCAAGATCACACCGAATCTGGAGACCCAATGCATGAATCGATGCACAGTTAAACATGAGTCGAGTTTATCCTATGTGGATGGTGGAAAGGACAACAAATAAATTACAGAGGCCATAGATGGAGCCAAAGACCAATGATTCTACAACGTGAGTTGAAGATGGCCACACTAGAGGTAGAACACGAGCTAGAGGTTCCATAAGTGGGAAGTGTTTGACGATACCAAGGTAGGAGTAACCTTGTAGATTAGGTAATAGACTGGAGATTCCCACATGAGATGCAACCTAGAGGATAATAGAGAGGGAACTCCAAAAAAATAGGGGAATGTCCAACTACTTTACACACTAGAGAACCAACCCGAGTTATCCATACCAAATAATGATGTCCCAATCAAGGAAACACAGTGTTGAGAGAACTTCAAACTTGTAATCTGTTGAAACCTCAATGCTGCAAAATTCCAACGAGAAGCACACCAGCAAGCAAACCAAATACATATACCTTTTTTTATAAATAAAATGCAAGTAGAGCACAAAACAAGAATGAGAACTTACACAAGAAACTACGAGATGGAGAGTAGTAAGCAACTATTGCGAGCAACACAATTTCGATCCCCAAGCTCGATACCATGTCGGAGGAATGACAAAGATCTGGAGGGAATCCATGAGCATCAAAACGTTGCACTCAACCGCAAAATGATGTAGCTTCAAGATTGAAGAAAGAAATCACCCATGAGAGCAATGTGCATGCATTAAGGGAAAAATGGCTCAAATCCCATACTTTATTCCATTCCATTGTATTTCTCAAGATGAAAGGGTGTACATATAGTAGTGGGGTGTGTAACTCCCCCACAAATGTAGCCGTCAAGAGGTGGGAGTTACATTCCCGAAATAACCGGTCAAATGTAACTCCTATGATGCTCTATGACGCGTGTAAGGCCATAATGACACCCTAGGACACCTAATCATGGTGAATCACCTATGTGGAGGAATCCCATGTACTTGAAATATATGCATGGTAAATATCCTACACCAACAAGTACCAATTACTCCACATGTTGACTCCAAAGAAGGTAATAATGACCAACTTAAGGGCCTTTCAAGTTTTAAGGATAGATTGGAGAGCATCAATAGACATAATGAGTGATGAATGTGAGTGTGGAGGGATAAATTATGTAGTGGGTATAAATATCCAAGTGACATCATTAATAATTTATGATAGAAAATGTATCAATCATGCCTGATTTTGTATAATACAAAAATACAAGTTCCTAAATGGGTTCTTAAATATATGGACCAAATCTAAGTATAGACACATGATGTAGATAAAAATGTTCTAAATGAGAATAAGTGTTATAACTATAAAGGATAGTGACCATAACTCTATGATAGATAAGTTTTTAAGGATTTTACATAGGATAATGATAGGTATCCTATTAGGATTCGGAAAAAGAGTAATCAAGGGATGGATAAATCCATGTGGCATAATATTTGAAGGTAATGCAATAGATAAAAACACATATAGTTCATTCTATAGTAATAAATGACCAAAACAAAACATACATGTTTAAAATAAAAGATTAAGAAGGGTTAGAGATACTTACATGTAACATGTGTGTGACCGTTGATGCATAATCCTCTCCTCCCTAGAGACAACATCACCAAGTGATTATCACTATGGGTGGAGAAGGGGAAATATCACTAAGAATATCTCCATTCCCAACTCACTTTGGTGAGCCAAATGTAAAAGAGGTAATCTCAAGGTTCTAATTCCAACATGTAGAAAATATGTGAGATATAAATACCTACATATGTGATAAAAATGGTTGTTTGTTATTGGTTTGATAAAAATATGTTGGGGTAAATATACGACACCATCACAAACCCAGTGATGGTGTCATCTATTGAAAAAAACTTGAAACCATCGCCCATGGGAGATAATGTCATACTTAGGGTAACCCTAAGGTCAAAAGGGTAAAAAACATGTGAGGTCAAAGCCAAAAAGTAAATAGAGATAAATAATGAAGGTCCAAGGTGATGGAAAGAAGGGACATAGCGTGAAGAAAACATACACACATATACATAATGAGATAAGTAGACATAATATATATAATGTGTGAAAAAGGTAAGAAATGAGGCAAGGGTAAGCAAACTATGTCACAATAGAGACATATCTCAAATGTTGTGGTCTATCCCACATGATAAATTCTGATCACACCCCAATCTCAAAGAGGCCTTGTTAGGCACCCTTTTAGGAGGAAGATCCATATACAACCATTACATAAAATAAATGGTTAACAAGTTCCAAAAATAAGGTATATACACATAACAAACTAAAGATCATGTGTGTCACAATAGTTAAAAACATGATGGTCTTTGGGAAAATATATATGAAACTCATAAAATTAAAATTAAAATCTAAAAGTAAAGCAATAATTAAAATGTTATAAGGAAATAATGAACTCCACCAAATGAAATATACCTACCTCATACTTGTCGGTGTTTCTTGGATTACGTATGGAAGGTGCAAAAGATGTTTTGAACCGTGAGTAAGCAAGAATTAAAATTAACACATAAGATAACTAGTAATATAGGACATAAATCACCTTACTAGGAGGCCACGAGAAGAATGTAGTTGAGCATTGAAATGATGCAAAATGGGGATTTTTTTGGGATTTAATAAGGGCACATGTATTATGTCAAAATGATGAGATTTCCTCCATTGTTGTGGAATAATTTATGAAATATTTTTAGGATTTTTCCTTTGAAATTTATAAAGGTTTGAATATCATAAGAGAATAAATTTGAAACCAGTTATAAGAAATTCTATAAATACTAAATAGAGGAATTCATTTGTCACTTTTCCAATTGAGATTAAAGAATCTCAACTATGAGAATACCCAAATCTAGAAATTTTAGTGATAATGGAAAGAGTACAAGGTGGCGGTTGAGGTGGTCGAGATGGGGCACATTTTGGTGAAAATACCATGGTAGGCGTTGTTTTTAATTTGGGAAAGAGTAGCTAGGAGAAAAATGGTAAATATGTTCAAGGAAAATTTTGCAAGTGAAATTCACCCCAAGGATAGTCAAAATGTAGATTATGTCATGTTCTATGTGGGTTCGGGAGAATTTTGATTTTTAGATTCATTAGGTTATTTTTTGAATATAATTCTAGAAAAGGTTACATACCCCTCGAGATAGACATCTTTTTGTCATGTTATAATGGTTGCGTTCAACATGGTTTATGGCATTCATACTTGAGAAGATCACTAGGATGGTTGATGGAATTTTTCCATGGTGGTTGAGGTAGTAGGAAAATTATGTTTTTTTCTTAGGGACTAATGCAATTAAGCTAAAAAGGTTTATGTAGTTTGAGTATTTTATATGGTAAAATTCTTGATAATTTGGTATGTATTTTTGATGAGTAGTTTGGATTGAGATATGATGTGCACTTGTTAGTTGATATTTTATAATTTATATGGAGGGTTCAATTGTAGAAATCAGTGGATATGGCATGGTTACTAGAGATATTGTGTGGGTTATATGCATATGATATTACACTATGATCACAATCTCCTCCTTCCGTGAGACATGAAAACATTCCAGAGCATCGAGATAAGTGTCTAGAAACACTATTACGAGGACTATATTGTGATGGGAACATGATGATTCTCTCCGATCACAATGTAGGAGTTAGGATATGGGAATCACATACTCCTCTAGGCCTACACAATTCACCTAAGTGACCAAGAATCAATTCCATGATGCTTAAACCATATTATGATTATGTCACTTGCGAGAGATGTCTTCACCTTGAAGAAAGGGGATTGCTCTGTGGATGAGATGTTTTTCATGTGGCCACCTGTTGGACTGAAATGAGGTGATTGCAATGTCTTTTATCCTTTGAAGTGTGATCACACTATAATGTTTGAATGAGTGTTTAAGAACAATACCAAGTGAGTGACATCAATTGAAACTGAGATGATTTCTCATTCTTGCAATCATGGGGCTTTAGGTGAATATCATTTCCTTGTCCTTTCTTGATCTAGAATCCTCATTAAAAAAATCAAATATAGGATGTTCATGCACCATCTTTCTCATACATATCTCATGGGAATGGATGAAAAATTTGATATACGAAAAGATTTTTTTAAATATGTTAGGAACATATAGTGCATCTTGATACGCCACCATCAAGTTGTATATCACCTTTTCCCTCGATGAGAAAGAAAGGAAGAATCTCCAACCTCAATTTTGGAAGTAGAACTCAGAACAATAGAAACAAAAGACTCCTTGGAAGAATTCATGTGATGAGAAGCACCAGAATCTATAACCCAACTATCTATAAGTGGTGAATGAGATCTCCCAACAACATTAAGTGCTTTTTCATGCTAATTAGAAGGAGGTGGAGTGGAGATAGAAATTTTGTGTTTCTTGACTGCATCCTCTAAGGCTTGCATTCACTTATAACACCTATGTTCTTCATGACCACTACCCCCACAAAAAGAGCATGAAAGGCTAGAATTATTCTTGGATTTAGAAGACTCCTTGGGTTTAGAGTTGTTTTCTTTGGGTTTATGAGCACTTTGAGATGGAGAAGGGGTGGATTTGGTTTTAATTTTCGATTTTCCCTTTCCCTTAGGATTAGATGCAACTAATTCCTTTTGAGAGGTGGAAGACTCAAGGTGAGACAATTTGGATTCTTCCCTAGTAAGTCTTTCACAAAATGTTAATAAGTTAGGCATTTTGAATTTTTCACCTAAGGCATCCATGCTAGAGAAAAAGATTGAAGAAAATATTTGAAATGGTCCTCTCAACTTGGATAGAATCAAGTAAACACACTCTTCATATTTTTCATCTCTTCCACTCCCCTTTAACTGTGTCAACAAATGCTTGATCTTGGTAAGATATTCTATAATTGTTGGAAAATCTTCATGATTAAGAGAGGTGATTTCAATTTCAAGTCGCATGGCTCTCATATGATCCACCTTACCAAATAAATCATCCAATATCCCATATTTTGAAAGGAGAGTCACATTTTTCCAAATGAAACAAAATATTGTCAATTACATAAGTTCCTATCAAACCCATACACTCATCAAATTTGCACTGGTACTAAAATTTTTCATATTCTCTAGTGAACACTAGTTATTACGAAGAAGTTAAAGCCCATAATCATTTCCACTTAATTATTGTTTTCAGTCTTGGTTTCCATGTGTGGTAATTATGTGTTGTTAATGGCTCAACATGATCTAATGTATCAGTAGATAAATACGCCATCCTCAAAAAATCACCAAAATAAATACAAGAACCAAGCAATGCAACAAGACCCTCGAACAATACAACAAGAGCCCCCATATTTTGGCACTTTATAATGAGTGCATGTTATAATATGATTTATAATTATATTTCAATTCTCAAAATAAATATTTCTAATGGAAAGAGCACAAAAAAACAAGCACTTTTGCAAAAATGGCACTCAAAACCGAGTTACCGATCAAAAGATACAATTTTTTCAATATTATGCTCTACTATTTATTTTAGTTGCCACTAAAACAAAATAAAATGCTCTTTCCTTCACCACACAGTAAAATGAAAGGGGCTGGAGTTAAGCACTTACTAGTAGGAATCACAACCTTTAAGCCCTCATATGACCATACCATATGACCAGGGGCTAAGGATTCTAATGGGTGCCTCTATTTTGCATAAAGTTTGCAAAAAAATATAATGAGAATGGCCCTTGCTTGTATATGCAAAGAATAAAAATCTAAGAACCGAGTCAAGGTCGTAGATCAAGCCATAAATCAAGGAAATAACTAGTCATCAAAGAACTAGTTAAGTCCATAGATTTAGGAGAGGACTAGACATCAAGGATCTAGTCAATACCATAGATGAGGAAAATAACTAGTCAATACCATAGATCGAGGAAAAACTATACCTAACAACTAGATAATATCCCCCTAATATATAAATAAATAAAAATAAATATCCACACACATAAGTGGGTGAAGATAAATACAATAAAGATAAATAATGTACCTAGGTGATCATGAGCTAAGGTAAATACCTACTCTAAAGTAGAGATAGTAGTAGCTAATGCAGAAGTGGGTGTGAGGGTAGGAGGAATGGACACAGGCGTGTTGTATAAAATCTTCCCTGATGAATCTCAAGTGGATGAATGGGCTAAATAATATTGTAAAGAAACGGGGTTTTGATCAAGGAGTCTTTGTTGCTCGCTCTCATGGTACTTATGGTAATAGGTGATCTGGGATCCATATGTGATAGAATGAAAGGCGGCGATTGGGTAGCTAGGAGTGGTTGAAGGCTAGTGTGGAACATGAGGATGTTGCCTTGGCTACGAGTCAAAACCATGTGACTTATAGTAAACCTAGTAATTTAAGCTCCATAAATGATACAAGATTACAAAAGGACTAAAGAAAATGGTTTCAGAAGGTGACAACTGAACACTATTTTAATTGAAAATTTAAAACACAGTGACCGAAAATGGTTGGGTAATCGAAAGTGTCAGTGACAGAGGGTAACTGATCTTTGGTCGGAGGACCGATAATACCGATTATTGTGGAAAATAAAAGGATTTGTAAATGTGGTAATAAATGATGAAAATGGAGCAAATATGGATCTTGATAATGATTTCAAAGACACAAAGATATGGTGAGGTAACTGAGGAAACCCCAGAAAGAACAAAAATGTGATGAATGCTACTTTGGTTAAAATAACCAAAATAGTAGGAAACCGACAATGGCCAATAAAATGATGATGGTTACATGAGTAAGTGATGACGGTTGATGGAATGAAGCGGTCTCGTGAGATTTTGAAAAGATGGAAAAAGTAAATTTGGTGATTTAGATCAAATAAAAGACCAACCTAGAAACCTGAGTATGGCAATGATTGACCCTAACACACTCATAAAGAGTTGAAATACACCAACTATGATTATGGAGTGTGAAGGAAAATAATAATGGAGAAGACGACCTCACACCTCAAAATTCAGATCAAGAAAAAACTAGCAAACACAAAATCCTATGTGGTAGATTTCATGTTCCGGCTTATGCCATTTAGGATTGAATTGTGAATAAAGTAGAGTTTTTGGTTTGATAAAAGGCTCCCTACAAAAAACCAACTACTAAAGATAGTTTTAGGTAAGTTTTAGCGAGGGGGTTACTTTCTCTGAGATAATGACTAGACAAAGAAACCCGTCGGGAGCCCACTATCAATCCTTTGATCGTTGACAACTTCTTCCGGGTGGGATGTTGTTTAAGAAAATGATTAATTTATTTTTAGTGGTTTGGTGTAGAGAATAAAGTGTGCACTATGATTCAATTTGTCAACCATCAGTTGGGCATGACTTCCAACATATAGGTTTCCCACAATTTTTAAATGAGCTACTAGATGCAACACTCAAAAATGATATGCAAATATTTTAGACCCAAATCCACAATGACATTCGATGAGAGAAATGATGAATAGGAAAGAGTATGTCTTTCACTAATGCAATACAAAAATAAAAAGAATGGTTCTTTTTAATCCAAAATACGAGTGTCAATGAGACAAATAGAGGAGAAAAATGTTCCAAAGGAGAAAATTTAATGTGAATGCTTTCAAAAGGAAATAGACACACAATCTTTCACCTAGGAATGAACAATGCAAAAGAACCCAAATGGGTCCCACCGGGTGTGCCAAAATGTTTCACCGAATAATTGTGTGATAAAACAGATAAGGTAATGGTCAAGGAGGAATACCTGTGATATGTAGGTCGAAGGTTGAATGCATGCATTACTGACTTTATCCAAGCTGATTGTAGAGAACTTCTTTTTGTTTAGGAAGGACTACCTATAGATACAAAGCAATACCACTAAATGATATTAAATAAAAAATGACAATTGGGGCTTTAACGATTGCTAGTTCCGGGAAGTGTGATACTTCCTAGATTGATGTCAATCTAATGTTTTTTATCAAATCAATGAAATTAAATACGATAAATAAAGGTCCTATTGCTAACACTTTGATTTAGGTATCTCAAAATGTTATCAAAAACTAGATTAAGTAAAGTATTAAAATCTAAACTAATCTAGCATCAGGCAAGGTATGTTTTTGGTTGGGACAGGTCACATGGGTGTTAGGTAAGGTCACAAAGGTATCTGGTAAGGTCTGGGTGGAGTTTAGGTGATGTTAGACGTAGTTTTTAGAAGGTTAAAAAAAACACAGTGACCAATATCGACCGCTAACCGAGCGCTTTGGTAGAGAGGAGAGTGATGACAGTTAAGGTGATTGACGTTGGTAGGGGAAATTTGATAGTAAATTATTAAACAGAGGTTTTTAGGCTCTTTGTGATTGCACAGAGAGAGAGGGTAGTATGGTTTGGGTCGTAATATGGCTGAGAAGACTTAGGGATACTAAGGAGGAGGTTTAGAATGGTGAAAATGCTTGGGATGGTTGAATAGTGGGTTGGTGGGAGGAAGGTGATGTACAAGAAACAAAGGAAATCAACTACTGAAAGGAGAAAGAGATCTACAAAAGGAATAAACAAAATGATTAGAACCACAATACTTACTTGATGTCTTGCATAGATCTTGGGAGTTGGAATGGTTGATGGTTGATTGGAGAAGAAGTGCTTGAGTCTAGTGCCATGAAAATACAGCCTCTATGTGCTTTCGTGAGTTTTCCAATGCTTTGGAAAGATGAACCGGATGCTTGTCTTGCACTATGGTTGTGTGTGTTTGTCATCTGGATGTAGGAGAGCTTGTAGATTCACACTTGAATGTAATAAGGCTCAATAACTGTATGACCAACCTGTGTAAATATTTTTGAAAGTGTATATAAGGTAACCAATGGCAAAGTTAGGTGACCAGGCATTGGTTAAGGGATAACCGAGTGTCAATTAAGTAAGGAAAGTCTAGGTTTACCAAAAATAGGCAAATATTTACTATTTTTGGTGTGATTTTGATTAAGTCCACTTAGGGAATTAGAGTTCACATGAGAGAAGGTAGGAAGGTCATAGAAGAAGTTCAATTAGGTTTAGGAAGAAGTATCAGTTAGTTAGGTTAAGTGGTGACTTAGCACTGGGAGTGATGACTCAGTGTTGAGAGTGATGCCTTGCTCATTTTGAGTTAAATGCCCCTAGAATGGGTCCAGGTGAGTCAGAACGATGAGGTAGAGGTGTGAGGGTAAAATTAAATTAATTAATAATGTGATGATGAATATTAATATAGGATGAAGGGGTCAAGAAGAATTTAATATATTACGTTAATTGATTGAAGGGGACTAAGGGGAGTGTGACCCAAATTTGGTGTCTACAATGTGATATAGAGTTTCACCCCCGAATGGAAATGAGCCACTTGTATAAATTTTTGAAGTTTTCCAAGCATATCCAAAATCCTTACCGATATCTTCACTAAAGCCTTCAAAGATTTTTAAAAGGATGTCATCCCCTTCTTCTCGAATATGGTCCAAACCTCGGGCTCAATATGCTTGATGTCTATAGGTTCAAGTATAAATCAAATCCACACTCATTTTAAATTTCCATCTAGATAGAAGCCACACACAAAAATCTTTCCACAAAGTTCAACGCCACGAAACCATCAATTCTCTGTGAACACATCTCTTTACTCAAGAAAGAAAAATAAAAGCCCGCCTCCTTAATCCATCATTAATGCTCTTATTGGAGGGGATGTATGACACATCATGAAAATATCATGGAGTTATAGCTTCCCTAACTATATCATTAGTCCCCATTATTTCCTTCCAATACTTACATTGGTAAACATAAAAATGCATGCCCATCATTACATTCCATGTGACCAGCCCCTCGACACTAAGCCTTGACCAAGTTATTATCTATTTTTGTATCATTGATATCCTTAGTGATTTGGGTCTTCATGGGGGTTCCAACTCATCATAGTTATTTATGAATTTCAGTTCATGCTCAAATACCCCTTTATTAGCAAAAAGGTCTATCATGTTGTTAGCTTCCCTGTATATATGTTTAAAACTTATGTTATCAAAGCTACTAACCATAGTTCTTATACCTTCAATAGAATATAAAATGGACATGGACATGGATTTGACATTAAGGATATTGTTTATTTTATTTTGGGATTCACCTTCTACTTCTATATTTTTATAGTTCTTCTAACAACAATAATGACCCCTAAAATGTTTTCATTGCTTCTACCACATGGTTGGATTAGATACCAAGATTATATTAAAAACCTAACATGAATGTCCCATTATGATATTTGAACACACCTCCTATTTTGGATTTACCCGGATTCCTTTGAAGCCTGTAAAAATTTAGTTTAATCCATCCAATTATGGGGTTCTTCCACCCAACCAACCTGGGGTTAGGAGTAAGTGGATTTATGAGACCACTAGTCAAACCCCAGTTCCTTGAAATTTTATTTCCATCTCCATGAATTCCTTTTTCTCATTTTGAATTATGGAGAAGTTAACAATTATGACAATGCTACATCTATCAACCACTCTCTTTTCCTATTCCTTCATCCCCTGTGAAGATCCTTCTATTTTGTTCCTTCAATATTTCCCATCACAGATGAAATATGGAAAAGGTCCAAAGATATTTCAGTCCTTGGATTTTAAAGGGAAAGATCCATTGATTCCACATCATCTTTAATTAAGGAGGAAGATCCATTTTATTTCAAAGATAGATAATAAATAATTCCTAACCTTCACGAAGAAATGGAATTTGAGGAAGAGGTGAGAGGTATTTTCCTCTTATTTTTCACACAAAACACACATGTTGACCATATGGAAGCCCCTATTATAAATAATAGCCACCGATAAGATCTTATCATGTAGGACTAGCCACCAAAATATATTGACTTTTGGTGTAACCTCTTTAATCCAAATTCTTTCCCAATTGAATCTCTCTTCAATTGTCACCTCTTCAAAGAAACCATTATAAGCACTCTTAACAAAAAAGATGCCATTATCTTCTTTAGACTAGAATATTCTATCCTACTCTTATTTTCTGACTAGAACCATGCCACAAAAATAATTATTAAGGGAATTCAACTCATCTTTATTTTTTCCTTCCAAATTTATTTCTTTCCAAATTTTTAAAGGGTCCTCCAAATTGAAATAGTCCTCTACAACATAGCCATACTTATAACAACATCCTACCGCAAGTTGGGAAATAGTTCCTTAAGAAAAATTTTCATTATACATTTATCTTCCCCAAAATTTACTCTTTTTCCATTCCCAAATTTCCATTTGTACCCTATGAGGGTAAGAATTTGGCCCAATTTATAGCTTTTGAAATAGGTGAACCTTCAAAGTTCGGGATGATAAAGCACCAATCGCAGTGGTGTGGAATCATGCCAATATTTGTTCCTAATGATGGTAGTCCAGACATTATCCTATTTGATCAACCTCTAAGACATCTTTAAGAGAAGGGATTTATTCGTTTTCTCCCAATCTCTTATCCCTAAACCACCCATCTTCCTAGGTTGGCATATTTTGTCCCAAGCCACAAGAGGAAGTCTCGTATTTGTTTTCATCCCAATCCATAAGAATATTTTTGAATACTTTCCAATTTACTAGTTACCGCATACTAGAATTATGAAAATGACATAGTGTAGACCGATATATTTTGTAGGGTGAATTTTAGTAAACTGGATTTACCTTCCTATGAAAGGAGAGTTCATTTCTACCCTACTAAGCTGTTTGATAAATCTATCTATCAAAAATTCCAATCTAAATTCACGAGCTTCTCGGTCCCTATCACCATGCCTAAATATCTTGTTGGGGAAGATTTCATCTCACATCCTATAATCTGAAATATCTTTTGGCATATTTTCTCCCAAGTATTGACAAAAACACTAAGCTCTTCCCAAAGTTGATTTTCTAGTCCGATATGTGTTCATAATCCATTAGGATGTTTTTAAATTCTCTGGCTTCTGGAACTATGGCCTCACCAACCAATATTGTGTCACCAAAAAAATGTTCATGGACCACATTATCAGAATTAATATTAGGATCCACACCCCTAATTCTACCCTCCTTGGAAGCCTTATTTAGTGTCCTAATGAGATATTCAACCATTAATATGAAGATAAAGGGAGATATTGTATCCCCTTACATTAAACCTCTGGGGATACTCGAAGAAACCACAAGGAGCATAATTGACCATAACTAAAAATTTGGCCATAGATATGTAATTTTGAATGGTGTTGCTAAAATTCAAATCAAAACCAAACCTTTCCAACACTTTGTATAGAAAGTCGCAAGAGACTCTGTCATAGGCCTTATCCATATCTAACTTTATCACCATGATTTATTTTTTTGTTCTTCTTAACAATATGGAAAGTTTCATGGATTTTCATGATGTTGTCCTGAATTTGTCTACCAATCACAAACCCTCCTTTCTGGTCATAAATCAATGAGGTTAGAAGAATTTGAATCTGTAGGGCTAAGATCTTGGAGCACATTTTGTAGATATAGTTACATAGGCTTATAGGTCTAAAGTTTTTAAATTCTTAAGCCTTGTGGTTTTGGGAATAATTGATAGGAAGGTGCAATTGAGGTCCTTCAACATCTTTTTATTCTTAAAGAATTATTGAATGGCTAGGCAAACATCCCTTTTTACAATATCCTAGAAGAATTGGAAAAAGGAGTTAGGAATCCATCCGGTCGAGGTGTTTTTTCCAGACTCACGATCTTCAACATGAATTCAATTTATTCAATGGTCAAAATCTTAACCAACGATTGATTATCCATATCAGTCACCAACTTGGGAATCCAATCCAAGAAAATACTTTCCTTACCTACTTTAGGATCATGCAATTAAGTGAGAAGAGAGATGAAAAAATACACAACTCTTTGTATATATTTTGAATCGGTTAAACTAGAGTTTCCTTCCCCTTTGAAATTGACTATCTTGTTTGAACATATACCTTTCAAGGAAGAAATATGGAACATTTTTGTATTCTTCTCCCCTTCATTTATCCAAGCTATCTTATATTTCTATTTCCAAAATATTTCTTCTTTGGTTATAATATTGTGATAATATGAAAGAAGATTCCTCTTTTGACTTAGAATTTAATTAAACTATCAGCATTAATCTCTTCCATAGATAATTAAAGATAGGATCATTCCTATTCCAAAGAGCTCTTAGAATTAAAAATATTCCCAAAACAAGTCTTGTTGCATTCCTTCATATTCTTCTTGACATTTACAAGCTTTCTTGAGACCATGAACATCATAGCACCCTGCACCTTAATATTTCACCACTCTTTCACTAATCCTTAATAGTATCATGTTGAAGCCACATATTTTCAAATTTGAAAGGTGTTATTTGTATCTCGGTTTATTTAACCATGAAGAGGATAGACTGGCTTTGACCATTATGAGGGAGTGAAGATAAAATCATCTTATTTTAACCAGCCCCATGATGTAAAAATTATGTCCAACCTTACTTGAATCAATTGATCTCTCATTCCTCAATTTGACCAGTGCATTTCCCCCTTTTAGACCTATATCCATGAGGCTATTAGAAGATATGAAATCCAAAAATGCCTCCATACTTTCAGTTAACTCTATATTACCACCCTTCTTCTCTCCTGGAATTAATGGAGTGTTGAAATCCCCCATTATAAGCCATTTTGTATCCCAGCATTATTTTATGAAAATCGAGACAGGTTGGTTCCAAATAAAATTATATCCCCTTTTTGGTTAGGGGCATAGATGTTAGAGAGCATCCATAAAGCATTTATTGTAATGTCTTTAAATATAATAGCCATATGATTATATTTTTTATTAAGTTCATACCTTTGAACCACCTAGGATTCCACATGACAACAAGTCCTACGACGCTCCATGAGAATTAATAGCCATATCTTCCGCATTGGTCCAAAATACATCCTTAACCATTAAAAATTTCTCCTCACTCATTTTAGTTTCTTGGAGAGCAAGAATATACACGTTTTGTTTCAATTTCATATCCTTAATCACTCTAATTTTTGTGGGGTTATTTAATCCCCTTACATTCCATGAAATATAATTCATTTGGTAACTTATTTTTGATTCTTCTAAAAATTCTCATATCTATCTTGGACTCGGGTTCCATCATCGATATCCTTCTAGCTATTTTTTTCCCGGTTACTTGTCTCTTTGGTCTTCCTGACTCCACTTTCGTTTCCTGAGAAGAAGCAAGGTTTCCACCCACTGATTTGGAGGATTCCCTTTTATTGATGGGTGTGCATAGGCCAATGAATGAGCTTCGCATGTTTTCCAAATTAATCGGATGTCATGCTCCTTCCTTAAGTTTCTTCTTAGATTTATTTCTTTGATTTACCTCTTCATTTGGTGATATAGAATTTTGTATTAGAGATTTAATTCTATTGGCCTCCAGGTCACCCCCTATTTCAATTTCATCCCTTTTTTTTGCTTCTTCATCATTAGAATGTAGGCCTTCATTATTGTTGAATATCAATCTAATATATTCCCTTGAGTCATTTTTCTTCCCGGAATTTTTTTCCTTCATACAATTTTTGTTTCCCTTCATTAACACATTACGTAGAAAAGGTTATAAGTTTTTAGTAACCTTCTATTTTTCAACTTGTATATGGGCCTTATATGATTAGAAATGGGGTTACGAGAGGTTGTTATGTCTTTTTTTCCTTGATCTTACTTCTATAAACCCCTCTGCATTTATCATTGGGGAGTTGATATTTTGGATTAATTCCTCTTTTTTTTTGTTAGGACTAAAAGTGAGTTTCTCCATTTCAAGATTTTTGGGATCAATAACCCCTTATTAAGAAATATGAATCTAATGGAGTCTTTGAGATTGTAGTGAAGACTCGATCCCTTTACCTTTATCCATCTTCTTTCCTGATTTAGGAACTTCTTTTTAGGACATTGAAAATTTCATTTTTCACTACTATTTAGAATGCCCCCATCCTTGGAATTTATCACACTTTATAGGGCAACTTTCAAACTCAATTTTTTGCATCCAGTTTCCTAGTTTTTATCTCAAAATGATGGTTTGAGGCACATATGTTCGCATGAGTGAATAAATTCAAAACGACACAAAATAGCCTAGTGTTTTTAGGGTTTCATTATCAAAGGATACAAAGGTCATAAGAGTGCCTCTTATCCCTTTGATGACATTTGGATCCCACATTTCCAAAGGAAAACCAGGTAGATGAACCCAAACTGGGAAATGATTGATTTTTTCCTTCTCGAGGTTGAACAAAGGTGACCATTTCCTTAGGAAAAATCCATTCGACTAAGAAACCATGGGCCTTCGTTCAAAACCCTTTGAGGATATTCTAAGTTATTGAAGTTAAATAGAAATAATCCATTTGGTAAGGTAGTCACCTCAAAATACCCTTTTGGTTTCCATTTTTGTAGTGACCAAGACCTTATTGAATCAATATTTGGACTCCCTCCAAAAAGCTTACCGATCAATTCATTCTCCATCTTTCCCACCGTTCTATACAAAATGCAATCAAGAATCTTGAGGTACATACCAGATACATCCTTCATGGCCCGAGGATGACCCTTGTCCCTTGTTTGTTCCCAGTCTTCAAGATTTTTTCCCACATGAAGGGTGCCTTAAGGGCCCCAACCATTCCAAACTTTACGGGAAGGGGTCCTCACCATCTCGTATTCTATCTCCCATCTGCGCAACAATAGGGATCTATCTCCCATTAGTTTCCCATACTTTCTCATTTGAATCTTCATCTCCAACTTGCTCTCCATCTCTCTCACTCTCCATCTCTTTCTCATGTCGAAAGTGAGCATTTTAAGTGCTATTGCAAAAAAATGAATTTTCAAAATATTACATATGTTTTTATATGACATCACATATTATCTCATTGACAACATAATATATGCTATCGATCAGTAGTATAAAAATGCTACTATCGATAACATATTTGCATTTTCTTCATATTCACCATTAGCACAAAAGTCAATTTTCACATATTCACAAAGAAATTTTTACGAATTTTTTTTTAAGGCGGGGGGTCTTAAAATTTTCCCTAATTCTTTAAAAGGACCTAGTTCTGATACCAATTTTTATAATAACTAGGAATGAGGGGGTGAATCAGTTTATAAAAACTTTCCTTCAAATTTATTTATCTTGTGTGAACCATTAACCATTCAATCATGCATCAATGTGAGATTATTAACATGAAACAACCATTCATAAGAACATGAACCAAGAGAGATCACAAGAACACAAGATATGAAGTGGGAAAACCTTGAGGGGAAGAAAAACCACTAAATTTTTGAATATATTACTCAATCCAAAAGACTTACATGAATATTACACATCACAAAAGATTTTTTTAGTGAAGCACCCACTTCAAAAGGAGCACCCACCCTATTTAGTATAACACCCACTATACAAGGAGGATAAAACCACCCAAGATGATCAAGAAACCATTCAAACACATGATGATGAAGAAAATCTAGTATTATTACTCCTACAATAGATTGTGATCACAAGTTCAGATCTCACACCTCAAAACCCTCTCAAACAACTCAATTTCCTTCTTCTCTCAATCTTGCTCCTTCATAAGCTGATTAGGTATAATGACCTTGAATACCTTCTAATATGACCTTCTCACCTTCTCATACTTCTTATTAAATCTTCCTTGGATCCCTCTAACACTCTCTTTCACCTCCTCTAGCTCGCACACAACAATATCTACTCCACTAGCTCAAATGATCAAATACATTCACTTTATATACATGAGTCATCATAAAAAAACAAAGTCCAGCCAAGACCATTAAGTTCATTCATGAAAACATTAAAACACACCTACACACTCATATAAATTTACATGAAAGGACCATGTAGGTCAGCATTAGAATAAGACACTCGTCACGCACAACTAGGCCTAAAAGGATAGTTCCTTCTCCACCGAATGCATCTTGGAGTCAAAGGGCACAAGGAAGATCCATCATGAATCAAATATCTCCAAACATGTCATATACATAATTTTAACATCTTCTACCAGCTCAGGAACCTTTTCACTATCGATATTCTTCATGTCACAATCAAGTAGGATTGTTTCCTACTCATTTCGAGGACCTCTAGTAGACCAGTCTTCAAATATAAAGACAAAACTACCAAAAATAACCTCAACCATGGAATAAAACCACTCATAGGAGATGAAATGACCCAAGGAACATCAAAAACCATGTTATACATCATGACTCATCCCATAGAGTCATCAAAATATCTCCTTCCTTCAAGATACTTGATCTTCCCATTCAACCAGTCTTAGCAACAAGGCATTCTCATACTTATAATGACACCTTAAAGACTTATAAATGAATGGAACTGATAAAATTTAACCCCTCATCACTCTCCAATATCTAGGAATCATGAATCAATAAAATATATTTTTCTTCTAGACTAATTGCACTAAAGAACCTTCATTGTCCTTAAACCCTATCAAGTAGGTCAACTTATGACCTCATCCTTTCCAACCCATATGGCCTATAGGAATCAACCAAAAAATGATTCATGTCACATTGGATCTGTAAAACACCATCATAGTAATTAGAAACTTTACTTAGGTCACACATTCCCAAGAACCTCATTTCACCATGACTGCCAAAAACTTCCTATTAGGCATAAAAATAGTCTTCATGTTTGGACCTATGTAGACCTCCAAATAGATTACCAAGGTTTGAAATCACCTAGAATACATAACATAGGTTCCATTTTACTCAAAAAATCAATTTATACAATGGGTCTAATGGAACACACGAGAGTAAAATAAATTTTTACGAAAATATGTAAAACTGAGTGGGATCCTCCTACTATCAAGACTCCAAACCACCACCATTAGAAATTTGGGAGAGTCATTTCCATCCTACAATAATCATACTTGATGATCCAATGCATTTAGAGCTCATACCAACAAGTTTTCCTCCATCACTTGTGAACTAGGGTTTAGGTAGGGTTTTTGACCACCTTGGATTATTAGCAATCATTCATAAAGCACATGACCTCATTTGATCTCATTTAAACTATAAAACCTTATTAAATCCATGTAAAATCATATATGAATGGATCAAAATTTTTACATGCTAACCAATACAAAATATCTCATATCGAGCTAGGAAACTCACCTTCTTGATCTCAGTAGGACTAAAAACATCATATCATGAAAAATATTCAACATACACACCTAAAATTTTTACCTTAGCACTATCATAAATTCCTTCAACTATCCCAAGTCTATTTTTTTATTTGCACTCCTCTGAATCTTTCCAACCACCATGAATTTCCTAACTAGGTCATGGAATTAGGTCTAGTTTAGACCTAGATATAGTAGGTGAACATCATACATGTGATTCAAATCCCTTCAAAAGGACCTAACATCCTTGAGACAACATGTATCACTCCTTTTCATGCCCTCATGGTCCCACACACCTCTACAACTAACCTTCATGCTTCATTAGGCCACCAAACACCTAGACTAGGTCTAGATGAAAACCTACAACCATGCTCAAACTCTCTACAATCACCATCTAAGAGTTGTATGAGTGTCTCATAATAATACCAACATGTGATTTATGAATATACCATGGTTCACAATCCTACATGTATATTTTTCCTTTGTGTTCCATCACCCATATTGACTAGACCTTCTAATTAGGCCTACTTGGCTAGAAACTCACCTTCTCCAATCTTGTAACCATGTAACTACTTGTTCACCCATGTCATAATCACTATAAAATTCCTCTTACACTTCTTTCCATCATCCTTTGTCATTAATTTCCCGCACCTTTTACATCAATGACAACACTAGCACACACATGCCAACAAGGATGAAGTACAAGTGGGTTTGGAAGGGATTTAATTTTTTTCGCATTTCAAAAGTCAAAATTTGAAAGTCACAACAATTTTTACTAGACACCATCGGCCCCTTTTAACATAAGGGCTAATGGCTTCGAGATGGGGGAAGTGGATCCAGTGGTCCAATGGTATATTCCATAAGACCGATGGCGTAGGGGAAAGGTTATCAAGGGTCAATGACATAGGAAAGTTAGAGGAAGAGGTTGTATGTTTTGATTTTTCATTCAAAACTGATATTTTAAAATTCTAATGTTTGTGTGCTAGTATTTTTTAGATGCAGATGGAGAGCACGTTTTTCCTATGGTGCAGTGTAGATGTATCATCATTGAGTTCTAAGATTGATGGATTGACACGTGAAGAGGTTACCCATTTGTAGGGTTGGGTATTTGGGGGATCATGCATATTTCCTATATACCATTACACCTAGACTTACTGTTATCCATTTCCCTGTTGGTTCCGAGATTTACCCCCATAGGAGAGGGAGGATACACAAATGTAAAAAGGGGAATGGGGCAAGGAGAGTGACCGTGCATGAAGTGTCATTTTGTAGCTATGGATGGGGTCTTCCTCCACTCTCCCGCTTGTTAGTGCTCTTGCTAAGGGAGTGATGAGGAGGCACTTGGACAAAGGGTATGGTTGATGTCCTTGCCAATTTTGACTTTGCCTTAGTCAAGGTGAGAGAACCTTGAAAATAAACAATCGAACAAGGCACAACACCGAATGCAACGTTCACTCAAAAGAGTGATCATTAAGCGTTTGTAGACACCCAAGAACTTGATATGGACCACTAGAGGCAATTCTAGTATGATCTACACATTAACTCCAAGGATTTACATAACTTGTTTCAGGTTAATGATGAGGATTTTGGATTATGAGTGAAATCACTCTAGGTACATGTGTTAATATGGTGCTCTCACATGCAAACTTAAATGAGATAAATAGGGAGGATGAGATCCATACAAGAATTTAGAGTGCTTAGAAAAAGGTTAATCAAATTTTGTGGGTTGAAGAGAAACTTGAAACAAAAAGGGAAGTGGAACTAAAAATTCAAAAGTAACTGGGAAAATTCATGGACAGAATGCCAACCATCACATGTTTCTGTTATTACATGAAGGTGAGAGGAGAATAAAATGTTCCTTTCATAGGATCTTGGGTTTGAAAGGAAGGGTGCAGGAAAAGCACAAGATCGATTCCTAATAACCTAGCTCAGTACACCTAAGGATAGATCATCTCGTGTAAATTATGTTGAAAAATATAGATCAAGGGACCCCAAGATTTTATAAGCATACCACCCAATCCTACTTAGTCTGTAGGGAAAATTTTTATAGGTTTTCAAAAATGACATCTCCAGGTACACCCAGAAGGCATCGATATCTTACACCATTCCTAGATGAGATCTAAGTAGACACATGGCATTTTCAAATCAAATTACAACCATAATTCACACAAAATCACAAAAATACACATATCATTCCATCCTCAATGTCATTTCACAACAAGAACATAAAACACTACAAATCCTAGTAAATTATCTAAGGAAAACCCATAAAGCTTAGGAAAAACAAGGGAGACATATATTAATGCTCTTAGAGCTTGTTAATGACTATACACATACAATCACCTTAACATGAAATCCTGGTAAGTGGGTTACATAGAAAAACCTTCATCAGAACATTGTGTCTTCTCTTGGTTGATGATGCATCCATAAATTCCCCCAAGTTTTTCTGAATAGTTTCAGAGCCGACTCCCTTGTTTGCCAAGACCTCCTTAAAGGCCCCCTCTTTTCTCTAAACATTCCTTACTTCGTATATTGCCTTATCCACTTAGGGTTTTAGAGAATATTCTTCATATTTCCAAAAAACTATTACTATCCACAACTTCTCAAGGCTGCCATGGAATAATGCAGATGATTCTTCACAAACGACCGCCAAATTTACTTATTTCCACTGTGTCACTCATAAGTCATCATGACACAACAATTTTTTTTCCAGGTCATGTCACATTTAATATGATAATTTCTATATGTGTATAAGAATGACTTAGATAAAAGAATTAATATAACAAGATATTCTTGAAATGCGTGGACCTTAAATTATTCTCCAATGACACGTTTCCATATAAATAGTTGATCCTTATTTAAAATTCACATGTACTTGTCAATCAGAATGGGATATGGTATTAATTGTGAAATAATGTCTTTGGCCACATCAAGCATAGGCATCATGCCTATTTAAACACTTCTTACCATACTATCAACTCACCACCTATCTCTTGTAGAGCCTTCTTCTTTCCATTTTTTATCAACCATATTACTTCCATGTCTTCCTCATCCCCAACATTGAGCCTTTTCGATGGAGATCTCACTCATTCGGGTGAGTTTATCTAGTTAATGGGGCCAAACGAAGCCCTTATCAGGCCTCTTTTCAATATACCAAATAGGAATATTGGCCCCCGATAGTTCTTCCCAAAGAATATGATTTTACCCTTTTTCATAGACTATTAGAATTATGTGCATTATTTCCTCTCTTTTAAACTCTCCATTTCCATTTAGTCCGCCAGAGTATCATATGAACATTGAGAAACTAAGATATCATCAGTATTAGCCACTTATAATATGTTCATGAAACCAATAGCACATGAATCCAACTTATTACCATAATACCTTATCGACCATTAAAGCTTCTAGTTTTAGGACTTGTATCCCACCCAATAGAAGAAGAACAAGCCTTAAACCGCCCGAGGATGAAACAAAGAAGAGGTTATTGATATTAGAAATTGTTATGGACATGTTAAGCTCCCTAATGGGTTTCCAAATCCTTCCTCATAAGAAAATAAATATCATGAGGGAATTTCCTCTAGCCAAATTGCTCATTTCCCCCGCAACTTGGCTCTCTTATGACATGAAGACAAAGGTGTGCATAAGAGGGGGGCTTTCCCTTTCTGAGTAGATCAACTCACTTGAAAGGAAAATGGAGTCCACCCAAATTCTCAATGGGCCATGGGTGGGATTTCAGGAGCTGCTAGATAAGGGTATGTCACAGGGCCTGGTGGGAGATATCCAGTTCATTTTCAGTGGAGTATCTCATGATGAGTTTATCCAACGCAAGGACAACCTATTAAAATTTGCTCTAATAATCTTGGGTGAAACTGTGTCTTCAGAAGATTGAATACTATATTTTACCTTTATAAATCAATTTGTATTTTGTAATATCATGTATGTATGTAAATATTCTTTCAAGGGCATGGGCCCCTAAAATAGAACCCCATTTTGTTCATAGTATTTGTTATGAATTTCCTTTCTGTTTTGTAAATGTATGATATGTGTAAATATTATTTCATTAAAATAATTCAGACATGTCATGTACTTCCTTTTTTTCCTTTCTTACAACAAGAACAACCCTAGAAACCAAAACATTCGACCTTCTTTTGCTACACTTTCCTATATCATACACAACTACACATCATCATGAGAGAGGAAAAATGGACATTCATTACCTTGTTTAACCTTGGACCCTTCAAATATTTGAAAATAATAAATTTCTTTGTTCCTCTTTATTTCAAGTTAAGCCTACCGCTCTAGAGATTCCTAGCCCTCGGTCTCAAGGAAAAAATATCTCATCTACACAATACTCACACTTAGTAAAACGATCCCAAAGTTCGACACGGAATCAAAACACACTCTATCTCGTTCATTAAATTTTGTGAAAATTAAGAAAACCTCTTAAAATCAACTGGACCATTTACATACTTAACCATACAACTGTGGAAAACAAGATCGGATAGAATAAATACTCCTCAAAAGCTAACCTCATTGAGTTTTCCTCCTATAAAGGGATTCAACGAGTAGAACAACACTAAAAAAAGATGGACAGATATGGGTACCAACATCATCTCTAGATTAGGGATGGAATCCCAGTGGGTGTCCAAGAACACCAGAAAAATACTAGAAATAAAAGACCAGACACTTATCCATTGGGAAATTGATTCAAAAGATGATTAAAAATGTCGGTCATTAGAATGAAAGCATACAAAGCCAATAACCAAACACAAAAAAAAACTAATGTAGGAATCGAAAGGAAACACACATCACTTGTACACTACACAAATAAATGACTAAGGTCCAAGAGACCCACAAGATTCCATCGAATCCACCTAGATCCCATGCAAGACGTATGTGTCAAAACATGATACATAAGATGGCACTCCAAATCTCAGAGGTAATGATCCCAACCATTTCAAATGAAACATAGAATATCAATTGGTTGCCATCACCTAGAACCCCCTCATCTTGTAGAGGAAAAAACACATATTCATTCATACCTATAGATCCACTCTACTCATAAGGCACAATCCATTCATAAACAATCCCCTTTTCACAACACACCATATGATATAAAAACCTTAGGATCTGCATGTGTTTCTTAAGATGTCTAAAAAATTTCTCCTTTCCAGAGTAGATAAATCTCCATTCATCCAATCCCCTTTAAATTCAATGTAGGCATTAAGACAAAAATCAACATACTCACCTCTACTTGCATTTTCCATTCTCTTTTTTGAGAGGAAATTATCTATTCTCATTGTATTCTTCCTAATATACGAGGAAATGATACCAAACTTAACACACTTTGAAGGAGAGGGACTAGTCTACATTTGAAACTCACAATTATTTGGTGAAATAACTTATTGCATCCCCAAAGGTTTTGGAAACAAAGAATTCTCTACCACTTGATCAGAAAATAGGGGATCATATATGGGGCAACCCCCATATTTGGAGACGAGCATAAGATGAATAATAAATTCAATTCCAAATTCAATATAATATATGTGTTACAAATATATAGGAGAGTATTTCTAACTCCTATAAAAACTCCACAAATCTATCACCCTAAATCTATATGGGCTATTCAACAACCTTTATTCTTTCCCTATAATATCTTTTTCCTTGTTTCTATTCTCATGTACAATCTAACTCACATACAAATATACTCACTCAATATAATAATAGCCCAAATATTGTTACTCACAAATGTGAGCACTACCTAATATTCCTAACATTCCCCCCCTTAGTGCTAACATGGGGTGAGAAACATTGTTTGTTGCATCCATCATTTGAATTGTTTCATAGGTCCCCCCTCAAGGTAAATAACTCTTGGATGTCGGTTACAACTGAAAATGCATCCAATTACAATTTAATCCTCTTTATGATTTTTTGAAAAGAATTATATTTCTTCCCCCTTTCGAAAAAACATATTCTCCCCTAACAAATATTTTCTCAAAATAAATTTGCATAAAAAAACATTATCCTATGTCAGAGATTGAAGCCACCAAAGGATATCTACTCAAGACTTGATCAATGCCAATTCCTATTGCTATTTTGGAGAGATTTCCAAGGAGATCACCAAAAATCTGTGATGAAGAGGATTTCTATGATATCTCATCAAGTTGTATGGTAGTATCTTGATAGGATTTCAATGTTTCAATAACGAGATGAATTGATCCAGATGGCTTGATGTTGCATGGAGTCGAGGATACATATAGAGTCTAATATCATACGGATTCAAGTTATTTGAGCCAAATCCCTTCAACTGGATGTGCTTAAGAAGTATTCTTCATCTGATTGAGGTGAAAGTGTATCTTACAAAATTATTTTTTCAAAAGCAGCTTCTATTGACTCAAAAATCATCTCGTCTCCAGCATATTGCTCCAGAAGAAAATTTTGAGCTTCCAGAATTTCCTCCTCAGAAGCATCCCTACTAATTCAATCCACTTATATGGATCCCATACATCAACACAAGGAAATATTAGATTATGATCCATTTGACCACGAAATTAAGCATCCATTGTAGCTTTCGGTTGGCATGGGCGGTCCAAAAGTTTCTTCTTCCTCGGTAAGCCATGGGAATTTTTTGATCCACATTTCAAATTGTACAACCTTGCATCTCTATAACCCAAAGCTCCGATTGTTTCACAGGTGTTGTGACATGATAAGGAATTGGTGTGTACCATGAGTCAGGAAAATTAAAATAATGCAATTCTCCTAGTATTCTTTAAACTCTGAATGTAAGATTGATCCTCGAGATGATGTGATCTTATTTGAATCCTTGATATAGTTTTGAACCCTTATGCCAAGGTTGATGAAGGGATCAACACAGATCCATAAATCTCACATTTTAACTAGGTGGAGAGTTTGAAAGGATATATATGTTGTCCTATTTGGAGATATAAAACCAAGAGCTTGGTGTAATGTTTGACACCAAAGAGCGAGGACGCCGAGTTGTGAGAGTTGCACCAAAAAAATGAGCAACCAGATCTATGTAAATATCAATCCGAGTTATGAAGGAAATGATCTACAAGTTAACTTGCTGATATGGACACCAATGCAAGAAATGTATTAATTTTTCATATATACATATTCATAAAAACATGAAACATGTATAATTCTCATCTTGTGATAAATAAAATATACGAAAAAAATTAAAAAATAGATTTATCTATTTTATTTTATTTTTGAGGTATGCAAACTGTGAACACGGTGGATTGAAAACTATGGAAAGAGTGTACACAATGGAGAGAAAAAGACAATGCACATGAATGGTGGATGTCAATGGGTTCATTGTGAGGTCTGTGGTATCTGCTAGTACCATTAACAAATATGCATGAAGGATGGACACTACAAACTCTAGATTTCTCGCGACATTGTGGTATCCATTAGTACTTTTTTTGCACCACTAAAATTAACAAAAAATGGATGACACATAGACAATGGAAAATGGGTTTGCATGAGGTCCGCTCTGCTTACCCATTTCCATTACCTAACTTGACAAATAAATCATGAGTGGAGTGAAAGAACCATACATGCCCCTTTTGAAACCAAATCTAATACCAGATGTGGGGAAACCATATTTAGATATGACCATAAGCTCAATAATAAATTCAATTCAACATTCAATATAATATATGTGTTACATATATATAGGAGAGTATTTCTAACTCCTATAACAACTCCACAAATCTCTCACCCTAAATCTAGATGGGTTGTTCAACAACCTTTATTATTTCCCCTATAATATCTCTTTCCATATTTCTATTCTCACGTACAATCTAACTCACATACAAATATACTCACTCAATATAATAATATCCCAAATATTGTTACTCACAAATGTGAGCACTACCTAATATTCCTAACATCACAAACATCCACATCAGATTCATAAGTAATCCAACACTAACACCTCTTGGAACCAAAAACAAGTCAACATTCCCATGTTTCTTTTTAATTAATACTGAACCCTCAATATAGTCATCACTAAAGTGATATTCGTCATTATCTAGGGCCTCCTTACCAGTCTCGAAACATATAAAAGGAACTATATCACACACATCTCAATCAGTAAAGAGCACATGATTTACCAAGGATTTCCAAATTCTACACTTATCTTGCATTTCATATCACACTCTAGATCCTGCTCCACTCGCATCAAGCAATATACATCTATCTTCTACTGAGGGGACACTCCCATTATACTTAATAATCATTTCATCTTTTAATCGAGAAAAGTTTTGAGTAGAATAAATAGAACCAAGGCCTAAACCACTATATCAATGCTTCTTATGACAAAATGACATACTCGCGAAGACATTCCAAAACTCATATGTTTTTGGGCATGAAAAATATTAGTGGAAGATACCCGACCTTCGTGGTATGTAGGGTCATGTGGCACATTTTTTCCTTAGTGCCTAGTTTCGATCTTTCAACATTAAACACACTATCCAAATCATAGGGGGCATGGGGTATAAAGCATTGATTGTACCACACACAAGCATAGTTGACCTGATCATTCTTCTCAACACAATCTTCAACCAATGTCTTAACAACTGATACATGCTCTGTAGTGTCAATTTCTTCATTCTTAAAGAACATGAACCTTCTTCCTTCAATTGAACCCATGGCATCTTCACCATCGCCGAGAAAAGGAAACGTGGTCATCACTAAATTGATTTCCAAATATTATTACCATTTCCATCCATGAACAGAAAGATCCCTAAGGTAAAGAATTAAACCAATCCCTAACATCTTCTGTACTGTGTTTACACAAATAACCTCATAAAAATATCTTCATAACTTACCTAGTATTCATGCATCATTTCCTCAAACATGGAAATATGTTATTCCACAGAAGTATTTCCATATCCATGAAACACAGGCAATCTGAGCCTAATTCTGGTAGGGATCTGATGGGGGTATCCACATATTTTTCCAAAATCAAGTGGTCTAAATGCATTTGGTTTAAAAGAGACTCGAGAAGGAAAACATACCTCACCACTATCCCGGTACCCATAGACGGCCTAACAAAGAATTTACATTTACTAATAATTCCACATCTTATGAAACTTTTAAGGAACACAATGGTAAGCACTTGAAACATAGAGTTAAACAAGACACATAAATTCAATTGTAATACATCAAATGAAGAGCACTGGTTTACTACAACCAAAAGGACAACGGAATCGCCACTTCAGAGTCACTACCTATTTCACCTCAAATTAATTCGATAAAGAAGATAAGGGTAGCGAGTATAGGAGGAATAACTTTGAATGGTTGGGAGAAGGTTGTGAATGTTATAGAAGTTAATCGAATCAATGTGATGACTTCCTTTTGGTTAGGAGGAATGACCTTTGTAAGAAACCCAATAAGACCAAAAATATAGTTAAACAAGATATACCTTTGGAATGCCTAAGCGAATGCTAGTTTAGAGAAGTGAGACACTTCCTAGATGGCTGTCAATCCACTATTTTATCAAATCAATGAAAATAAATTTAAGAAGTAAAGGTCCTATTGCTAACACTTTGATTTAGGTGTCTCAAAATATTATCAATACACTAGATTAAATGAAATACTGAAATAAAAACTAATCTAGTATTGGGAAAGGTGTGGTTCTAGTTGGGGAAGGTCACTGAGGCATTAGGAAATGTCTAGGAAAGGTTTTAGGTGATTCTGGATTATTCGGTGAAAGTTATGAGCTTCTTGTTATGGGAAAAATTACCAGTCACAGAGACTGGTATCGGTTAGGTGACAATGCTAATCTTGCAAATGACCAATGTCAATTAGGTGACCTCTGCCAAGAAGAGAAATATCGTAGAAATATAAAAAATGGGTGTTTTGGGTCTCTCTGTGATTAAACAAAGAGTTGAGAGGGTTAAGGAAGGATGATGTGATTTTTATTAGGACTCAACAAGGGTGGTAAAGATGCTTGGATGGGTAAAATAGTTCAAGTTGATGGAATAAATGGTAAACAAGTGAAAGGTGGTATTCCAGATAGACATGGATCATATGAAAGGAGTAAATGAAATACTTAAGATCAAAACAAGAGCTTAACAAATAAGAATGAATTAATTATCTATTAACCTGTAGATATGAATGTTTTTGTTAGTGGTAAGTGTTAGTGGGAGATAGGAGAATGTTTCTAGTGACACGAAAACGGAGCCTCGTGTGCTCTGCTATGAAGATATGAAGTTGTGGATGAGATGACTAGATGCTATGAGGTCCAATGGGCTCTGGTTTATCATTTGGTAGCTTGAATGATTGAGAGTTCGAATGCCAAAGATTAGGTGAACGAATGAATTGGGAATCTATACAAATATTTAGAAACTATTACTTAAGGATAACCGATGGTGGTTAGGGAATTGTGCACTTTTGCCGAGGAAAACCAATGTTGGTTAGGGAGAAATGGTCAAAATGGCTAAAAATGGCATGATTGCTCCAAGATTTGGTGTGAATCAAGTTTTAGTTCGGGTCGTAAGTAAGCGATGACACTTAGATAAGTGGGAGTATTTTTAGATAAATAATAGGACATTAATATTATGTTTGGAAAGAGTCTCAGTTGGTTAGGATAAGTAGGGATTTAGTCTTAGTTAATCAATAGGCTAGGAATAGGTCTTAGGATGGGGTGGAGGGATGAGGTGGATATTAATTCATTTAAATTAATTAGATTAAATAATAGTGTGAGGAGGAATATTAATTTAATTATAAGTGATTAATTTAAAACATCAGGTGTGTGGAAGGGGGCCATGGCTAGGTACATACGTCGTGTTGATGAATCGAAAGGGGTTAGAGGGATTATGAACCAAATTTGGTGTCTACTCTACCCTAGAAAGATAAATCATATGAGGTCCCAAAATCAAGCCATAGTCAAGATCCAAAGTTTCTAATGTCAAATACAATGAGATGAAAGGATAAAACTGAAGAAAACCCAAATGATCAATACATTAGGTTCGGGTCCTCGCGTGGCACCAAAAATGTGTTGATTCCTAGATTTACCTCTAGAGGAGAGGGAGGATATGCAAATGAAAAAAGGGGAACAAGGTGAGGGAGAGTGACCCACATGAAGCATCATTTTTTATCTTGGGATGGGGTCTTCCTCCACTCACCCGATTGCTCTTCACAAGGGAGTGATGGGAAGGCACTGGAAAAAGGGTATGGCTAATGTCCCCTGTTGTGTTCGACTCTTCCTTAGTTAGGGTGAGAGAACCTGAGAATGTGGTCAGGGGAGCACAAAGGTAGGGCCAAGACTCGGGGATATGTCCTAAAACCTTGAAAATAAATAATCGAAACCAGTGCATCCACCAAATGTAACATTCACTTGAAAGAATGATAAATAAGCATTACAGACACCCAATAACTTGATATGAACTGTTAGATACAATTATAATATGATCTACACATTAACTCCAAGGATTCACATAACTCATTTTAGGTTAACGATGAAGATTTTGGACTATGAATGAAAGTAATCTAGGTACATGTTAATATGGTTATCTTACATGTAGAATTAAATGAGATAAATAGAGAGGATGAGATCCACACAATAATTTAAAGTGCTTAGAAAAAGGTTAATCAATTTTTTTGGGTTGAAGAGAAACTTGAAACAAAAAGGGAAGTGGAATCGAAAATTCAAAAATAACAGGGAAAATTCATGGATAGAATGCCAACCAATGCATGTTTTTGCTATTACATGAAGATGAGGGGAGAATAAAATGGGTCTTTTATAGGATACCGGTTTGCAGGGAAGGCTCCTGGAAAACACAGGATCCAAATTCCTAATAACCTAGCTCAAGTACACCTAAGGCTAGATCATCCTATGTAAATTATGCTAAAAAATATAGATCAAGGGCCCCTAAGATTTTATAAGCATACCACTTGATCCTACTTAGTCCGTAGGGAAATTCTTAATAGGTTTTCAGAAATGACATCTCTAAGTACACCCATAAGGCATCAATATCTTACACCATTCCTAGACAAGATCCAAGTAGACACTGGGTGTATTCAAATTAAATCATAGCCATAATTTGCACAAAATCACAACAAAAGACACATATCATTACATCCTCAACTTCATTTCACAACAAGAACACAAAACACTACAAATCTTGGTAAATTATCCAGGGAAAACCCATAAAGCTTAAGAAAAATGAAGGGAGACATATATTAATGCTCTTAAAGGCTATTAATGAATGTACACATGTAATCACCTTAACATGAAATCCTGGTAAGTGGGTTACACAACAAAACCTTCATCAGAACATTGTGTTTTCTCTTGGTTGACGATGCATCCACAAATCACCCCCTCAAATTTTTCCTTAATAGCTTCCCACCCCTTTTTTTTTCCAAGACCTCCCTAAAGCCCCCTTTTTTCTCTAAACCTTCCTTACTTCTTATTTTTCCTTAGGTTTTAGAGAATATTCTTCATATTTCCAACAAACTATTACTTTCCAAAACTATTTGTGGCTGCCATGGAATAATGCAAATGATTATTCACAAATGGCTGCCAACTTTACTTATTGCCATCATGTCACTCATACGTCATCATGACGTAACCATTTTTTTTCCAGGTCATGTCACATTTAATATTAGAATTTCCACATGTGTATAAGCATGACTTGGCCAAAATACTTAATATGAAAAGACATTATTTAAATACTTGGGCCTTTAATCATTCTCCGGTGACACGTTTCCATATAAATAGTTGATCCTTATTTAAACTTCACACATACTTGTCAATCAGAATGGGATATGGTATTAATAGTGAAATAATGTCTTTAGACACATTAGCATCAACCACTTTCCAGTTTTAATCAACCGTCTTGCTTCCATGTCTTCATTATCCGTAACATTGAGCCTTTTTGATAGAGATCTCACTCGTTTGGGTGAGTTTTTCAAGTTAATGGGGCCAAATGAAGCCCTTATCAGGAATATTTTTAGTATACCAGACAACAAGGTTGGCCCTCCCAATAGTTCTTCCCCAGAGAAGATGATTTTACCCTTTCTGCATAGACTATCAGAATTATGTGCATCATTTCCTCTCTTTCAAACTCTCCATTTCCATTTAGTCTACCAGAGTATCATATGAACACTGAGAAACTAAAATATCATTGGATTAGCCACTTCTCATATGTTCATGACAACCAGTGGAACATGAAGCCATATTATTACCATACTACTACCTTATCGACCATAAAGCTTCCAAATTGCTAAAATTGAAGCCCACCCAACAAGGAGAAAAACCACCCTTAAAGTCACCCAAGGATGAAACAAAGAAGAGATTGTCAAGCATTATAAAATGCTATGGATGAGGTATGGTCCGTAATGGGCACCCAAACCATTCCTCCCAAGAAAATAAATATCATGAGAGGAAGTTCCTCCAGTCGAACAATTATTTTTCCTACAACTTGGATCTCTTCTAGCATAAAGACCAGGGGCATACATAAGAGGGGGACTCTCCCTTTTTGAGTGGGTGAACTCAATTGAAAGGAAAATGGAGTTCACCTAAATGTTGAATAGGCCATGGGAGGGAGTTCAAGAGATTCTAAATAAGGCTATGTCACGGGGCCACGGTGGGAGATATCCAGTCTGTTTTTAGTGCGGTGGCTCATAAGGAGTTTATCCAACACGGTGATAAATTGTTAAAACGTGCTCCAATACTCCCAGGTGAAACTATGTCTTTAGAAGATTGACTACTATATTTTACCTTTATAAATCAATCTATATTTTTAATATTGTGTATGTATGCATATATGATTTTAAGGGCAAGGCCCCCTAAAATAGAACCCCATTTTGTTCATAGTATTTGTTGTTCGAATTTCCTTTCTGTTTTGTAAATGTATGATATGTGTAAATATTATTTCATTAAAATAATTCAAACATGTCATGTACTTACATTTTTCCTTTTTGCATCAAGAACATCCCTAGAAAATTAAACACTCGAACTTGTTGGGGCACTTTCCTATATCATACACAACTACACATCATCATGAGAGAGGAAAATTGGGCATTCATTACCTTGCTTACCCTTGGCCCCTTCAAAGATTTGAAAAGACTAAGTTTCTTCATTCCTCTTTGTTTCAATTTAATGGTTGGGATCACCAAAAATGCATGATCTACATCAAAGTAAGGAAAAATCCAATAAGACATCGGGCCCTAAATTTTTGTTTTAATTTATAAGATGAGTAAGTACATTTCCTCGGATGTCAAGGACAAACTGCCTTTTGAACATTTCTAGGACATGAACCGAAAATAAATAATGTCCATCCCTTATTAATATGGAAGTGGAAACCCAAACCGAACTCCAAAGGAAACTATAGTATATTCTCAAGTTAATCTTGTGGTTCCGATGATACCTAGCCCTCGGGCCTTGGGGAAAAAATGTCTTATCCGCACAATACTCACACTTAGTAAAAAGAGCCCGAAGTCCCGACTGGCATAAAAACACACTCTATCATGTTTATTAAATTTCTTGAAAATTCAAAAACACTTTGTAACAACAACATGACCACTTGCATACTTAACCATTCACATGTGTAAAAGAATATCAAATAGAATAAATAATCCCCAAAAAGCTAACCCTCATCGATTTTCCTCCTTAAAAAGTATTCGGTGATTAGAAAAACACCGAAAAGAAGATGAACAGATATGGATACCAACATCCCTCTTAGAAGAATGGAAAACTTGAATGATTTGGAATTTTGAATTTTCGGGGATCTTGGTGGAGAACCTCTGATTTAGTGTGCCACAACCTTTTGAATTTTAGATAGAACTAGTTTCTCATGGAATTTCGAGCTGCAATGTAAAGGGGAATTCATGGAGTGTAGTGTTGGAAATAAGGTGTCTCAACCTTGTTTGGTTTATTCAGTCAATATTTTCTTACAACCGTTTCACATTGTCAGTGCTCTAAAAATAGAAATAGGAGTTGTCAAAAGATTCCCATATGATAGTATATCATGGAAGGACTATTTTTAGAGATATTATGACATATTTTATGACATCTATAAGGGTCAAAAATAGGGGAGAATATTGTGGACGTGAGAGCCTAATTTTAGACTCGAAATCTTTCTCTTTAATGCTATCCACCTCATGAGAGGTTTGGCACATGGTTTTGTAAACCATAGATGGTTTCTTGTATAATCGAAGGTCTATAAATTTAAGGATTGGAGAAGTAATTGGTGTGGTGAGCTTTGCAAGTATTGTAAAGTTGGAATCCTCCTAGAATTGTTTCTGGTGATACTCTTGTAAGAAACTTGCTCTGCAAGTGTATGTAATCTTGTTATTAGATTTGAAATACATTGAGTGGGCTTTTGGAGTGTGGGGTTTTTATCCGAAAGGATTTTCCCCACGTATATCTGGTGTTTGTGTTCTTGTTATGAATATGTTGCTAATATTTCTATAACTGTTTTACTATGTTGAAAGTTTTGCATAATATCTCTCCTTAAGATTAGCATAGGAAGTTGTTCCATTACTCTTAATTTCCTATCAAGTGGTATCAAAGCCTGATCACCTTTGGTTTCAGTTGTGGGTTATTGGGTTTTTTTATGCTAATCTAGGTTTGAGTGGGAGCTTGTGCAGAGAATACTTTGTTATCTAGTTACAGATATTTTTTTCAAATGGCGAGCACATCTAGGAGGATTGATGTAGAGAAGTTTTCTAGCACAAACTTTGAAATGTGCAAGATGAAGATGGAAGATCTATTGGTTGATCGAGATCTATGGGATGTAGTGGATGAAAAGGACCATAGGCCTACGGATCCAGTTTTGGCTTTAAAATATAATGTAATGGATAGAAAAGCTAAGGGTCTTATTAGGCTATCTCTTGCAGATTTGATCCTAATAAATGTCCATGAAGAATCCACTTCGAGAGAAGCTTTGGAAAAATCTGGGTGAGATATACCAAGCTAAGTCTCTAGTAAATAATATTTTCTTGAGGAAGAAGTTGTATTCCTTGAGAATGGAAGAAGGTGGACAAATATCTGAGCATCTGGAAACATTCAATACATTGGTGACTCAGTTGAGCTTGGTTGGAGTTAAGATGGATGAAGAAGAAAGGTGCCAAACTATGTTGGTTTTGTTGCCAGACTCATGGGATAGCCTAGTCATGGCCATTGGGAGCACTTTAGTCACTCTGAAGATGGAGGATGTTTTTGGTTCTCTACTCTCCGAAGAGATGAGAAGGAAGGTCTCTCTGAATGCCAAAGAGGCTTTGAGTGTTTGAGGAAGAAAAAAAGAACAAGATAAAGATGAGAATAAGCATGGCCATTCCAAGAATAAGGGGAGATCAAAATCCCCTGGTAATTCCAAAGCGATATGCTAGAACTGTGGAAAATCTAGACACTTCCGAAGGGAATGCAAAGAATAAAAGAAAAAGAAAAAGAAGTAGCATGATTCTGATTCTAAGTCTGAAAAGGAAGATGGAGATACCTTTATTACAGCTTTGGCCACTGCGTGTGATAATGCATGGTTGATAGACTCAGTGCATCTTTCCACATGACCCCTAACAAAAATTGGTTTAGTAAGTATGAAAACTATGATGGTGGTAAGGTGTATTTGGGTGATAATTCTTTCCTTGAAATTGTTGGTCGTGGTAGTATTCAGGTGAAATTTTTGTATGGTAGGATTAGAAGATTTGATGGTGTCTTGTATATCCCAGGACTAGCAAGAAATTTATTATCTGTTATCAAGCTAATAGATGTGGGTGTGCATGTACAATTTTTGAAGCAGGTGTGAAAATGGTGAGAGGTTCTATGGTGATAGCAAGAGGAAGTAGATTGGGTACATTGTACCAACTTGATGCATGCACAGTTGAGTGTAATAGCACTTCAGATAAAACTAAGCCAGTAACTATTTCAATTTGAAAAAGGAGAGGGTTTCCTCCTCTACGATGGATGGTCGTGGCTTGTGGGTACCCAAGGGTGCTCTATCTAATACACTTCCGAAGGGAATGCAAAGAAGAAAAGAAAAAGAAAAAGAAGAAGCATGATTTTGATTCTGAGTCTGAAAAGGAAGATGGAGATGCCTTTATTACAGCTTTGGCCACTCATGCAGGTGATAATGCATGGTTGATAGACTTAGGTGCATCTTTCCACATGACCCCTAACAAAAACTGGTTTAGTAAGTATGAAAACTATGATGGTGGTAAGGTGTATTTGGGTGATAATTCTTTCCTTGAAATTGTTGGTCGTGGTAGTATTCAGGTGAAATTTTTTTATGGTAGAATTAGAAGATTTGATGGTGTCTTGCATATCCCAGGACTAGCAAGAAATTTATTATCTGTTAGCAAGCTAATAGATGTGGGTGTGCATGTACAATTTTCTGAAGTAGGTGTGAAAATGGTGAGAGGTGCTATGGTGATAGCAAGAGGAAGTAGATTGGGTACATTGTACCAACTTGATGCATGCACGGTTGAGTGTAATAGCACTTCAAATAAAACTAAGCCAGTAACTATTTCGCTGAAAAAGGAGAGGGTTTCCTCCTCTACGGATGGTCATGGCTTCTGGGTACCCAAGGGTGCTCTATCTACCGAATCAAAATTACCTACAAAGAAGACCATGTTATGGCACCAAAGGCTTGGCCACATTGGAGAGAAGGGTTTAAAAGCCCTGAAAAATAAGAACCTCATTGAGGGGTTGAATGATTGCAATCTGGAGTTTGATTTTTGTGAGCATTGTATTTATGGCAAATAGAACCACGTTCAGTTTTACTCGTCTACTCATAAGTCTTCATGTATCTTGGATCTAATCCATTTGGATGTATTTGGTCCTGTTAAGGTTGCTTCTATTGCTAAATCAATTTATTATGTTACTTTCATTGATGATTTTAGTAGGAGAACATGGGTATATTTTTTAAAGAGTAAATATGAAGTTTTTAGTCATTTCAAGGAATTTAAGGCTATGGTTGAAACTCAAACTGGGAAGAAAATTAAGTGTTTGAGATCTGATAATGGCGGTGAGTATTGCTCTAGAATTTGATAGATTTTGTACAGATTGTGGGATTAAAAGACAAAATACAACTTTGTATTCTCCGGAGTAGAATGAAGTTGCAGAAAGAATGAAAAGAATGTTGATGGAGAAGGCTAGGAGCATGCCGATTGGAGTTGGTCTAGATCTACCAAAAAGAGGTTTTGGGCTGAATTTATTACCACTACTTGCCTTATTTGATAAATAGATCTCCTACATCAGTGCTTGTTGATAAAATGCCAATGGAGGTGTGGTCGGGGAAAAATCCTTCAATTAGACATCTAAGAGTTTTTGGTTGTGAGGCATATGCACATGTGCCTAAGGAGAAGAGAACAAAGTTGGATTCTAAGGTTGTCAAATGTATCTTCATCGGATATGGCTATGGTGTGAAAGGATACAAGCTTTGGGATCTTGTTGCACAAAAGCTAATATACTCTAGAACTGTTATTTTTAGAGAGATTAAATCTTTCCCTGTTAATTTTCAGCGAACAACATAAAGAAAATGAACAAAAAAAGGATGTGGTTCAACTTCCTTCTACACCTGAGAAAGTTGAATCAAGACCCCAAAATAGACAAGAAGTTAAGGAGAGCTCACCAAGCTCTGGATCTTCAAAAGAGGAAGAAGAGGAGGAAGAAATGGAAGAATCTCCACCTTAGCTTATTGAAAAGTCTACAAGGTAAAGGAAACCACCTAAAAGGTATGGGTATTCTCCTGATGATTAGAAGTATATATTTGCTTTGAGTACTAACATTGATGAACCGAGATCTGTACAAGAGGATTTGGGTATGAATGATGCAAAGTCCTAGAAAATAGCCATGGATGAAGAGATGGCAGCCCTTAAAAATAATGATACATGGGACCTTGTACCATTTCCTAAAGGTCGGAAACTTGTTGGATGTAAATGGGTGTTTAAGAAAAAGATTGGTTTAGATGGAAATGTTGAAAAGTATAAGGCACAATTTGTTGCGAAGAGTTACTCTCAAGTTGAGGGTATTGATTATGGTGAGATATTCTCTCTTGTTACTAAAATGACATCCATTCAGTTTTTATTATCTATTGCAGCAACTTATGACCTAGAGGTTGAACAAATGGATGTGAAAACTGCTTTCCTTCATGGTGATTTGGAGGAAGAAATCTATATGACACAGCCAGAGCACTACATGGTGAAAGGTAAAAGCAATATGGTTTGTAAGTTAAAGAAATCCCTATATGGCCTTAAACAAAGTCCTAGGATGTGGTACTAGAAGTTTGATTCATATGTGTTGAGTTTGGGGTTTGTGCGGTCTAAATCTGATCACTGTGTATATTTTAAATCTGATGGTGATTGTTTCCTAGTAATTACTTTATATGTTGATGACATGTTGTTTATTGGGAAAGGAAAATGTTTGATTACAGAATTGAAATCTCAGCTCTTTGTGAAATTTGAAATGAAATATCTTGGTGCAGAAAAACACATACTTGGGATGGAGATTAGAAGAGATCGTGAGAATAGAAAGCTATGGCTTGGCCAGAGTAAGTATGTTTGTTCTATTTTGCAAAGGTTCAACATGCAGGATTGTAAACCACTTTGTGTTCCTGTTACTTTGGGAACAAAGCTCTCCATTTCACAATGTCCTTCATCCCCATCGGAGATGGAAGAAATGAGCAGAGTGCCTTACCAAAGTGTAGTTGGAAGCTTAATGTATGCTATGGTCTATACAAGACCAGACATTGCCCAAGCAGTGGGAGTTCTTTCTCATTTTATGTCTAATCCTAGAAGAGTGCATTGGGATGTAGTTAAGAGGGTCTTCAGGATATATTTTGGGGTACATCAGAGTACTCTATATGTTTTCATGGAAGAGGAGATCAACATTCCCTACGTATTCATGGTTTTGTGGATTCAGATTGGGCCGGTGATGTCAATAGCAGAAGATCCACCAGTGCATGTGTTTAATCTTAATGGTGGTGTAATTATTTGGATGAGAAATCGATAGGTTGTGGTCACTTTGTCCACTACTGAGGTAAAGTACATGGAAGCTACTCATGCCTATAAAGAAGCCATTTGGCTAAAGTGTTTGTGTTCAGATATTGGATTGAAATAGGGCGCAATTATAATGTATTGTGACAGTCAGAGCGTAATCTACCTTGTGAAGAACTTGACTTTTCATGTCAGGACCAAACACATTGATGTTCAAGTATCACTTCATGAGAGATATGGTTGAGGATGGCAGGGTGAAGCTGGAAAAGGTAGAGACAGTTGTGAATGTTACAGATGCATTAACTAAGCCCGTGAGCACAACAAAATTTAGGTGGTGTTTCGAGTCTATGGGCCTCTCAGCCCCTAGCAGTTGATCCATGATGGTATCTTTCCCTTGACCCTTACAAGGTATTCAACAAGTGGGAGATTGTAGGAAATAAGGTGTCTTAACCTTGTTTGGTTTATTTAGTCAATATTTTCTTATAGTCGTTTCACATTGTCAGTGCTCTAAAAATAGAAATAGGAGTTGTCAAAATATTCCCATATGATAGTATATCATGGAAGGACTATTTTTAGAGATATTATGACATATTTTATGACATCTATAAGGGTCAAAAATAGGGGAGAATATTGTGGACGTGAGAGCCTAATTTTAGACTGAAATCTTTCTCTTTAATGCTATCCACCTCATGAGAGGTTTGGCACATGGTTTTGTAAACCATAGATGGTTTCTTGTATAACCAAAGGTCTATAAATTTAAGGCTTGGAGAAGCAATTGGTGTGGTGAGATTTGCAAGTACTATAAAGTTGGAATCCTCCTAGAATTGTTTCTAGTGATACTCCTATAAGAAACTTTCTCTGCAAGTGTATGTAATCTTGTTATTAGATTTGAAATACATTAAGTGGGATTTTGGAGTGTGGGGTTTTTTATCTGAAAGGATTTTCCCCACATATATCTGGTGTTTGTGTTCTTGTTATGAATATGTTGCCAATATTTCAGAAACTTGTTTTACTATGTTGAAAGTTTTGCATAATATCTCTCCTCAAGATTAGCATAGGAAGTTGTTCCGTTACTCTTAATTTCCTATCATGTAGGAACTCAATGTTTTGCAGGTAGTCCTTAACTCACAAAATGAAGGAGAATTAGTCTAGGACTTAGGCATATTATGATGTAGATAGACCTTCATGAATTAGAAAACAAAGTGTCTATAAATCTATTGCATATAGCACTACATAGAATTAGGGACACACGATGCGCACGCAGAATTCGTGATGTGAAGGAGTAGTGTCGTTAGTGAATATGCAAAAACAAAAGAAAAGTTGAGATGGGACTAATGTTAGAAGCCGCAAGACACTATTTTAATGTTCCATAGATTTCCAAATTTTAGTATTATGTGGTTTCGAAGCCACAAGACAATGATGCATAAATGCATACATAATGTTGCATAAGGAAGAATAAGAAATCTTCACCACATAGTGGAAACATCAAAGCAACAAATGTGGAAGCTCTCAAATTTGGAGTGAAATCCACGATATATATAAACCCACAAAAGATATGGAATTCACACCTAATTTGAATTTAAAAATGATCAACCACTCCATAGATAGAATTAATGGGAGTATTGGCATTGTTCTCGCAATTTGTAAAATCCAATGGCGTGCGATAGGATCCATGTTAAGTCCCTACACCTTCTTGCAAACATCAATGATGACTAATATTTTGTGGTTGAATCCATAATTTTGGTGCCTCTCTCCTTATGTCTTCTCCTTCTCATTTTTTATAAATCTGAAACTATGTCATTGTAAAAGGTGGGATTCCAAAAGGTGTAAAGGAACTCTGTCAAAATAGTTATAGAACCCCTTGATTCACATGCCTCAAATTTGGGCATTCCGCAAGGTGATTCTTTCCTTGTTTCTTACATTGTGATGGATTGTGAATCTTTCAAATAATAGAACCCATATTTTGTTTCTCTTTATGCCCTAGCTCATGTTGTATCATTTTTCTTTCCTTTTGTTACAACCGTAGGCATATTGTGCATATGTTATTCTCCTCACGAGATTCAAATCTATTTTGCTTCACGTAAATGAAATCGAGTAATTATAGTTTGGGACTATGTCACTCATGTCTAACCTCTTCCCTATGTATTCTTCCCCTCATTTTTCACTCGGTGGAATGTCTCCATCCTTTCTTGATGTTATCACCTCGTTAGCATAGGATTTTATTTTTCATGCACTTTTCTCTCTCCTGTTTCTTTGGAATTTTAGAATAGAAGTAGAAAAATTCATTTCAATTCCAAGGATTAGTTTAGCATTAGGATTAGGTAGAGGAACCGGCCTTCTCTAGAGGTTGATATCATTTATATAAGTCCCACACTTATGATATCATCCAATGTTAGTAAAAAGTAGGGATTTGAAACACATAATCCTAGGGTGCTACTTTTTTGTGATAACACTTACTTGAGATGTTCTTAGTTAGATGGGAGTATAGGTCCAACACCTTTCGTGGTGAACATGATAGAAGACCATGGAGATGGTGTCGAATTTAGAGATGTACATGGTATTTTAGGTTACCAATTGGAAACACCCGTATGTATTACAATATTATATAGGATGCCACAGAGCAAAAATCATTGGCCATATGGAATACCGAGAACAAAACATTTGATGAGAGCATGTTATGTGTCTAACTTAACATAGTACAAATTCCATGGATTTAATATATACATAAGGAAGTTATGGGATTCGTGGTGGCACATATAGTGTGCCACAAGGCTAATGGATCAATTATGTTATTTATGATTACAATATATATAGATGTTTTCATCCATGGGGTGCTATTCGGTTGGGTGGAGGCCTATGCGGTGAACAGGTCTCAAGACACTTTGTGCAACCGGTGCCTATGGTGATACCACCATTCCCCCTACTAGCGTTTTCATGATAGAGAGGTTGAATGAGAAGAGGTTAAGGTACCAACACTTCAACCCCATAGGATACATGAAGTGGGCACACATGGTCGGAGGTAGTGTTGGAATGGTGGGGATTATTAAGGCCCACCAAATATTATATTCTTTATTTATTCGAAGGAGGGATCCAATAGAGGATCCGTAGATCCAAGTCCACATTTTGGAGGTATAGGAAGAATTGGTCCTAGTAATGAGAGGAGGAAGAGCCTAAAACCAACACCATGGGTTAGAGAGAAAAGATAAAATGTCTAGGAGGAGGGTACTTGACGCCAACTAGTGTTTAAATAGTCATGCATTTAAGATAGAGGCCCATACTAAAAATAAGAGGGGATATGATTTTAGTTCCCAAGACATGTGGGCACAATATGTAGAAAACAACATCTCTCTAGAAAATAAGAAGAGGAGAAGAGGACTAGAAATCTTGAAGAAGATGGGTGGCTGCATAAGACCTCACCCCAAGAAGATACAACAAGTGAAGAAATTTCTTTCGCAGTGAAGGGCTTGGTAAAAATATTTGTAACCTAATCAAAAGTATAACAATACGATAAGTCAATGATGTCTTCATGAGTCAGCTCTTGAATGTCGTACATATAGATCTCATTGTGCTTTGTATGCTGATGCTAAACCAATTTTTAGAAAATCGAGATGGTGCTCATGTTTTCACAGTAGATGATATTAGGCGGTAGAAAGTGAAAATAAAATCTCTCAGGATTACTTGTAACGAATTAGCTTCCATGGCAACGTAAACTACACCTTTGTACTATACCTCTATAGATGATATGGAAATCACATTCTTATTCTTGCTAGACTAACTAATAGGACCCAAACCAAGAGAGAAATTGTATTCGAAGGTATATTTCGATGATCCATATCACCGGACCAATCGAGTCGGTAAAACCAACTAAATTAATCTTTTTCCCTTCTAGATAGTGAATTTCATTTGTATAATTTCCACGAACATAGTGAAGGAACCTCTTTGCTTCTCTCTAATGGAACTCATGGGGATCCCGCATAAATCTGATCCCAATAGCATACAAAATATCCAGGATGAGTGTGAGCCAAGTAAATCAAGCTCCACACTAAGTGTCGATAAAGGGTGCCATCAACTACAGGAGTAGATAAATTAGAAACTAAATTGACCTCAGTAAAGGAAAGGACTAGGAGAATGCTTACAATCAAACATGTGAAACCGAGAAATAAAATCAAGCTATACTTAGGTGTAGAATCATAATGCTCAAGTCATATTGTGAAATATGAATCCTAAGAGAGTAATGAAGAATCCTAAGTTATACATGGAGAACTTGTTGGACAAGAAAATATTCATATAATTGATGATAGAGGAATATCTTCCCATGATCAAAAATTCATCAACATATAAAACGAGGATGATTATAGAATCATCCTATCGAAAAATGTAAGCATAGGGTTAGAGTGACACTAAGTGAACCACGATGTAAGTAGAAAGGAGTTCAAATTGGCATCCTAAGTCTAAGGGGATTGTTTAAGGTTGTAGAGAGACTTCTTTAACTTTCAAACAAGTGAGCGATCATGGACATATCCTGGAGGTTGTTCCATGTAGATATCTTCCTCTAGGTTCTCATGAACGAAGGAACTCTTAATGTCCATATGGTGGACTTACCATATGTTCACAGAAGTGATGGAGAGGGTCAATTGAATGTAATTCATCTTCATAGTGGGATAAAAGGTATCTAAATAGTGATCCCAAGATACTTGGGTGAAACCCTTAGCTACAAGTCGCGCTTTAAACTTCTTGACTTCTCCATCATCACCATACTTTTTTGGAACACCCAATTACATTTAATGATTTTTCTTTCTTTTAGAAGAGGGGTGAGATCATAAATATTGTTCTTAATGAGTGAGGAATACACCTCATCCATGGAATAATCCCACTTAGGAATCCTAGGACCCTCCCGAAAATACTAAGGGTCAGAAGTGGAGGTGAAGGAGTGAGGTCCAGTGAAGTCATAATGAGCTTGTATCTCATATGAATGATCTCCCATCCATTCTATAAAATTCTACAAGGTCTTCCTAGCCCAACGAGGACCAAGAGGAGGATCAGGCTCAGAGCTGGTAGATTCTTCACTTGAGTGAGAAGGGAAAAATTCCTCATCATCACTACTATCAGAATCAGAAGACTCCAAAGCATGAGGGTCACAAGGAGTAGGAGGATAAAAAGAGGATCATTCTTAACAAAATCATCATCCAAAGATTTAGAATTAGAATTATCAATAACAAGGACCTCAAATGGTAGACAATTAGAAGCCCAAGATAACTCATCAAATTTCACACTTCTCTCAATATAAAGCTGATGAGTTCAACAATCTATACCCCTTCACACCAACATGATACCCTATAAAATTAAAAGGTCTGGATTGAGGTTCCAAAGCCTTGCATTTATTTTTGGAAATCTGATCCATAACATTGGATCTAAACATGAAAAAGTTCTCGACATCATGTTTACATCCAAACAAGGCTTCAAAGGTTTGTATCCCTCTTACGGCCTTGTTTGGAACATGGTTATGAATATAGCAAACACAATTCACTTTTTTGGCCCAATATTGTAGAGGAAGGGATGTTGAGTGAACCATACAAGTGTTCATCTCCTTAAGCATTTGGTTTTTTCTTCTCGTAAATCCTTTTTGTAAAGGCCTATAAGAAACGGTATGCTTTGAAAAGAAATCCCTTGGAGGTATAGAAATAATATGACCTATTTCTCACATACTCGCCTCCATTTTTCAATTTGAATAAGCTTGATAGACCTTTTAGCTTGTTTCTCAGCAAGATCCTTAAAGTCTTGAAAGTGATATAAAAACTTCATAGTTTTTCTTAAGAAAATACACCCAAGTGTAATGCAAAATTCATGAATGATGGTAAGTATATAGAGAACTCTACTAAATAAATGATATGGTAATGGGCTATAAATTTCAATATGAACAAGATACAAAATATGAGTAGTTATCCAGGTTTTTCCTTTGCCAAAAATTTCTTTGAGGTGCTTCTTAAGGGCACAACCCTCACAAAGACCCTTAGAAAATTTTCCGGGGTAACCCATTAATTATTTCCTTTTGGATCAACTGCTCAAGGTAACATTAGTTAAGATGGCAGAATTATCATACTATAGCTTACTAACCTCATCTACATGAGTGAGAAAGGAAGTGGGTGTGGAATCAGAAGTAAAGTGGGAAAAGGTCTACAACCGTAGTAAATGTTGATCTACCTTTCCCTCAGCCACGAGTAGTGTCGAGTGAAGATAAAAATGATCACTTTGAGTTAGGACTAAATTACACTCGCATTCCTTCACTAAGGTGAGTGATTTGGTTAACCTATAGGAGATTGGTAGAGAGAATTGGAACGCTAAAAACTTGGTTAAATGATCCACCTTCCATCTCTACTAATCTACTACCAAAACCTACACTATAATGTCATCACCCAACGTGATTTGGGACATGCCACATGGATCTATGTTAGAGAAATAAACATGTGAATAATCCATGTGGTGTGACAAACCGCAATCAATAATCCACATCAACAAAGGAGAAACTATAGCTACATAGGCCTTTCCTTTCTTCTTCTCATATTCAGGCTCCTTTGTTGTGGAAGAATCAACTTTTGGAGAATTTTGTTTAATAGAATCATGAACACCTATGTTATTATTCTCAAGTAAAGAGTTACGTGATCAATTTTTCTCATACATTGATTTTCCTCATGGCTAGTCTTTGCAATATGAACACTTACACTTTTCCTTGTTTGCTTTGGGCTCAAAAGTAGAAGAATTTTTGTTAGGTTTAGATTGGGCTTAGTTGGTCTTAGTTTCCTTCTTTTGATAGTCCTTTTCTCTTTCTTCTTTTCATTTTTCTTTCACTTACAAGTAATTTCTACAAGGGCATGTGACTTGGATTTGAGAGTCCCGTTTGAATGAGATTTTCCTATTCTCGAACGAGTTGGGATGAAAAACTATTAAATGAGAGATTTTTCCAAGTACCTCTTAGAACGGATTTCATAATGTTTAAATTCAAAATGAAGGATTATTCGGGACCTAACTTAGACATAATCAACAAGATCAATCGGGAATATTTTTTCTTCACTTTAACTTCCTTTAAAATAAATCTTATGTGGATGAACTTGGAAAATAGGACCTATAGGTTTTCAAAGTCACTAGGATTTAATACTAGTATTTTGTTTTCCAACTCATGCAATTTCATGTCATATTTATATCCAAACATATTATTTAAAGTTTTCTAGGATTCATCGGTGTTTGGATGACTCAATGTGAAGATAAAGTCGGGAGAAATAAATAAACAAAATATACCTAAGGATTCTTCACATCGTTCAACCACTTAAAATTTTCAAGCTCATCATCGAGGTTCGGTCTTAACTCCCATGATGATGCAAAATAACCATTTACCTCTTAGTTTCATTACAAATTTTTATCTCCATTCTAAAAATTGAATAGCGTGAGCAAAGGTATTGAAAAGAGAATCAATTTCAAGAGAGAGAAATATGGAATGTAAAAGGAAAAAAGAAGCACAACCACCTCAAAATAATATCATCACCCAAATTCATGGAATTTTATAGTTTAGTATGTTGATTATAATCAGCTACAAATTTGCATCGTTAAAATGTTAGTCACTCACCTTGCAATCAACTTAATAATGAGCAATTTTGGATACTACAATCAAGTTCCAATGATCATGACAGTTTGACACCATAAACAAGCACAAAACAATGCCGAAATAAGAAAAATGAAAGAAAAAAAAACAAGTCGTGTGTGAGAAATAATGCCTCACATCATAGAAAAAATATCCTTTTTGCAAGATTGTGGTAGACGTACTCACTAGTCTAAAAATAATAACAAGGGAGATAGAATGCAAAATTAGGCTCAAAAGCAGTCAAACGACATCCAGGATGCGGGAAAATCTCCTTAAAGATAGAAAAGGGCTTGGAGGGATGCACCACACTCCAAAATAAATAGTAGTAAAAAACTTCTAATAATGCTAGTTTACGCACTTTTAATTTCTCCAATTAATTTAATTTTATAAATCAAAGGGACTAAAAACATGAAAAAATAAGCTAATTAGAATTTAATTTACCACTAATTAATATTAAAGAGCCTCCTAAAATTAATTAACCCCTAATTAAAATTATCTCCCTTAATTAATTAACCACCTTCAAATAAGACCATCATTTAATTAATTAACAAAATTTTAAAAAAATAAAATTAACCCCTAACACCTAAACAACACCTATTTTTTTAATTAAACACCCACTAAAAATAAAATTTAAACTAAGTAAATAAAACTTAAGCTAAAAATTATATGGCTTAAGGTGTACACATGAAGAGTGGTTGAGGTGACCGGCTTGATGGGGAGAGTTGGTGAGTGAGGTAGGGTTGGTAATCTATGTGGAGTGAGCTATTAAAGGAATCGAGGTAGGGATGAGGCGGAAGACTCGAGGAGGAGAGGGCTTGGTCGGCGAGGAGGACATGATGATAAGACCGAGGTGGGTGATCTAAGGATCAAGTGGGATGTGTGAAGCCAAATGGTTAAGGATAACTTATAATTCCTAAGTTAAGAGGAATGAGTAGATAAGCTTGGTAGGGGAAGAAATTCTTTAAAGTGAAAAGTAGTGGAGAAATGGTTGGTAGAGCAAAAGAGGTACAACGAGAGAGTAGAGCGGGACAACGTGATGGGGATTGTTTCGGTGGGAATTTTTGGATCATGTAACACAAATGGGTGGTTAGGATGATAAAAATGACTGAAGGGAGCAACCTAAGGCACAATGTAATAAGGGTTATAGGTAGACTAAATGATCTCGAAGAAAGGTTGTCAAGATGGGAGGAGATGTGCGTCAGGAGAAGGGGCCAAAAGCTATGACATAATGATTCCTAGATCAAACATGAGCTCAACAATTTCTAAGCAAGACAAGACATTTTTTTGGAAGCATAGAGGCGAGCGAGGTGAATCAATCATTCAAACCTATTACTTAATTTACCGTAGCTTGCATACATCATTCAAATAATTCATTCAACATACATAATCAATTGGGCTTATTAAGTGTGTTAAAACTATCCACAAGTACATGAGATAAAAGAGAACACATGAATACTAGATATAAAGTGGGAAGCAATCAAGGGTAAGAAAACCCACCGAGCCTTTGCATTTATTACGTAACACAATAGAATTTAATGAATCACCCACTTCATAAGGAATACCAAACCCTACAACTTTAGTGAGGCACCAATCCTACAAGGAGGATATAACCCCTAAGATGACTAAGCACCCACCTAGCCACGTGAATATGAAGATTACATGATGTCATTTTTTCTTCAACAACCGATTGTGATCACTTTGTTAGTTCTCTCTACTCAAAACCCTTCTCAAGACACACATTATTCTTCACTTGAACATGCACCATATAGTATTGATTAGGTCAAGTAACCTTTAATCATTGCTTCTCTTCTCTTCTCAACTCCTCGTACCTCTTCTCATATCTGCCATAGATACATCACACATCTTTCACACTCTCCTTTAGCTCGCTCACATATCCATACTCTAGCCTAGATCAAATGAGCAAATACAACATACTTTTATACATGACTCTTCTCACAAAACTACATGCTAGATAAGACCATTAAGTTTGGTTTACAAAACATAAAAAATAATTACATGTCTATATAAATTTCATTCCAAGACCCATATAGGTTGGGATAATCCTAAACACACCAAATCTTATTAAATAAGCCTAAAACAAAACATCTCCTCTAACAATCACTTTTTGAATTTCACATGCATAAGGTAGCTTGGTAAGACTCCACCATTGCTGCATACGCATTAGGAACAACCTCTTATAATAACCAACAAGATCAACCACTACTGTAACATCCATCTTCATCATTACTCACACAAATTTGTAAGAAAATCTTATTAGGTCTCATGCACCTCAAAATCAGTCTACAAAAGTGACAAATGTCTCATACCAAAACATATTTTCAAGACTCATAAGAAACCGATTGGAAATTTCTTGACCTATGATATCTCAAACAACCCATGGAAACTCACAAATGAGGGCATGGGACCCCAAAACATCTTCATTTATGTAACTGCTCCAACTCGCTTCAATTTCTCAAAACCAGTCTTGAGCTCAACCTCTTTTAACACCTTCAAGAAAAATTTCAAGCATAACACTCACCTATAACCCTTCAATGACATCCCTACCAACATTCTCAGGCACTCACAATCATATGTCACATGAAGAACTTTAACCTTGCATTGATTTTTTAAACACCTTCTTGGAAAGATTAATAAGGATGATTAGGCCATTAGGAAATATCATGAGAAACTATTCACTTTACCAAACTATGAATTTAAACACATCACATCAAACTTGTACAAGTTATCCAAGCCAAAATAATACTACTACATCATTTAAAACACCTCACACACCATTGGTTCTTTAGGACAAGTTTTGCACCTTCGAGGCCTTTAGCGGTAGACCATATTGGAAGATTGATTTATCTCATTTAATATACATATATTTTCCAGATAACTTGATGAATGCTTAACACATATCCCAAGCTTGCTCCCATAACAAGTCTTTCACCGTTAAACCTGCAACACAAACGTATACCTATAAATCTTCACAAAACATTTTTTTTTTCTAAACCTTCTCATCACACCTGATCATGAAAATTCCACCAACATGATCTTTGATGAATTCTCTAAAACCCTGAAGCTTCACTTTTTTATTTCTCATTTTATTTTGAGACCATACACTTTATTTCATTCCTATTACTCTAAAACTAGGGTTTGGGGAGGGTTTTGACCTGTTCTGCTTCTTAGTAATCATTCATAAATGTCTGGCATCTATTTAACCTCATGCCTCTTGATATACCTTCTTAGTTCCATGCCCTAACATCCCCAAAATCTCAAACACCCATGAAAATCAAACATGTGTGGGTGAACATATATAACCGACCTATCAAGCAAGAATGTCATTTTGAGTTCTTGGTAGAGATCAAAACACTTTTTCTTACTTTATTTTCAGATTTCTAATCTCAAAATTCTCACACATCTTTGGGATAACCTTCTTGATGATTTCCAATGCTCTGGAATCCTTACAACTCTCCATCCACCTTGGATTTCCCATACGTACTAGCCTAGTCTTCAATGTTTTTCTTCAAAAGGACCTTAATCATGCACTTAACACCTAATTTATGACCTTATATTCCTTCCATAGGTGATATGCACTCTCACAATTCTCCAAAAATTCTTTCATTGAATTATCTTGTCCTTATCTACTCCATACTTCATACGATGCACACACTATGTTTAAGACTAAGCCTTTAATGGATTTTTTCAACACATTCCTCACATAAATTGGAATGTTCACCATCATGTATACCCTTATACACCTCTCGAAACACTTCTCTTAACATGTTTGAACATGTAGAAACTTTATATCACCTTTAGAGCACCCATCCTTGAATGATGGACCAAGAACATGCACATGCTAAGGACACAATTCCACTACAACACCTTATGACACAAAACTACTTCAATACCAATCAACCTTAATTTTATTTGATGAAATACACCTCATTTTAACTCTTATATCACCTAGAATCCCTTTGAAATCAATGTTACTTGAAATCAATGAAAACAAAATTGACATAATACCCAACAATCTCACCCTTTTTTATTTATGGCAACCATCTTCAGAAATATTGATGGAAACCAAACCTACAAGCACCTTCAGACCTCAATCTTATTGTTTCGAGCACACCCCCCTTTTACATCTATGAAAAGGATAATTTCAACAAGTTGACAAAAACAACAACATAAACATTGCACACATACTTACTTTCAAGCACACTCTTGGTCTATCCTCACTCTCTTAACACTAGAAGTTGTTTATGATCCATGAACCTAGTTATTGCGCAATCACAATCATCCCCTTGAACAAATAATTTTGATCCTATACTTGCAAACCCTCTCGTTATCTTTCCTTTGTTCATATTCTTACTAAACACACACCTACCCTAAATATTCATATTGGACTAGCTTATCATACTTGACTAAAACCATCTCCCCTTGATGTAAAGCACTCTCTCACAAGTTCACTCTTCTCGTTATTAAAAACAATAGATAAATAAACACCCTATTTTAAGATTTATCAAAAAAATTCTTTTAGATATACATAGGACAACATCTTCCTCCATGATTCATTTACATTTTTGATCATACTCAAATTCCACAATCATCTACTTACTCAACATTCAAAACTATAAGCATACCTTTGCACAAATTCTAGGAGAAAATTACACATTTCCTTTCCACCCTTGATGTTTTGACCGTTTTAGTGACTTCAAGGGTAAGAATCACACCCAAGATTTGTCTTAGGTGCTCAAATACAACCTTTGAGAGTGGTTTAGTCAAGATGTCTACTATCTACTACTTGGTGGACACATGTTATAACTTAATCATTTTTTCACTGACTTGATCCCTTAATAAATGATATCTAATTGGAATATGCTTGGTTTTAGAATGTAACATAGGATTATTAGACACACTTATAGCACTAGTACTATCACAATAAATAGGAGTGGGTCCATCACATTCTACCTTGTAGTCTTCTAGGGTCTGTCTCATCCATAGAACTTGTGTACAACATAATGTTGTTGCTATGTACTCAGCTTCATAAGTGGATAGGGAAACTAATTATTTCTTCTTACTCATCCAAGAGACAAGACACTTACCAACAAAGAAGGCTCCTCCACTAGTGCTTCTCTTGTCATCAAGGTTACCTTCCCAATCAACATTAGTAAATGCTTTCAATTCAAAATTATCACTTCTTGGGTACCATAATCCATACTCTGTAGTTCCCTTAAGATACCTGAAGATCCTTTTCACTTCTTACAAATGTGTCTCCTTTGGATCCTCTTGAAATCTACCTACAAGACCTACAACCTGTAAAATTTCAGGCCTAGAAGTAGTGACATACAACAAACTACCAATCATGGACCTGTATTCTATTTGATTTACTTTGGGTGACTTGTCTTACTTTCTCAATTTTCATCCTATGACCATAGGTGTCCCAATAGGATTATAGTCCTCCATTTGAAACTTCTTCAACATTTCCTTTATGTATTTTTCTGTGATATGAATATACCTTCCTTTGATTGATTGATCTGTATTCCTAGAAAGAATGACAATTCTCCAAGCATGGAAATCTCAAATTACTTTTTCATAACTTCTGCAAATTCATGTGTCATATATTCATTTTTCCCTCCAAAGATGATATCATCTACATAAACTACCATAATCAATAGGTTTCCTTCATTATTTATGTACAAATTGTTATCGATTATAACCTTATTGAAGCCCTGTTCTATTAGATACTTGTCTAATCTCCCATATTAAGCCCTAAAGACTTGCTTAAGGCCACAGAGTGCCTTTTTATCTTACACACATAATATTTCCCATATTTCAATGAGAATACATTAGGTTTCTCAATATATACCTCTTCTTCTAGGTTTTCATTCAAGAAGGTAGATTTAACATCCATTTGGTATACCTTAAAACCTTTGTACCTGCATATGCTAGAAAAAGTCTAATGGCATCCATCCTAGCCAAACTGGTGCAAAGTTATCATCAAAATATATTCCCTCAACTGTGCATATCCTTTACAGACAATCCTAGCTTTGTTCCTTGTGACTTCACCATCCTCATTTAGTTTGTTCCTGAATACCCATTTGGTTCCAATAATATTTTTGTTCTTAGGCCTAGGTACTAGCTCCCAAGTTTTTTCTTCTCTATTTGATCAAGTTCTTCATTCATATCATTTACCCAACACTCATCTTTTCTTTCTTCTATGTTATTTTTATGTTCAATTTTAGATAAAAGAGAAATATTTTTTTGATTCTAAAGACTTACAAGTTTTCTCCTTGTTGTTATGCCAACATCCTTCTTGCCTAGGATTTGAGCTTCAGGATGATCTCTTCTAATTTTTATTAAGGGGAATTGGTATATTTCTTATATTCTTCTTCAATTGTCTTTATAGCCTCTTAATCTTCTTTATATTCGACCCTGCGATGTATCTTTTGTCTTGGATTTAGACCTCATAGGATAGGATTCATCAAACTTTACACTTGCACTTTCAACCACCATCTGCAACCTTTTGTTGTAACATATGTAAGTTGAACTTACTGAGGAATACCCTAATAATATGCCCTCATCAGATCTTGAGTCAAATTTTCCTAGGTTTTCTTTAGTTCTCTTGATGAAGCATCTACACCCAAAAACTCTAAAATGTTCTATGTTAATAGGTATTCCTTGCCATACCTCATAGGGAGTATTTTCATTATTTACCCTTATCTAACATCTATTGAGGACGTAGAAAGATGTAAAAATTACCTCTTTCTAATATCCATCAGTAATTTAGATTCATTGAGCATAGTCCTAGCCATCTCCTAGACAGTCTTATTCTTCCTTTCCACCACACCATTTTGCTTTGAGGAGTCTTATCACTTATAATTTCCTCTTAATACCATGAGTCTCACAAAAATCATCAAATAGTTTAGATAAAAACTCACCACCTCTATCTGATCTAAGGCATTTTATCCTTCCATTCTTCTCATTCTCAACAAGTTCCTTGAATGTCTTGAATCTATCAAGTGCTTTTGATTTGTCCCTTAAACATGTAACCCAAGTGTATCTTGTATAATCATATATTAGCAACATAAATTAATACTCACATGTCACACTTTCTTTCCTCATTGTTCCACATAGATAAGTATGAATTAATTGCAAAGGCCTTGTGGTAGATTCATGATTTTTATAATTAAACTTTCTCCTTGTCTACTTCCCATGTAAGTATGCATCACATAAAGTTTTCTCGGTTTGATAATATTTTCCATGTTCCTCTCACATTCCTTGGAGCTTATTTTGACTAGATTGTCAAATTTCAGATGTCTTATTCTTTTATTCCACATCCAAATTTCATCTAAATTTCTCATGAGACACTTCTCCTTGTTGATCTCCTTCAATATGTACATGTTATTTTCAGTCCTTTTAACTTTTCCTACAAGCTTACCTGATTCCTTTTTTATGATCTTACACTATTTATCATCAAAAGTTAGAGTGTAACCTTGTTTGAAAATTTGTCTCACACTAAGAAAATTATGTTTCAATCCTCAACATATAAGACATTTTTAGTTAGGGTATTTCCATTGTCTAAACTTAATGTGCCTCTACCAAAAATGTTTACAATTATATTATCTCCAAATCTAACTAAACTAGATGTATTTTATTTCAATGAAATGAACTTACTCTTATCTCTAGTCATGTGACTAGAGCACCCACTATCAACATACCATATCAATCCTTCATCTTGAGTGTGGAAATAAGTTCTGGAAATTTGAGATTCTTTTTGTTGTATCTTGTCATTTACAAGACCTAATACTATAAAATGCACCACCTTGTCTTATTTTTCATCTTCATATCTCTTCTCGGTAGAAAGCAGATGGAGACACATGGGATGAATATTTTACATCAAGTATAGATTTCAATATGTCAAATCCTAAGTGTTTTATGAAACTTCTCATTATAAGCAAGGATGTTTTTCCATCTTGAACTTGAAAGACTATCATATTTATGCTTCAATGACCTCCTCCAAGCTGTTAGAATTACTTCACAAGGATCTTTCTCTTATACAAATTTTTAAAAGCACAAAGACTAGGTGGGGTGAATCAGTCATTCCAAATTTTTACTTAATTTGCATTAACTTTCATACATCACTCATATAATTCATTCAACAAATATAATCAATATAAGCTTATTAAGTGTGTAACAACCATCCACAAGTACACAAGACAAAAGAGAACACATGAACACCAGATATAAAGTGGGAAAACCTCAAGGGGAAGAAAACCCACTGAACCTTTGCATATATTACACAACACAAAGGAATTTAGTGAAGCACCCACTTCACAAGGAGCACCAACCCCTACAACTTTAGTGAGGCACTAACCCCACAAGGAGCACCAACCACACAAGGAGGCTACAACCCCTAAGATGACTAAGTACCCACCTAACCACCTAAATTTTAAAATCATAAAATGTTCTTGTTTCTTCAATAACTAATTGTGATTATTTTTTAGCTCTCTCTATTCAAAACCCTTCTTAAGAAGCACCTTCTTAATCTTTTCTCAAACATGCACCATATAGTGATGATTATGTCAAGTAATATTTAATCCCTACTTCTATGCTCTTCTCAACTCCTCATGCATCTTCTTAGCTCTTCCCTAGAGCCCTCACACCTATTTCACACTCTTCTTTATCTTGGTCACATATCCATACTCTAGCCTAGATCAAATGAGATAATACAATACACCTTTACACATGACTCTTCTCAAAACAACCATAGGTTAGTTAATACCATTAAGGCCAGTCATACATAACATAAAAATGATTATATGTCTTTATAAATTTAATTCCAAGACCCATATAGGTCGACATAGGCCGAAACACAGAAAAGCTTCTTAATTAGGCCTAAAACAAGACATCTCCTCTAGCGAGTCACTTTTAAATTTCACATACATAATGCAGCTACACCAAAACTCCACCATATCCATACACATCAAAAACACCCTCTCACAATCACCAACAAGCTCAACCACTTCTATAACATCCATTTTCATCATAACTCACACCAATTTGTAATCAACTCTAATTAGGTCTCATGCACTAAAAATTGGTCTACAATATTGACCAACTTCTCATACCCAAACATATTGTCAAGAATCATAAGGAACCTCATTGGAAAGGTATTGACATCTGATAGCTCAAGTAACTCATGAAAACTCACAAATTTGGGCACAATTCCCAAAACATCTTCATATCTAAAAAAATTTCAACCTACTTCAATGTCTCAAAAACTAGTCATGAGCTCAACAACTTCTAACACATTTAGGGAAACTTCCAAGCACAAGAATCACCTAGAACACTTCAATTAAATCCCTACAAATAGGTTTAGACACTCATAACCATATGTCATATGAAGAATTTCAACCTTGTATTCTTGTTTCAAACACCTTCTTGGAAAACCTAATAGGGATAATTAGGCCATTAGGAATTATCATGAGAAACACTTCACCTAACTAAACTATGAACTTCAACACATCATATCGTACTTGTAAAAGCTATCCAAGCCCAAATAATACTGCCACATCAAGAAAAACACCTCACAAACCATTGATCATTCAACAAAAGTTTTGCACCTTCTAGGCCTTTAGTGGTAGACCATATTTGAAGATTAATTTATCTCATTTACTCCATAGAACCTGTCCAAATCACTTCATGAAAACTTAGCACACATCCTAATATTTCTCTCATATAAGGTCTTTCACTATGAAACCTACAACATAAACCCGTACGTTTAAATATTCTCAAAATAGAGGTTTTTATATACCTTTTCATCACATCCAAATCATGAAAATTCCACCAACATGATCTCTGAAGAATTCTCTACAACCTTAAAGATTCACTTTTTCTTTCCCATGCCTTTTAAAGACCATAAAATTCATTTCTTTCTTATCTCTCTAAATCTAGGGTTTAGGGAGGGTTTTGATTTGTTCTAATTCTTAAAAATCCTTCATAAATGTGTGATGTGAATTTGAACTCATTCTTCTTGATATACATTCTTAGTTACATACCCTAACATCCATAAAAATCTCAAACCAGGGTTCACTTTAAGACCTATCCCCAAAAAAATTCTAAAGATTCCTTGACGAATCTGTGAAAATGACTTTTGAAATGATGGAGAATCTTAAGAAAACAAGTTTCAAAGCTTAATAATGGTGTTCATAAAAACATATGTAAATTTTTGAAAAATCATTTTATTTAAATTCTATTGCTATTGAAAGGTAGTTATTTTGTATGTTATAAACTAGTAGCATATTTTATACTATCGGACGACAACATAATATATGTTTTCGGTTGGTAGTATAAAATATGCTCTGTCAATAGAATATTTTATGCTATTGATCGGTAGCATATTTTATGTTTCCAGCTGAAAACATAATATATGTTATCAACCGATAGCATAATGAAGAATATAGCAACATTTCGACCCTTACCTTTGAAATGAATAGGTGAAACTAGGGTCAAATTTATTTATGACCCTTAAATTTTGGTGAACTGATACATTATGTTAATGAAACAATATCCAGTTATAATTTGAAAAATCCTAATATTCTCCATTTTACGAATATTCACCCTTACAAAAACCCTATCGAGGACACTATGAAAATCACACATGTGTGGGTGAGCATCTAAAACTAACCTCCCAAGTTGGGAATGACATTATGAGAGCTTAGTAGAGCTCAAAAGAATTTTTCTTGCTTTCTTTTCAGATTCTTGACCTCAAACATGGTCACATAACTTTGGGATAAACTTTTGATGATCTCTAATACTCTACAACCTCTAAAAATTTCCATCCACCATGGTTTGCACTTTCCTACTAGCCGTTTCTTATATGTTTTTCTTCAAAAGGACCTTAAACATGTAGTTACCACTTGATTTATGACCTGATATTCCTTCCACAACTGTTATGCACTCTCACAATGCTCCAAACATGATTCCATTGAGTTATTATTATCACTAAAATACATCACCATATGATTTTTCATGTGTGTATGCATGAACTACTAGTATAATTGGGTAACATTGGACCATATCTCAAGTTGCGAGACTTGCTACTTGAGATGTTCCTCTAGATAATGTTGGTTCCACTACCTATTCCTATCACTAAAATACTCCTAAGGAAGGAAATACAACTAACTACTCCTAATCTATGAATTCCAAGGGACTAGTGAGTGAGAGAGAGAGAGAGAGAGAGCATGAAAAGGGGAAATCCTACACTAAAAGAGGTGATAACACCAAGAAAAAGAGGGGTGTTGGACAATTCAAAATGCATGAAAATGGAGAAAGATGAGAATGGAGAGGATGGACAAGCATCACAGACCAAAATACATACAATACACCATCTTCATTAAGCACAACAACATCTAAGCATGTAATGGGAACAATAAAATGCACAAAATACCTACAATCATGAAGAAAGGAAAGAGAAAGAAATGGAAACCCATGCAAGGATAGAGAAATAATCACAAACACTAGTTTTATTACTCCAAATATTTGCACAATACATCATTGTAGAGGAAAGAGGCATGATTCACTATTACAAAGCTTAAAAATGGAGGCTTGAAGCTCCACATCAACATAGAAGTGAGAATAAGAGAGAGTATTGTAAAAAAATTGTCCGACCACCATAAAATGATCTCTCTTTTACAAAATATGGAAATATTGGCCTTTTCTCTTGTTTCTTATTTTGTAGGATCTTTTTGGTACGGTCATTCAAAAAGGCCTTTCATCTAAAATAAGGTTTTAGCAGTGTGCACAAATAATGCATTGCAAAGGAAAACTTATAAGGAACCTGAGATTCTAAATGAGGACTTACCTTAGGAATATGGTCACCAAGTTCCTCATCCATGCTAACAAAAGCCTCATTCTTTTCTTCTTCCCATTCCTTCTCTGCTTTTAGGTGCTTTATCTGTCAAGTATTATACTTATTATCTTCCAATATCTCTCTAATTGTTGTTGCTTTATCCAAATTCCTCCACGTAACCTCAACAGATACCTTGACCAAGGAATTTCTCACTTGTTCATTAGAACTTATAGGAGGTTTACTGAGGGTGAGACACATGATTCCTCACATACATCAAAATCTGGTTCATCCATATGTGTTTGCATGGACCAGGACAATTACTTTCTAGTACGCGCATAATGGCCATCTCTGGATCCATCAACTCCCATCCATATAAGTCCTTTATCCCTTCGGTGATTTTAAATCTCTTTGTGTATAATTTTTCTTGGGTCTTCTACATACCCCATAGAAAGATCCACATATTCTTTTCTCACCTTCCCCTCGTTTGATTTCTATCACTTAGAAACACGGGTTCCGAGTTTGGAGTTGGTCCTTCACCTTCCTGAGTGGTGTGGGGCATGCTAGATGGCTCGCCAACTCGATTATGTTTCCTTTAACCTCTCCTCACCATTATTCATATTCTCATCACGAGGATCCTCTATATCCTTAATTTGCACTAGGGTTTTCGGCGTGCTCGCCCTAGACTCATCCTCCTCATCATCCTTGAGCTTTAGTTTCCTTCTTTTCTTCTCAGGTTTTTTCTTCTAAGGGGAGAGCCGAGGTGACCTTCACAAAGGTTGTGATGGTCCTACGCCCGAGTTCTAGTTCTTTTGAACACCCTTTTGAATTGGTTCTCCTTATTGACTGATTCTAAATCCAAGTTTGGCACATTTGTTTCCAATATTTCCTCCTCTTCTTGTTGTTGTGGAGGAGTAACCTTGCACTCACTTTCCTTTTTGTTAATGGGCTATCTCTAACCCCTACACACTAAACCACCACTATCCTCATGTAGGTCTTCTTCCTCTTCTTCTTCTAGGGACGAGGTAGGATTCTCAAATTTCCAATTGTATGCTTCCCCTTAGGTGGTCTGGTAGCATGAATTCATTCTCCACATACTTTCCATTTTCTAGCCTAGGCTTAAGATGAATGTAAATTAGTGCTGCCCCATTGTCCCTAATGGCTAAGCTTATTGGCCTCATGGTTATATCATCTGAGATGAACCTTTTAATGTAAGTCAGACCTACCCGGGTAAGCGTAGGTCTTTCTCAGGTATGGTAGTCACATTCTACCTTATCTGCATTGTATATCAACCGTGATATGCTTCAAAACCTCGTGAATTGTGGCCTAGAGAATTTTGTGTTGTGAAGGTGTAGGGTAGTTTGCACCAAGGACTCCATGTCCCATCCTTCATCACAAAGTGCATGATGCAAAAGTGTTGGTACACTACAAATTATACCAACTTGCCTACCACTGAGGGTAGCTCCTTAGGAATTCTCCATTCCTCTTTGAATGCTTCACAAATTTGGTCATACCACATCTCTTCCCTTTTCTTGAATGGGCCACTCATAGATCCTTCACATAAATATTTCTCAAACATTTCGTGAGAGACTTCTTCTCTACATGATACTCCCAAATCTTATTCTTTGGCCCATCGGGCACTCTAATTTCCATAAATACAAGAGATAATAAAATAACACCAAATATTATTTTCTCACCTTTACGCACCTCCTCAATTATTGTATCAGCTATGTATCCTGCCATATTGTATATCTCTCCCTGCGACATCCTCTTAGTGATGTGGAGCCACATGGTGTTCACTTATGACCATCTCTCTTGGTCATTTATTTTTGTAAGCAGGTGCGCGGCTGCCTGCACAACAAGATACTTCCTCATTTTGTAGATGTCCATGTTGCATGGACCCTTTGAATAACCCAACTCTTGTCTGGTGACCAAAATAGTTTCCTTGTCAATTAAATCACTATTAATTTATATACATATACCCTTTAATCCTATCAAGCTAGTAATTAAGGGCATTGTGATCCTCATCCACCGCCCAACAAAATAAAAGAAGTCCTCATGGACTCTAATCATGAGCCATTGGTAGAGTTTTTCGGGTTTTCCAAAATAAGGAAGTTCATATAGCTGGTAGACCCCTACCTTTTTCAGCAACTTCTCTCCAACATTGTCATGGATGGGCATATCAACAACTGTTCGTTTATTGGTCTTCCTATTTAGCAACACATCTAACTCCTCCTTGTTATCAGATGTGTGATGATTATAGTCACTCACTTTTTTGACGGATATGAGAATCCCAATCCCATCCCATGATTATTTCTTCTAGATATTGTATCTCAGAAATTTTTTTTTCGAGGGTATCCTCTATCTTGAATTTGGTATCTACCTTCTTCTTCCCCTTTGTCCCTGCTCCAAGTTCTCTCCTTGGTGCCATAGTAAGAAAAGGCTTCACCTTTTTACTTCTATTGAGCTATGCGATCCAAAATCCCATGCCCTAGCTTGAAAACATGTGCCCTAGCTTCTTCTCAAACCCTGGTGCTCTATTTCTCCTTTCTACACGCCTTTTCTTCGCTCAAACCCTTCTCTAATGGGAATGCAAGCCAATTTTGTGCACACTTTTGTTATCCTCACTTGGTTTCTCATCTCTCTACACTTTAACATGTCTCACTTGGCTCATTCGCAAATAGCTCACTCAAATACTCATAATCACAAAGGTAAAATTGAACATGTATCTCATCCATATATATATTTCAAAAAAATTATCACATTTATTTCTCCTCCACCCTACTATTGATCCTTGCATTAACTCACCATTTACCAAAGTTTCTGCACAATACATATGTGCATCATAGTCATTACCTTCTAGCATGTCTTTTTACCTCTTGGCTGCATACCTCCTTTCACACTCTCCCATGTGGTGAAGTAATTTTCCACTTTGCCTTCCTCGAATAGTTTCCCATGGCCGCATCTTACCTTGGGTTACTTTGTGCATTTGTTTTTTTCCTCACCTATGGTCTTCATTAAGAGCAATTTTATTTATAGCAGAATCTTTCTATACCAACTACACAAATATTTCCTTATGCATACCTAACTTGGATGAAAACTACCCCACACTAAGGGTATGTGCAGTCCTCTCATGCATGAAAAAATTTAGATTATAATCAACTTCCAGCGCACAAGTGTGCTTATTACACAAAAAAAAAAAAAAATGAAAAAGCATAGCGACAAAGAAGGAAACACATCTAAAAAAAAATACATTAAGGGAAATATAATCTAAATGTCAAGAATGTCTTATTAAAAACACCAAGAAGATTTATTTATAGTATGGATTCAACCTAATCCCGTTAAAGTAACAGGGAAACCAAGTTCCATCAAGCACCTCTAACTAGAAAGCACCTGAGTCTAGTATATGAGTGATAACATATGGTCCCAACCAATGTACCTTAAGCTTTCCTGGGTAGCATAGAAAATTTGAATCACAAAGAAGCACCATCTACCCAACCTCAAGTGTATTATCCCTGATGTGCCTATTATGCCATTCCTTCTGGCGAGATTTTTCTTTCTTTTGAATCCATCTTGTTATGGCGCGCCTCTCATCTAGCTGAATCAACTTGTCAATTCTTTCTTCTAGTTCTTGCTCATCAACCAGTCCTCTTGCATGCACAATATGTGAATAAGGTAACATGAGCTCCATGGGCAAAACTACCTTTGTGCCAAATACCAACTGAAAGGGTGTTGCCTTATTCAAGCATTTGTAGGTTGTTCTATATTCCCAAAAAACACAAATTTTTTTATCATCCCAGTCCTTCCTTCCAACATCAATTTTTTTCAAATTTTGGCTCAATATCTTGTTAAAAGCCCTTAATCCCATTTTCTTGTGGTTGATAAGGTGTTATCTTATGGTGTGAAACCATAAATTCATCAATAATATCTCGATAGTCTCATTAATGAAATGAGTTCCTCTATCACTTGTCAAAATTAAAGGACATCCATACCTAGTAAGAATATTTTCCCACAAGAACCTTGCTATTGTAGGCTCCATACAATCCTTTGTAGGTTCCGCTTCTACCCACCTTGTAAGATAATCTATACAAATGATTATGTAGCACAATCTAATTCTACGCATGGTGGGGAAATAGGACCCACAAAGTCCATTTCCAATTTTATAGTAATAGGCCTCAAAGGAATTTCATCTCTCTGCCTAGGTTTTCCAAGGTGCTGATAGTGATCACACGCCTTACAATATTCTTTGCAATCCTTGTACAAGGTCTCCCACCATAAACCAACTAGTAGGATCTTGCATGTGGTCGCATCCCTGTATAGTGTCCACCTACGATACCACCATGAGCCTCCTCCATAAGTATCGTATGCTCATGCTCTAGTACACACATTGCGCAAGACTTCATCTCTCATCCTATTTTGTATAAGTCACCATTGATCAACATGAAAGGTGTGGCATGAATTGTAAGTTGTTTCTTTTCTAAGGCCTTCATTCTTTTTGGGAACCATACCTATGCGTAAAAAGACATAAATATCCTCTAATTCTAAGGGCACGTGGTTTAACTTTGTATAAATGTGCATCCGGCATTGTATCTTCAATACTACGTGTGTCCTCTCTTGATTGAATCCTTAACAAATGATCTAGACTAGAATTGCTTTTACCTAGCTTTACCACCACTGTAAAGTCAAACTCATGGAATAAGATAACCCATCGGCATGCTTGCCTTGTAAGATGATCTTGTTCACAAAGTATCTCAATTCCATGTGATCGCAGAGAAAAAAATGTGTTTTAGTAGAATCTTTGTTGGAACTTATGCAACACGTAGATCATTGACAAAGCCTCACACTCTGTAGTTGTATAATTCTATTCTATGGAGTCAATTTTTTTGCTAGCAAATAAAATAGGATGATCTACAATACCTTCTCTAGGATGAGCTAGAACTGTGCCAATGGCCATGCCAGAGGCATCCACATGTACGTGAAAAGGTATATTCCATGAAGGAAAATGTAGAATAGGCATGTAGTAAGACTTTCCTTAACACTTTGAATGTGTGTTTCTGTGGTTTTCCCAATAGAACTTTCCTTTACCCTTTAATAACTCCTCCAAGGGCATGAAAATATTAGCATATCCTTTGATAAATTTCCTGTAATACCCTGTGTGGCCCAAGAATCCATGCACCTCACTCTGACTAGTAGGCTCCTCCAAGCCTAAGATCACTGCAATCTTAGTTGGATCTACTAAAAACATCCTTGTAGATGATATGCCCTAGCAAAGTTCCAAAGGGTGTATAAAATACACACTTCCTAATATTTAAAGAGATGTTTAACTGTCTGCACCTCTCAAACATTAACCTCAAATTGTCACAATGATCCTTGAAAATCCCATACATAGTCCAATCATTCAAGTAAACCTGCAAGAATTTGTGAATGAAGTCCTGGAATCGTTGAACAAAAATGCCCAAAAATATTGTAGGCACATTCTTCAATCCAAAGGGCATCACCGTGTATGCAAAAATTCCCCATTTAGTGGTGAAATTTTTCTTCTCTTGATCTTCTTTAGCAATCCTTACTTGATGATACCAGAAAATCCATCTGTAAAAGAATAAATTTTGTGCCTGCAACACCTTCCAATATTTCTTCAGTGAATGGTGTAGGGAAAGGATCAATCACACATGTAGCATTAGGATCCCTATAGTCCACAAAAATCCCGATTCTCCCATCTTTCTTTATATTGATTACCATAGGGATAATCCAATCTGATTCCTCTATGGGCTCAATGATTTCAGATTCAACATCTTGTCAATTTCTTCTTTAACTTTTATGCACATGTTAGGGTTCATCCTATAAGGTCTCTTCCTAACCAAGTGCACACCTTATTTTAACTTAATTTTCATTTCACCTAAAGATTCATGCACTCCTTTTAACTCATGGTATCCTCTAGGAAACAAGTCTTGGAAATCACGTAATAACTCAATTATCTTAGCCACTTCAGAGTCAGACCAGTAATCTCAATTATGGCCTCCTTAGGTTCAACATTTTTCCAATTTTACTTTCTTCATCTTCATGGGTTCATGGTAGGCATGCACCTTATCATCCACACTATCTAATACCTCACGCATACCATCGAATGATATATGTCCAAATTTTCCACTTCTTCATCATCCACCATGTAGACCATATTTCCTTTCTCCTTCTCTAGGAAAGCATGCTCAAGTAGTTTTGCATCTGTCTCATCTACTTCTTCAAAACACGCTTCTAGATCTAATTCACTAAGAAAATCATGAATGAGTTATTTATCTTTTGCACTATCTCCCATAGTCAAGCACTTCATAACCTGTAATACCTCTTTCACTAGGGTTTTAGTGGAGAAATAGTCAAAATTATGGATCATACTAGTAGTCAAATCTTGCCAATTTCAGTCTCTCTATTCAACTCCACATAAACATACCATGTGCACGTGCAACCTCACAAGGTGAAATAAAGTTTGTGCACCCACAATGAAGGTGGTAAAGCTTCCTACCCCTCTATCTAGAGTCTCTCACACTATTGAACGTGGTGTTGAACATGATTATTACCATGATATTCACATATTTGAGTAGGTGCATTACTTTTGAGAAACCTTGCTGATAGGGAAATTCTCACCTCTCTCCATTCTATGAGATTATCCCTATGAACCATCCACCAAGTGCATTGTTTTCCTATATAGGGTATAAACTAACATGCTCCTTCTGTCTATCCAGTGATCCTTCCACTATACTTCCATGGCTCACAGGAATACCTCATGGTTTCCTTCACCAGTGTATTGGGGTATCAGGTTGTTACCTAACCACCTAATACAACACAACGCAGCCTACTTATGCATGTAGTTGTGCTTCTTACCTCATGCCCAACCATCTCATAGGTGTCATGTGCCCAATTATCACAAGAAATAATTTTAGTATCATTGATGGAATGTGCATCATCCCATTGGAGAATTCCTTCCTTAGATGGCTCAAGCGCTTCGGATCTCGAATGGTGTGCACATAAATTTTTTTAAGATCTTCTTCACTTAAGGGCTCAACATAAGGTACATATTTTTCATTTGTCAAAGGGATAATAACTCATTCTTCTTGTTCTCAAAATTGATATATCCCTTATTGAAACCGTAGATCAACATTATTTACATAACACCAAGGGCACCCAAGTAGATTTGGGAAGTTTTCCGCTTCTGCAAGTGCTAAGACCTCAAATTCCCTAGTGAACTTGGCCCCCTGTATAGTAATGGATGCATCCTTCAAGAATCCAATTGGCATGGCCTTAGTCGATTTTGCCATATACAGTACATTGGAAGATGGTTGTAATGGAGGTCTTCCCATATGAACCCATGCATCTAAAGTAATCACATTCACTTCACGCTTGTGTCAATAAAAATATTGCTCAAAAGCCATCCATCCACAACAACATTTAGAGTGATCTCCTTATCATAATCCAAGCTATGAGGAGGGATATTAGCATGCAAAATATTCCGTCCATTCTCAATACTAGCATGCAGAGTGTTTCCCTTTAACCAACTCCTAGTAATGGAATAATGTTCTCTGACGAACAACATCTTGCATACTTCCTTCAGATCATCAACATCTAACTAGAAAGTCTCAATTTCCTTCTTCTATTCCAACTTTCATGATTGTTCCTTTAAACATTATATTTCACCCTGTAAATTTTTGAGTACCTCCATGGTTTCTTGATAAACCTCCTTCTGATGTGTAGGGTCTGGATACTTTGCATGCAAAACCTCCTCCTTAGTAATGGTAGGATTTTGTTGTAATGTTTCTCTAACGTGCATAGCCTCAGCACATGTAGTAATCTTCATAGGTACCACCTCAGGATCTAGTGCTAACTTTGGAATCCATTGGTTTTCCACGGTGTGTTGTATTCTAACCATCCCTACGCCCTTGTTCTCTTGTTTGTGATTCTTTCTTAGATGTTCATATAAATCTGGACACTCTTCATAGTTATGATTCTTTCCACAAAAATAACAAGTAACGTTTTGAGGAAATCACACCTATAATGGTCAAGAGATCTCACACGTATAACATGTTCCATGAGGGAACTCACCTCATCCACCACCGCATGACCTCGGCCTCTGAATCCACCATGGTATCCTCGACCTCTACCATGGCCTCCCTCACCCTTCATTATGATCATAGTGCCCTTGAGTGTGATCATGATCATGTTGCTCACTTTTATCCTTAGATTTATTCACAACTCCAGTCTATCATACACCAATATCAATGGCATCATGGATCTGATCAATCAACCTGTAATCTTTAGTATTGTGAGTTGTGGACGGAAAATCTTATAGTAGCAGGACATGTTCTTCCTTATCATGCGTTGCAATAATGGGTAGTGGTTCACATCATGGTCTAAATGACATATCTCATAATCTAATAACAAGGAGCACATTGATCTATGGAGGAAACTATCCTTAGTATGCCCCTCTACTTCACAATCTATGCACCAAATTCTAGTGCGTGTCTCATGTGTTGTATTGGCTGATATTTTCTCTAACTGTTTTTCATTACTGCAATATGAGCTTCCAAGAATGGGCTTACTCCAATTTCTATGCTCGACTACCTCAACATGTAAAGCTTCTTCAAGTGCCTCACGGGTCTATATAAGTCTTATGTGAGAGCGCCCTCCTAAAAGGCATGATCAGGCCTTCAGACGAACCACTGTGCATGTTGAATTGTATGGATATCATAAGAAAGTTTAGACAAAAGTGTTTTGAAATGAGCATCATATTCCAAACACTCTTAGTAGTGCCTTACTTGATATCCTTGAGCATGCTTATAATTTTTTCTCAAACTCAGGGATATAAAATTCTTTAATGAAAGCATCTCATAATGCCATATAATCCACACAAGTCTGATCAGGGTCAAACTTCCTATACCATCTGTGTGCGTACCTATAATGTAATTTTAAACTAACTAGCCTTACACTCTGAAGTTGTAATTCCTTTCACACACCACAATATCTCACACATATGGACATGCTCAACAACATCTTCTATTCCCCTATACTTTGGGAGATGAAGTGACATCTCCATGTAAATATTATGGGGCTGGTGAGGACCATGCCCACCAAATCCAGAACCTCTTGTGTTACCTCCGCCTCCAGATCCACCAGATCCGCTAGATCTCGAGCCACCTATGCCTCTTGATCCTCCCCCTGTAATAGGAATTGAACCAAAGGATGCATTGCCTTGTGTCCCAATAGTGGTGCTAAACTGAACTCCCATAGTCTGTGAAGTTGCACTACTCCCAGATGTGAGTCCAAATTTTTGCACACTGTGTTCTATTCCAACGATGCACTTGAAAAGGTACCTCCAACCAGACCTCTAAATAAAAGGAAATATTTTTTCCTGGCCATAAATGTACTTGTTATTTATTTACTCCTAAACTTTTTGATAAGTCAACTTTACCTCTTGCTACTCTACTTCCCAAACTAGCTTGCTTGTTGACTATTGGTTGTACTAGAAACTAGAAAACCAAGTGCAAGGGATAGGTCACTAGGTAGATTCAGATGTGCACCCATGGCCCATGTTGTCTCTATTGGTGCACTCTCATAAGAGTCCGATGAGGTTCCCTATCATTATTTCCCAAATTGGGGAGTTCCAGATGCTCTGGCTCCACATCCTCTGTGTGAGCTCCAAATCCTTCACGAGCCATCTCTCTCCACAACACCATCTATTCAAAAACCTCGTGTTACTTATCTAAATCCATCTTGCATGCCTCATTGAACTTAATCCACCTTTATTATCTTTTCCTCTCTTCCGCTAGGTCCGTCCATCATCCTTCACCACACTTGCTCCTTCCCTTGTGCGTGGTGGGGTTTAGCTAGCCATCAACTTCTCTTCCAAATTTAAGGTTACCATCAAGATCTTGATTGCCAGTGGAATTTCGTGTAGATATGATCCCCTAGGATAACATAAAAATTGAAACTCAGCTACCTCCAGAAAAGAGTAAGTGGAAATTGAGTACTCCAAAATATAGCTATTCAGAACACCACGGAACCAAGTATCCACAATGCACATCCAAATTAGATCAGCATCATAGAGAGCCTGAAATTCTTCTTGCATCTAGAAAAGTGTGTGAAACCTCTAATTCCTTTTATATGCATAAGAAACTAGCCACTCATATAGTTCTATGGGAAAGATAACAAAAGAAGCTCATATAAGCAGTCATATAAATTCTTCTCAACCCATGCACGTGCGTCAAACTTAAATCTAGTGTTGAATCTCTGAGAATATTCTTCTTCTAATCTACTATCCACTCCTCAACACTTGCTAAGTCAACCTGGTATGTATTCATCATGCAACATCTTGAAAAATAGCTAAGAAAGAGGTCCTGGCAACAAAATCAATGATGTAGGCTAAAATTCACTATAAATGACCTAGAGAAGCCAACACATCACTCAACCTGAGCTAAGTGCTCACCCAAAGCAGTGCAAAGGCACCAGGTCCCTCTTTAGATTTGCTTGTATAGAATGTTAGCATGATAGTGCATATGTATATTCAGATTCATAACCAACAGTAAAAAGTCCACGATGCATAAATCATATCTAGATCTTAGAATTTATATAAGATAAAATAAACAATGACTATAACAAGATTTACCATACAAGAACCAGTTTCATTCATGTTTAAAACCATTATATAGCCATAAGATCCATTGTATTGAATACTAGTAAAACATAAAAGCTTCATACATTATAAAGGTATCTCCATGAGTCATGCACACGACAAAATCAACATCATAACTCTACAAATTGACACACTCTCTTAACCGTGCAAATCAATAATATATATAGGGGAGGGGAATTTCCCTTCACTGCCCATGCAATTTATCAAAATAGGCCACATGCTAAATTATAGCCATGCACCTTTACAAAGGGATGTAAAACCATGCAAGTGTTCTAACAATATACTTCCTATAGTTAACTCTGAGTAGAAATCCTATTATTAGCCTAAACTTTGCATGGTGCTTGGTTGATGCTTGTTCCCAAAATAAAATTGCATGGACTACAAGTCTTCATGTCTTTGTGTGCCTAGCACGCTAACTCTAGAAATATCTTGGACCCACGAGAATGATTAAGTTCGAATTCAAAGTGTTCTAGTACACGCTTGTTTTGTTATTCCTCTGTGCATTCAAATGTGCCTTGCTCCCGCATGTGCATCCTTTATTTGCCTTCACTTTTATATAAATATTCCATCTACTCAATAAAATCACAATTCCAACAACTTCATTTTTTTCCAATTTGGTTGAGTATTGAGGAAGATCAACTATTTTTGTGCAAGTCGCTTATGGGTTTAATCCACATCCACTTAGACGTGTGTGATTAATTTTGGTGGCTTAAAATGATTATTTCACATTTTCCCCCTTTTCACATTTTATTTTACATTTAAATGATTTCTAGGAAGGAATTTGAAATTTTTGAGAGGGTCCTCAAAATTTAAATTTATCAAATTTTACATTTAGGGGGCGTGTCTTGACTTGGCAAAGGGCTCATTACGGCTCGGTGTGAGATCACCGGTTGGCTCACCGAGATGGATCTTAATATCTATTTTTATCTAACTAAGTCAAGATCCCTTTATTCCTCGACCCGCATTGCTTTGTTCTTGACCTACTCCCCACTTTGCACAACTCTATCACCCGACTCAACATTCACCCTTATAAATCAACTCGGTGGGCCTTTTCTTGTATTGCGGGCCTCATCCTTCCATAGGAAAAACGTTCCCCACACCCCATCTATGGCTACATCAGATTTATCTCACCCACCATGTCGCATTCCATACGGGCCTCAATTCCCGCATCGGCTGATTTGGGCCGCCATGAGCCTATAACACCCTCGACGATTGATATAATCCTCTTTTGCATTCAAGTGTTGACATGTGATTTTCTAGATAAAGATGTTTTCTTTTGATTTATTCAAGATCATGCACGATAAGGATAAATCTTTTTGTTCTTAAAAATATTTAGACGATATTATATGGTTGTCAAGAATTCATTTTCACTTTGGAAAGATGAGCTGCAATCTAGTTTTAAGAGTTGCAGACTTATTTCTTCTTTTGACTCATCCTTGGATCAATTTCAGTGATCCAAGGAATGTTTCAAGTCTTCTTCATAGACTGAATGGTAAATTGACATTCAATAGTTTAAGGGACATAGAAGACTAAACTTTGTATGATACTAATTCTTGGTCTTATTTGAACGTGTTTTGTTCAGCTGTATGTTTGTGCTCGGGTCTTTGGTGATTGATCTTGGTAGGACTATAAGGACTTAAGAAAAATTCAATTCATAGAGGATGAATACGGAGTCCTAAAACCTAAGAATTATCCTAACAGTAACCTAAGCTAGGTAAGAACATCTATGTCCTAGCTATGTTTACTTATTTGAATTCTATTCTAACCTAAGCCTCTTATTTTATTTGTTGGGTTGGCAACCTAACCTAAGCATTGTGCTAATGGATAAGAGAAGGGTTATTAAAGTAATCTTGAGCTATTTTAGCTATTTCCTAATGCTAAAGGTTATGAATTAAATCTATCCTAAGGTGGGAATTCTAATGGCGATCGTTTACGACCTATGTTAGTAATTATTAAACTAACATAAGTCTATTTGAATCTAACCTAAACTATTAAAGGAACCTAAAGGGTCGCATGACACAAGGGAAATGGTTCCAATGGAATTTAAATGATTTGAAAGTGTTTAAATGATGAAGTACTACCAAATTTGGTAGGGGCTAGTAGACTTGGTGGAGGCTTACGTGGAAGCTCCACTAATAGATGGAATTGTATTTTTGTGTTGAATTGGCATTCACCAGATTTAGGAGGTGGTGGCAAGGAAAGATAAGTGGGAATTTTGGATTGAATGAAATTTATGGAATTTATGAGCCTCAATATTTGTGTTCAAACTATCTTGGAAACTTAGGAGGTGGGTTTGTAAGAGGTCATTTGGTTTTTCATGCATGGTGGATTTTTCTCTGCATAGAGCTAACTGGTTCTTCGAACCAACAATTTGACCTTCACTTCAAAGCTATTTTTGGTTTCTTTGGCCTATTTTTGATCGAAGGAAAATATTTGAGGTGTAGGAGGAAGAGATGTTTGATTTTTGATCTATCTTGGAGGAGAAAAAGAGTTAGAAGCTTGGCTGGAAGTCTCCTTCGATTTGGTGGAAGCACTATCAGGCATGATAAGATCTAACTATTAAAATTCTTTGTGTTCTTATAAATGATTCATTATAACAACTCCACTCTCATGAGATTCTTCATGCCTATTTAGTTATTTTTTCTTGCTTGGTTTTACAAATCCTTGTGTGTTTGAAATGAAACTATGGCTTAATATAGTTGTTTTGGAAACTAGCTTTTTGCTAGTTTTATGACCTACATGCAAGTAAAAATGGTATTAGAAACTTGTTTTGTATCTCTTTTTTTCTCTCTTGATCTTGTATTCGAAGTTATGTAGCTTTGAACTGATTTGTCGTGGAAATATATGGATTTAAGCTTAAGGGAAACTTAAGTTTTGTTTGATGTTGCTTCTAGGTTGTGTTCTTTGGATGCAGACTTGTGTTGGAACTTTGTGTTTTGATTAAACTTGAGTTGGAGCTTTGTTTGAATGAAACCACTTTTTAGAAACTTATGTATTAAGGCTGAATTACATCGAGTCCATATTTATCCTTTGTACTCACATTATTTTGTTAGTGTAGTTATAAACGTTTGTGCGTGAATCTTGGGTTCGACACTAAACTCTGATTTAACACTTGAGTGTTATGAGCTTATATTTGGGTCAATATATTTGATTATGTTTAAGCATTTTTATATTGGGTTATTCTTTTGTAAAAGGTTTAGCTTATAACTCTTTATTTTTAGCAACTCACTCACTAAGAGTGGGTGAAAGCTTGTTTGAGTTGTTTGAAATCTCTTTGAGATTTGGAACTTTAAACATCTTGCTTAAAGGAACGTGGAACTTTTGTTTATGACTATAATGACTCCCTTGAGATGGTATTGGTGTGAGAATAGAATGGGATGTTCTTTCCCCTCTATCTTGAGGAAACCCACGTTCTGGGTTGACTATTTTTTTGAAGCTAAGTCACCTCTGTCACGATTTTGTGGATGTGAGAGTTTTTTTGAATTTTGTTCCTATTGCTTGGGAATTATGATTGAGACATCTTCTGAATAAAACATTTTTGGTTCTTTCTCTCTATTCTGTCTCTTTGAATAAAATTGGGTCCTAGTGGAAGATTTGGGATATTACCTTGGACACTGAAATAATTAGGAAGGATTCCTTCTTTGTTCAGTTGTATTGAGTTTGATTCTTTTGAATTACGAACTACTTACCTTTTTGTATTAAGTGGTGAAGCCTTTATGAGTCTTCAGTTTTGGGTTCGTGGGAAAATCCGAACTTGATAGTTTCTTGTCTTGAGGTATAATTATCGACCGATACGGGAATAAGATCTTGGTTTCTTTTTGAAAAAGAAAATAAATAAATAAATAAATATATATATATATATATATATATAAGTTTTCTCTTAGGGTCATAATGTTGGTTCAAGTCTACATTATGCTTTCAACCGGATTTGAATTAAAACTGGAACTTATTTTGTTCAGTTGTATGGAATGATTTATTAAATGGACCTTTCCTTAGTAGAGTTACTTTTTCTCTTGTCCTTGGATAGGCTCAAGGTTTGAACATTTCTGTACTTGATTCCATTTTGAGATAGTGATTTCTCTTGACCTATTGGTCTACCTTGTTCGAATCATTGATCAAAATAATGTTGAGAGCTAGTAGCCAGGAAGATTCTATTGTTAAGGAAATTTATACTTATGGGTTTGACTATTGTTGACTAGTATTACCTAGTTTATATGGATAGGAGTAGGTTTGTCTCTTGTACTCTTTATCTTTTGTGAAGAACTTGAGTAGAGATTAACTCCTCTTCGGGGCTACTTTGTTTGTGAACATTGAATTCTAATATTTTATTGATAATTTCTAACATGGAGAGTTGGAATTGGAGTTGCGGATTGGATTCTTACGGTTTCCATACCTTCTTGTATTGTTATGGAATTCTTTTTTGATGTATATTCTAATGTTGAATGTGTAAGGATGTTACCCGAGAAAGGAAAAGGTAACTCATGTTATTAATCTGGTCTATTTTTCAGATGTTATAGGTTTGGGCATGGTACATAATGGATCTTCTTATTCTTGCTTAGGATATAAATGAATAATCCTAGAATGAACCATGTTGTTTACACTTCTTTTGTCTCATAGAGAAGATAAATGCGGTAATCTATTAGGATAGAATTATGAAATAATGGGATGGCAGGATTTATTGTTTGTTTACAAGCCATTGATAGGATTAATAGAACTTTAAGATCTTAGGTAGATATTGTTTATTATATTATGCTCTTCTCTTAAAAGTTGATCTAAGTTTATTAATGTACTTATTTTCTATTTGGGATCACTTAGGTTTATTATATGATGTTTTAATTGTCTCATTAAAGTAGTGTTTCTTTAATGAAACAATTAGTGGAATGCACTTCGTTTTAATGATTAGTGCTTATCATGCTCAGTTCATTGCACTGACACGTGCTAGCTATTTTTGCAAATGGATGACTTAAGTGGTAAAAGAAGGTAAAAACTTATATGATGCATTGGTGATATATGTCTAATTCTTAGTAAAGAATTTGATTCATCCTTTTGTTGTATTGTAAAGAAAATTTGTATCTTGTATAGAATGAGGGCTGTTTTTATGCAATTTTCCTAAAGAGCATAGTCTTGTAAAATTTATAAGTTGTAATGATGAATTGCGAGTTTTGATTTACTTGCATTGGTTGTGTAAATTATCTCATACTTTTATAAAGAGGATGAGAGTTCCATTCTAATTGATATTATTTATATTATGTCATGCTTATCTTGTTATCTTTGATAAGATGGATAATGGGAATTAGTTCAGTTTCCCTTATAATGAAGCAACTTGTGAGTTGCATAATATGATGTGTTATATCTAACAATTTAACATAGTAATATGTTGCATAATAAACATGAAGTATAAACTATGGTTATTGGGAATGATATACCCTAATACTTAATTATGTAGAGGAAGACTCTTTCTCTCTCTTAATTGAATGTAAACCTAAAAGGTTTGGAGATATGATTAATAAACATTAGACTTCATTTTGTATGAAGTCTACCTTAGTTGGATTTATGCGGTTGTTAAACCTTCCTGATGGTTAAAGAACATTTTAATGAAACTTACGATATCATTGTCCTATTTTGGTTAACTGTTGGTTAAACTATGAAAATGAACATTATAAAGCAATCATAAGTTAAGGAAGTTATTCATGGACTAAATGAAACAAATTTAGGAAAGAACTTATGGAATGTTGGATTAGGGTTTAACAGGGTTGTTGTAATCAAGACATAATCCAAATTAATAATCTTTAATGATATCTTTGGGGTATGTACATCTCGATGAGGTAGTTTTTGTAGGATGTTGGCACACGCCAACTACAGGACTGTACTTTTGATAATACTTGGGTCTTCTCGAGAATACAATGTTGTAGTTGACATGTGGCATCACCCTTCCGCATTGATCATACGGATCTACACATGAACTTGAAATTGAACTTAGTTTTCTCTAGAAGTCGAGGTTAGTGGCATATTTAGGATAGGAAGTAGCTTCCAATGGCTCGGGGTACCTTGCAACATCTGGTTGATTTAGGTCAACCGAGTATGCCCATTTACCCTAAGCCATTGTGAGCACCTTCCTATAATAAGTTATGTTTCTAACTAGGGCTAGGGTCAAACCTAGGGCAAGTGGGTGACGATAGTTAGTAAATACCAATCATGATAATAGAGGAGTGAGGTGAAGGATGTATTCCAATATGACAAGTATGCCGTCTAGGAATAGTGACATACACAATATGTTGTAAATCTTTGGCCAAAGTATCGCAAGTTGTTGGTTGTGTTGTCCTATGTCACCAAGTTTAAAACAATGTGATATCAGATGAATATTGGTAACAAATATTCAGATATGTTCTTTAAACAGATCACTCAATACCCGGTGTAGGGTAGGAAAACCAAGTATACAAAGTATACAATATGTATTCAATACTTAAGATAACATAAATAGATCGGTAGCTTACCAAGTTATGAAATGAATAGATTGGTGGATCACCGAGTCATTACAATTGCATATGGTTATCTATTTGAATTTGATTGGCATGGAATGTTTGTTCTAAATAATGATTTATTTAGAATAGTGAACATTATATATATTAAAAAAAATCCCTTGTTTCTAAAGTCTTAAAATGGGAATGTTATAGAGCCCTCCTTGCTCTCTATTCCTAGCGAACCCTTTGCCTCTGGATTGCACCGAGTTTTCAATGAGCCACTTGCAGCCACAATGGATCTTTCCATCCTATCACTTTGTGCCCGTGAATAATTTTCACCCTTCATTGCATTAGATAGCTCGTATAGTGTGATAAAAGCAGAGGTCGAAGGAACTCATGAATCATTCCTCACAGTCCATTTGGGCCCAAAATGCTCGATGCATTTGCACAAATAAGGCCCATGCATGACTCTGTCGGCTATCTAATTATCTCATCTACTTCCCCATTGGCTGAAAAATTGGATCTACCCTCAATGCCAACTTGGCCTCTATGCAACTCACGAGCTATTATCAGCTCGTCAAACAAATTCGCGAGCTATTTTCAATACTTAGCCATTTTTTGGGCCAAAATTCATATTTTTCTGAATTTTCTCATAGTTTTAGAACCGAGGGGCCATGGAGATCTGTAGGGCACCCTAAAATTTTACTTTCTCATTTTCCCATTTTACCCATTTTTCTTTAATTTGACAAAGTTATGATCCTTTTGAAACCAAGAAGAGGAAAAAATTCTCTAAATGATCCCAAGTTTCCCAAAATCACCACAAATGCTCCAAAGCATATAAATTTCCCCTAAAATCCCATATTCAACCTTGAAGCCTCTTATCAACTACGAGTGAAAATTTCTCCAATTTTCCATTTTTACCAAGGGGTAAAAATGGATAACAATTTGGCAACTCACAAGGACATCTACCTATTAGATGGGTTCAATAATGGATTGGAGCATCCATTGGGCATGGAGTTGCTTTGATATACAAAGCGATATGAAATTGTGAAATATTGTCCCTGAGTCACTTAAACATTGCTTAAACTTGGAACTATTGCTCTATTTCTCAATTGACCATCTCGTCATAAGAATTTCTCTAAATTAGATTTATGAGAGTGGAAAAATGTTTGAATCTAAAAATATCTTCTCTTTCTCCCTTCTGCAAATCTACGATCTGTTGAGGAAAGGATTAATGAAAATCTAAAACCACCACAAAAATATAATTTTATCCAAGTGTGAAGCATAATTAAACTGATGATTTCTTGGCAATACTAAAGAAATACTAAGTTTGGAAACATATGCTGATTTGGAATGTTTGGAATTGTTGTTAAAATCTGATTTTCCCATGATTACGCCACTTCTAACAATGGATTGTGCAAGAGAAATGATGAAGAAAAAATGATGTGAAAAATAGGAGATCATACATGCCCCAAGTGAAACATGTAGAGTGTACACAAGCACTTCTTTTTTTGAAAGAAAACCTACCTACTCTAACTCAAGGTAATGAAAACTCAAACAAATCTTGTAACTAGAAGTTAGAAGTATCTTCCCTTCCTCATAATGTTAGACCATGCATTTGATTTGGCACTAGACATGTCCTTGGATAAGAGTGAAAAACTATGGAACCAATTTTTCTACCCAATTTTCCAAAGTATTAACAACAAACAAATAAATTACCTCCTCAATTTGCTCTGTGTTTGGATCTTGTAGGTTTTGGTGCTGACCTTTGGTGATTTTTATCTCATTCTCATACTTGGAAGTGAAAATGAATGGTTGTGGATCCTTCTTTGGCTCTAATGAAGCCAAGTACCTGATTGGGAAAGGTATAATCCATGAATTTTTCCCATTGCTCAAAAACTCAACTCTAACAAGGTAGTCTCCTTGCAGACATTCTTGGAAAAGATGACTATTTATGACTTGATCTTACTATTGTTTCTCATCTATAAAAATTTGATCCTATGCCTTGATGACTGATATGAGAGTGGTGTCATCCTTATTTCCCTTGACATAAAACTCTTCCACAACATACATATCTTTAGGATTGATTGCAACATATAATAGAATCATTGGTGAATCAATGTAACTGAATGAAACTTATTACTCACTTGGTAATTCCTCCTTCTCCACTTGAAGACCAAAATGATCTGAATATCTGATCTCTTCATCCACCATGAATTTTAAGAGATAAAAATCTTCTATTTGCTTCTCATGGGGACTATTATGGACAATAAAGTCTTCCTGGATATCTTCTTTCATGATGGATTCATCAACCAAATCATTTTCAACAAAATATGAAGGAAGAGGAAAATTTGAATTTTCTTTCTTTGCAAGAAATAAATAAGCTCTCTATGATCTCCTCTTCATATACGTTCTCTGAAAATTATTTTTTCTCGTCCATATGCTCCTCTTCTTGTGGATTTAGAGATTACTCTTCCTCTTCAACTGATTCTACAACTGATGATGGATCAACAATTTCTGAGAATATAGTGCCAATGTAAACACTACACTTAGAACATAAGGAATGTTGATAATTTGATTCTTGTTATTGAACTTATTAATTTTCAAAATCAACCTCTACCACTTGTTCTTGAACCTCAACCTCTACTGACGACTTAATCATCAATGGAATTTTCTTGATATTGAGCTTGGTAGCCTAATTGCTCAAATTTTGTGTTGGTTCTCTTCTACTAGGCTCCTCAATTTTCTTCCCTCCTTGACTAATTTTCTAATTCTCTTCTTCCCAAAATGGGTTTGGGAATACAAGAGGAGGGGTGGGTTGGGATTCAACTGATTTTTGCATTACTTATGGTGGAAGGGAAGGTTCCATTTAATTTTTGTGAAGGGAAGAGGTCTTAGAAGATAAAATGGTAGAGAATTGAAGGTGGGATGGAAGGGAAGAAGTTGGAGAAGTGGAATTCACAATGGGGGTAGTATGTAAAAAGCTAGGATCATGATAATCAAGATGAAATGACACTAATTAGGGAATGGGAAGAGGGTTATGAGATGGTAATGCAAGGGTTTCTCATTGACATGATTGACTAGCATTAGACTCATAAGCTTCTATTTTCATAATCCCCTTTGTAAATTGTATTAGCATCTCAACCATGAAATTAAGCTTCACTTGAGGGATGTAGTGTCTTAGCATAGGGTTAACCCATGGACGAGGGACCCTAAACCTAATCTGAATGATTTTAGTTGATATATATCCACGATCCGCACCATATTTTCCTCCATTCTTTGAAAATTTTGCTACAAATCAGTATTCTCCATAAACTTATCATCATCACCTACATAACCATGTTCTTGATAAACTCCATAGCCAAACTATTGATTTTGTACATAAGGATAGGAAAATGCTTCGAATTTGATTATAAAAATAATAAGGAGGTGCTTTTAAACAACTTAGAGGTGGATTTGAGTGGCATTACTACTGAAAGTGTGAATTCCATGAGGGAAATGAATTCATAATTTCAAAACTTCATAGATGGAAGAAAATGAAAGGCGTGGAAAGAAAATGGATGGAAAGAAAGGTATAAAACTCAGAAAATGGATTGTTTGGATCTATGGAGTCACCAGTTGTGCTTGGGTATGCCTCCAAAGGCTGAGATTTCATCAAAGAGCACAACAAAAATTGATGAAATGGAAATGAATACCAGATACACACCTACTAAAGATATGACTTTTTGTAGTCCCACTTTGGGTGTGAGAGAATTGTTATCACCAAATTACAACACCATTTTATTTTTCATGTGTGTGTGCATGAGCTACCAGTTTAATTGGGTAACATTGGACCATCTCTCAAGTTATGGGACTTGCTATTTGAGATGGACCTCCAGAGAAGGCTAGTTCCTCTACCTATTCCTAGCACTAAACTGCTCCTAAGGAAGGAAATTCAACTAACTACTCCTAATCTATCAATTCCAATGGATCAGAGAGATAAAAAACATGAAAAGGGGAAGTATTACACTAACAAAGGTGATAACACCAACAAAAGGGGGTGTTGGATAGTTCACAATGCATGAAAATGGAGAAAGCTGAGAATGTAGAGGATGGACAAGAATCAAAGACCATAATACATACAATACACCATATTCATTAAGAACACCAACATCTAAGTATGTAATGGGAATAATAAAATGCACATAATACCTACAATCATGAAGAAACACAAGAGAGAGCAATGGAAACCCATGCAAGGATAGAGAAACAATCACAAACACCAGTTTTATTGCTCCAAATATTTTCAAAATACATCATTGTAGACGAAAGAGGTAGATTCACCATTATAAATCTTAAAAATAGAGGCTTGGTGCTCTACATCCACCTAGAAGCTAAGAAGAAGAGAGAGCATCATCAAAAAAATTGTCCAACCACCACAAAAATGAGCTCTCTTTTATAATATATGAAAGAAGGTATCATAGAGAGAGGGGGAACTAAAAATTTGCATTCACCCACCAATAAAAGCATTGAATGACCTTAAAAAATAATGGATAACCATTCAAAACCCATCTCTCATTGTCTTGTAAGCTTGCTTTGTAGAATAAAATGGCATGTCATGTCTCATTTAATGCATTTTCAACCACATGGGAGTGATCATTTAAATTTGGGTTTGTTTTCTACTTTTTTACTCACTTACCTCGACAAAATATATGATTTATGAATTTATGAGTGTAGAGGATAAATCACAATTCCAACAAGTCAAATTTTTTCCAATTTGGTTGAGTATTGAGGAAGATATGGCCATTTTGTGCAGGTCACTTTTGGGTTCATTCCACATCCACGAGTCTTTGCAATTAATTCTAGTGGGTGGAAATTATTATTTCACATTTTCCCCATTTCAAATTTGATTTTATTTTTAAATGTTTTCTAGGAAGGTATTTGAATTTTTTTGAGGGGTCCACAAAATTTAAATTTATCAAATTTTTCATTTGGGGGTAGGAGCGTGTCTTGACTTAAGCAGGATCATTGCCGGCTTGGTGTCGACTTGCTAGCCAAATCACTAATATGGATCTTAATCTCTATCACTATCTAGCCACATTGAGATCCATTTATGCCTCCCAAAATATATTTCTTTGTTCCTTCGGTCTACTACCCACTTTACGATGCTCTATCACCCGCTAGCTCAACATTCACCATTGTCATCAACTCGTCGGGCCTTTGCTTGCATTTTAGACCTCATCCTTATGTGGGGAGAAACATTACCCACACCCCATCTATGACCATATCAAATTTATCTCACCCACCATGTCACATTCCATATGGGCTTCAATTCACCACATTAGCAAATTTGGGCCCAAGAACCCACCTCGCTCTCCATTCCCACCTTTGAATTGTGTTGAGTTCTCGAGCCACTTGTGACTGCAATTCCTTGTGGTATCCTAGCCATTAGGGCCACAAACCATTTATACGCCACATTGCATTAGCTAGCTTTGTATAGTGCAGAAAAAGTGGAGGTTAGAGGAACTTGTGACAGTTTCTCATCGTTCGTTTGGGCACAGAAATGCCCGATGTGGCTGCAAAAAGAAGGCCCATACATAACTTTTTTGGCTCGTTGATTAGCTCAGTCACTTCCCCACCAAGCTCCCAAATGAATTGATTCTCCTACTGATGCCAACTCGGCCTCCATGGAACTTTTTGAGTTGTTATCAGCTCACTAGATATCTTGGTGAGTTGTTTTCAATACTTAGCCATTTTTTTGGGCCAAAATTCATGTTTTTCTAGATTTTCTCATAATTTTAGAACCAAGAGGGCCATGGAGATGCAATAGGGCACCCTAAAATTTACTTTGTCAATTTTTCCCATTTTACCCATTTTGCTTGAATTTGACCAAGTTATGATCCTTTTGTAACCCAAAAGAGGATAAAATTCTCTAAATCATCCTAAGCTTCCTAAAATCACTACAAATGCTCTAAAGCTTAGAAATTTCTACTAAAATCCTAGATTCAACCTTGAATCCCCCTGTCAACTACCTAAGTCCAAATTTATCCAATTATCCATTTTTACCAAGGGGATAAAAATGGATAATAGTTATGTAGTCTCCTCTTACCCTCTAATATCTCTTTAAACCCCAGGCGTGCCAACCTATCACCTAGCCTTGACCGGGCGCTCACCCGAGGCGTGCGTAGGTGCCGAGCCCCTCTTTTATGTGAGCCTTGTAAGAATTATTATCATTAATGGAAGAATGTTTACACAAAAAAAAGATACATGCATCCATCCCTAGAATCAAGATAAAGAACTAGACCCGAGCACAAATGCACCAAAACATGGAAGTAAACATCACAACATCATACATGAATCAGATCTGAACTATAAAAATATAAAGAATGCAAAATTTTTTACCTAAAAACATAAATGTACAAAATAATCCATTATCAATTGATTCATAACTATTTACAGTAGCTAAATACATCAAGTGACTCATAACTGGACCAGATACATTCACAAGATCTCAATACTTCTCTACAATGGCTCCATTACAAGAGTTATAGCAGTGTCTAGAACATATCTCATCTGGTTTCCTCTACTCTCTAGTACACATGAATCACACATTCATTCATACTAAGTGTTCTCTGCCAAACCCTTCCATTCTCTCCACTCTCGCTCTCTTCTTCTCATCTATGTAAATCAATAAATATCACGGGGTTGTTGGGAATCTTCTCCTCACTACCTACTCATCATTCGGGTGGGTGTTAGGAATATTTTATTTAGTGCTCAAATTTGGGTGAATATAATTTTTATGGGTTAGATAATATTTGTGTGAGTTATTATTTGTAAAATGTAATATTTAGATATTACATTTTATGAGTGAATGATGATTTGTATTTGACAACTCATCATGAGGGAATAATGGGATTGTTTGAGATATATTTGGGATAGATGAGATATGTAGGAAGTATGAGATATTTTAGGAAGGGTCTTGATATATTTCATAAGGTTTGACTCCTTCATACGAAGACATTGTAAACCTATATATGTAAGATCTCTCTAATGTATTACTATCCCAAGTATATTGAATATAATCATGCATGAATAAAATTTGAAGTATGATATTTTCATATTATTTTGGTGTTCTATTTTTATTTTTAGAGTTAAATATGATCCAAATATATCAATGGGAACCACATGCCAAGTTTCATCATGTATTGTTATAGTCAAGTATCCTTAGCATATAACCACCAAACTAATCCATAACTAACTCCATTGTAAAACCCTTGATCTTTTCATAATCACCATATCTCCGAATATTCATTCCTTTTACTACAAGTTTCCATGCCTCAAATTTATCCATAACTAAGCTTGGTTTCATCTCCACATGTCCCTTACTACAACTTTGACCATGGTCCAAAATATGGTGAAGCCTTGAGTGCATTACATTTGGCGCGAACCTCCGCACTTATCTCAAAGTTACTTCCACGCATGCCTTATGTGCATAGTCTCCATGAGGGCTCAACATCACCCCACACTAATTTTATTGCCACCCTCGAAATCCTCCGTGCTCTCCGATCAAAACTCCAATGATCCAAAAATGGCTAAGGAAATTTTTTTGTATGACTTAACAACTCAAAGGACTAAATGGAGGAGCTCGGGGAGCTCTGAATCTATTTCATCTTTTAGCTTCTTCCACACCTCCAAATCTAATAAGGCCTTCCCTGATTCCTCCTCTACTATGCTTGGCACTTTTACAGTGTGATTTCCTCAATCTTCCCCTTCGGATCATGAATAACCACCACTAGTTCCACACAAACACCCTTGAACTCATCCATCTCGCTATGTGATAGAGTCACATAGTTCACCAATGTGAAAATCCAATTTCTCACATTTGGTCTTAATATTATCCTTCGCATTGTGGTGTCGATGATCAACTGGGCATGCTCAATTTTGGTTGTCACTACTTTCTCCGAAATTCCTTGAGAGTGGCCTCTTCCTCTGCTTTACTGCGCATTGACAATGGGATCACATTTCTTGCAATTTGTTGAAGCCCATGTCTGCCAAAAATTTACCTCCTTGAGTTGGGTGAGAAAATCCTCCAACTCCCAAATCCTACCCTCAACTATGATTTTTTTGTTTAACTTTTCCTTCATGATCTCCTCAACTATGGTCCCTATGATGTACTTGATGTTGGTCAACAATATCCCCACTAGAAATTCTATTACTTCATCTCGTCTATGTAATTTTTCCCGGCTTGGCTTACCAATGCAAGACATTCTCCTAATATCTTATTTACTAAAGCACCAACTCGATCATATGCTTCCTTAATCTGTCCTTGCTTACCTTTAAACCCTTGGCACATTCTCTAAATATCCTTCTCATTTCCCTTTTTGTTTGTGACCAAGTTATGAATAGTTTCCCCGCATCTAAACTTTTCCTTATAACCTATGTAGACATCTTACGTAACGCATTGCATGCCTTCTTGTCAATGATGTGGCTTGGATCAATCACCTTATATGTCACCCATGCCTTCTATCTCTAGTGAATGGTCTCAATCGTGTGATCATTGACCTCAAATTTAGGCTCCTTTGAATGATAATGCAGGTTCCAACTTATCATCTTCTTCGTTCTAGTCACAACCCCATCTTGCTCCAACAGATCCCAACCTTATAGCTTTTCTAGGGTGAGGGGTCTTTGTGGAACCTCACACACAACACATTTACGGGATCATCCATGAAGTCCAAGTGAGGGGACATAGGTGTCCACTTATTTCTCTTCACCTTTTGCTTTGATCATTGTTTCCTTGGAGTACTTGTTCTGTAGTGAACCCTTTATCCTTCTTGATAAAGAAGGAGTATCCTGTTCTTTTCTTACGGGCTCGTGGGCTAGACGGGTGAAGTTCCTCATGATAGAATCTTCACAGGACCTTATGTAGTATGTGTTTTCTCCTTCCACACACATCATCTGCAGCCTTTTTGTTTGCCTCATCTCTTTCTTTTCTTCCTCCTCGAGTTCTTCCTCAAGCTCCTTTATGAACACAGTGTGATACTCCTCGAGCTTGTCTTCAAACTCGTGACATCATGTACCTTTATCTTTTTATTTTCTCACTCTTCCCCTTCTAATATCTTACACTCCTCACACTCTAGATGTGAAGCCTCGATGCTTCCTTGTTTTGAAGTTCCTTCGTATCCACTGCTACTTCGGTGCGTGTAATATTTTATTTTTTGGGGAAGTATTTATCTTTCCTTCACTTCCCCTTTATTCTTCTTCCTCTCCTTCCTCCTCCTATACTACTTTCATTAGAAGGATTGGTGCCTCCTGTGGGTTTGGGAAGGTGGATTACGTGACCTCCACTTCAACTCCTTCATGTGTCTTGAGGTGCATTTGTACAAACACTCAATGGGCGAAGCCATTAATGGTGACATTGACTTATGGGTGTAAATCTAGAAAATGTGGCTCCAAAATATCTCTATATGATCACCTCTTTCCATCACTTGTAGGTCATGCACGAGGGTGTGACGTCGGCGTTCACTTTTTCAAGATATCAAAATTCATCTTCTTCACATCCTTTAGTCGATTGATCTCACACTTCATGTATCTATAAGTGAACGTGGATGGGATTTTGCACCACAACCCCATTTCTCCTTTGGCCATCATGAATTTCACCAAGCAAAAGTGTTGTGTAACTGTAAATTTTATCTAATCACTAACATCTTATGAAAACTCATGGGAATGTGCCATTCATTCTCGAAGGCCTCATGCAATCTATCATACCATTTTTTCATTTGTTCCTTGTAGGTGTTTCGATATGGACCCGTCACAAGTAAACTATGCAAACTGCTTTGTAGGAGATGAGTGTGTGGGTGGGTAAACCCATATATTTCCATCGACCCATCTAGGACACCAATTTCCCATTATACGATTAACAAGAGTATGTATCCCCATGTGATATTTTCTCCCACTTCATTCGTACTTGTACCTCCTCAATGGTATTGCTTGCGATAAACTAGGTTAAGTTGTAATGTGCACTTTTGGATACCCCGTATACAATGTATAGGAGCCTCTTGTTTATATTCATCCACCGCTCGGATGTTCCTAACTTACAGGTGATGAGTCAAGTTGCAACCCTTAATTTTGGGTTAGAAAGGTGCGAGATAACATAAGCTCTCCCTCCCTTCTCATAGCTCAATTGCTTCATTAATTTCTTGATCTTTACGGTGACACAAAAATCAAGTGTTATGTCCTCACCGGTGTTTCATAGGCCTATTACTATTCAAATCAATTGGCCTATGATTCTCATTCTTCTTCTTGTAAAGTAGAATAATTCCTCATGCACCCATGACATCAATCACCGAATAGTGTGGTAGGTTTTGTGAAGAAGGAGCTCCTATAGATGTAAAAACCCGAGTTTTTCTATAATTCCTTTTGTATCGAGTCATCCACCCTAGGGTTTCCTTACTCGTGTAACCTTGGGATATCCTTCACTAGATCAACTCACATCGAATTGTTGTAATCAATTATTCTATGATTGAACTCATTGATCTTGCACCTATACAACTTTGAGCTCCACTTTTCCACCTTAACCAATCCTAGGGGATAATGCATTTCTAAGTAAACCTCCACGAGCTCCTACTTTTCCACCACTAGTTTCTTATTCTATTCCTTGTTAGGTGCCATATTTTTTTCTCTATTCCATGCCCTAGGTGTTTTGACCCTTAGTGTCCGCCAAAATTTTCCAACTTCGATGGATTCACTTTACGCAACCCCCTTGTTGGGCCCCAGAATATTGGCTAAGGATGACAAGGCACGTGGGCGTGTGGGACCTAGTTGAAGAAGGGCACATGGGTTGAAGGTGCGTAGGGAAGGGTTTTAGTAGGGTTTTATAGAAAACACGATGCATGCACACAGGGCGGGACATGTTTTGGACTTAGCCATATTTGGAATTCTAGGAAGCACACGTGAAAAGCATGACTCTTTTGGATAAGGTTCTATCATGACATTGTTGGATCAAAAGGGAATATTCCAAACATGCGATGGAAGGTTCCAAAAATATCATTGCAAAGAGTGGAGAGCTCAAATATGAGAAGGCATGCTCCATTAGAGGACCACTTGGACACTTGGCAACCAATATGTAACTCTAGGAAGGCATGACGGTGTTGTTAAGGTTATAAATACAAGTGCCCGATAGATAGAAGAAAATTAAATAGTAGAAGAGAGATGAAGCTCTACAGAAATATAATGAGGTTTACGTGGGTTGGGATTAGGATAATATAGGAATCATGGCACATTTAGAGGGATGGGTCTACATTCATTTTTGTAATGTGATGAACATAGTCGATTCGATGCATGAATTAGATCTGCATGCTTATATGAGGGTCTATCATGACCTCAAAGCATTATAATGTGGTTATTGAATCTATCAATATGAATATAAGGTTGTGTTATAAATCATATACATGTTCATAAGTATATTCCTTATGCATTTACTTTATGAATGAACCGATTACATATATGTTGCCTATTAATTCTCTTTTCGGATCCAATGAGATAACAACTTGTTATACATTCTTAGGATGTTATATAGTTTTTTTCTATCCTTTTGCATTTGATTTTGTCATAATATGATGCATTCTCACAAGACTCACATAAAGGAGAGACTCGGCGCCCATGTATGCCTCGGTGAGCAAGAGCACCCTCTGGGTGATAGGCCGATGTGTATGGGATTCTACTATTATTTTAAAGGTATAAAAATGACTACATATTGGTTCCATTATCGAGACATTTTTCAAAGTTGTTGTGAGAAATGGCATGCATAGTTATCCCCGTGATGTGTGATGATGGAGCGTTTGACCTTGGAAAGTGTTGAAGGTTGGTTTAAAAGCACGGAGGATGAGTTGGCTCAAATATTTAGCATTTGATCGAGTTTGATGTGCATGGATGGGTAGAAGAGAACCTATACCATGAGTTGTATGATACATTATTCTATTGTTTTCCAATAGAACTATATGAATGGCTTTCAGCATATGCATCCAGATCGATTTGGTAGTATAGATCACGTATGGACCCAAGATGACTATTAGAGGCTACATGATGTAGATCTAACTTGGACGTGTGTTTTTATCACTAGTGGAAGAGAGTGTTGACTAGTTATAATTTAGAATACACCATTTATACGTATTCTTTCCCATAGATTGTTGAGTTTGATTTTCTAAGGAGCCTAAAGGATCATTTTTGCGTGTTATTCCTTTGGCTATGAAGATCTTGGTCATTACCTTGAGTTTGGAGGCATTTCCCATGGCTAGCTAAGCTTCTCTGAGCACTGGGAGAGGAAGCTAGGGTGGAGGAAGATGGCAGACATTATGGCTGAAAAGGAAAGGGAGGAGAGATGACTCAAGTAAAAAAAATATCATGAATTGGAGATGACTAAACAACGCAAGGTCATAAGTGTGATGGATTTATGGAAGCGATACATTGCGGGAAAGGGTTGAGGTTCACGCAGAGGATGTGGAACCTGAGTAGTTAGTTCTACCCCATCTTGGCAAGTTTGGGAGAGAAGCCCCTTTAGATTTTGATGAGAGTTCGTTGCATGGAAAAAGGAGATTCACCGATGCACATCTGAACCCACCTAGTGACCAACCCTTAGCGCTTGGTTTTCTTGATCAAGGGAGAAGTATTATTAACCCAGTTGGTACTGGTGGGAGTAACCGATCTGTGCATAGGATATATAATTTATCGTTTGGAACATCCATGGCTGCATAATCCATTCCTGTGTTTGGATAAATTTTCAGACAAGGTGCAAGTATGCAAGGTTTGGGTATCACATCTAGGAGTGGCATAGGACATACAACTGGTAGTGGGAAAATATCACAAACCATTGGCACATAGTTTAGTGGGATGTTGGGAACACTAGGTGCAATTGCTTGAGGCACTTTGGACGATTTGTAGGAGGTGGATCGGTGGGTTAGGAGGAATAGGACCTAGTGGATCCAGTGGATCTAGAGGAAACACTGGAGGGAACCAAGGCTCTAGATCAGGAGGACAAGGGCCTCAACCACCTCCCCAAGTATTTTTTGAGATGTCTTTGCACTTATCAGACCATAGGGGCATTGAATATGTAGAAAATCATGTGCATAAGTGTGAGTTACTATGGCGCTAAGGGGATCAATACCATGAAGTGGAAGGCAAGTTAGTTTGTAACAACATTGCAAGGGCACATCCATAGTTGGAAATAGGAAGTATGACCCCCATCAGAAGGTGGTAGACTACACCGCATTGAAAAAAACCTTCCTAGTAAAGTTCTATATCCCTAAGTTTGATTAGAAGAGCATCAACGCTCTGAAGGAGATCTAACAAGGAATGGCAGAGAGTGTGTGGGAGTATGACATGAATTTCAAGACTCTCTTGTCTAAACTATTCTATGACATTCATCCTTCTCAACATGTTCAATGGTTTTTCAGAGGATTGATAACACCATTTAGAAGGGCTCTATCACACAAGACTTTCACAGAACCACACGAGGCATTGTAAGTTTCCCTACACATTGAAGCTATTGGGAGTGTTGATACTGGTGTTATTCCTATTTTGGAGGCTCAAATTGCTGCAATGGCCAAGAAGTTAGAGAAGCTTTATGAAAAATCAGCCCATGAGGTTTGTAGTGGACATTGGGGTAAAAATGTGAAGTAAAAGGGCATGCAAAGGATAGGTTCCCTCAGAAATTGGTATGTGCTATGGTAGCAGATTGTGAAATTTTCCATGGGGAACATGATGCAAGTAGGTTCCCTCTACTTCAATGCATAATTCGTAAGAAGTTTTCTTGCTATTGTAAGATGTGTACCTCTACAACCCATGATACCAAGGATTGTAGACTAATTGATTAGATCCATGATGCTATTGATTTGGGTGTGCACTAGACTAGCCTTGTAAGTAGTTCCAAGGATGATGACCGTCATTATGAAGGGTGCACAAATGGAGGAGTGCGTGGAAGGGGTTTTCATAAAATATTTCATGGTCATAGTAACAACAATAGAGGATGAAGTGAATTCCCGTGAGGAACCTATTATAATTGTGGATCTATAGAGAATTTCAAACATGAGTGTCTTGATCTCTACAATGCTCACGGTGCAAAAAGAAAAATAAGTATAAAGAGTGTCTAGATATTTATAAGCATATGAACCAGCAACACTAGAAGGATAAAGGCATTGGGATGGTGAGCATTAAGAAGGTCAATTCACGGTCGATGCCAATAATGGCACATGATTGGGGCTAGAACATGTCTTTGGAGATTATGCAAGCAAAGGCCACACACACCGTGGAGATACCAAGATAGAGGACATTAGTTTTTAGAGAGGAAGTGGCACATGGAAAATATCCAGACCCTACTCATCAAAAGGAGGTGTATCAAGAGACTATGGACATGATTCGAAGTTTGCAAGGGGAGATCCAATGTCTAAAGGATAAATCAAAGCAATTAGAGCAAAGGAAGAATGTTAAGGCTCCAAAGGATGACCTAGATGAGGTCAAGGAAGTATGTAGGATGTTAAGGTAAGAGAATATTATTCCCTTGCTAGGAGAATGGCTGAGAGAGAAGGTACCATGTGCCGAGAGAAGAGCGCGAAGGCATGTTTTACATGCAAACCTTCCTCCTCATAGCCTTTACTATGAAAAGGAGATTACTTTTAATGTATTTGTTGATAGATGACTTTTGATTAATATAATCATCGACACGGGATCAAAGGTCAATGTTCTTACCTTAGATGCCTGACATCAAATGGGAAGGCCCGCATTACATCCATCTTCGAATGTGTTGTATATGGAAAACAAGACTAAGGCAATGCCCATTGGAGTCTTAAAGGATGTATTTATCACCATTCAAGGGGCCAAGTTCACTGGAGATTTTGAAGTCTTGGCACTCACCAAGGTGGAAAAATTTCTAGTGTTACTTGGGCGCCCATGGTGTTACAAGAATAATGCTAACCTGCGGTTTAACAAAGGGTATATCAGATTTGAAAACAAGGAAGAAAGGGTGATCATTCCTTTGACATATGGGAATTCAACACCCTATACTAAGCCCTTAGGAGAAGAAGTACTTGATAGAATATATGTGTGCTCCATCAGAGATCTTGAGATAATTCATCCACTGAGAGGGAGTCATTCATTTTAAAGTTGCTCGGTCCTTGAGTGATACCACTAGTGTGGCATGCGACAATTGGGCACATGGGACTTATGAGTTGATTGGGTGAAAGTTGAGAGGATCTGTAATAAGGGTGAAAAATGTGTGCTTAGTCAAGTGCCTAGGAGGAAAGAATTTGCCAAGTTACTCTAGAGGAGCATATCCTAAAATTTTCTTGCGAGAAATGGAAGCTCAGTGGAAGAATGAGGACGAGAGAAGAGGAATTATCAATTACAACCTACTCAAAACTACAACTTGCTAGTGGGATACACATCGAGATAACCTCCTAGAGTAGCAAGAGGTAAGAATTAGATTTTTGTAAGGTTCTCCGGGAGCAATGCGCCCATTGTCATACGAGACTACCATGGTAAAGAGACCGCTTCATTTCATATCCAAGTGTGTGATAAGGCTGAATGGGAAGCACATAAGCATTACCACCTTCGTTATGGGTGCATAATTTGTATTCCACCTTATAAGGCTATGCACACGCATGGTATATTCATTTGGAGATGCATCATCAAATAGGTAATTGGTAGTAGTTGGCAGTTGATCTCATTCAAGCTTTCGAGTATAGGAGTACTAAGCCATCAATAGATAAGGCATTACAAGTAATCAAGTGCCTTACGATGGGAGATAGTGCTATGGTAGAGGATAGGATATTGGAGTTACTAGGTGAACCTTATTTGGAGACACACCTCAATGAAGAAGAATCAGAGGAAGTACAACTTGAGCACACATGCATGGAAAAAGAAAAAAGGAAAGATGGTCTATGTAGTAGACGGTAAAGAGATGGAAACTTTAGATGTTAACCATTCAGAAGGTACGCATGAGGTCATAGATAAAACTAATGAGCGAGCATGTGCCTACCATGAGCCCTTGAAAATAAATAAGGTTAACATTGGGACGGGGATAGAACCTAAGGAAGACATCATTGGGGATTATTGGTCGAAAAAGAAGTTTCAAAACCATTGATATGTTGTGTGAGTTCCAAGATTTTTTCCCTCATGGGTACCATGAACTCAAAGGTGTTCACTATTCCTTAGAGGATATGAATATCTAGTTGAGGAAAGGTGCACGACTGATTTGGAAGAGGCCTTATCAGATGAATCTAAATTTATGCGTACATGTCAAGGAAGAAATAGATAAGATGATAGCATCTGGTATCATTGAGGAAGTAGAAGAATCAAAATGGATAAGCCCAATGGTCATCAGTATCAAAAAGGATGTGAGGATAAGAAACTGTGTTGACTATAGGGATCTGAATGCAGTATGTGTCATTTATCCTTTCCCAAACCCCTTTATCTTGAAGACATTTTGGAGGGAGTAGCAGTGCAAAGTCTACTCTTTCACATATGGGTTCTCGAGTATCACCAAGTCGGGATTGCAAAGGAAGACTAGAGAAAGACAACTTTCGCCACTTAATGGATAATTTTTCCTATATGGTTATGCCTTTTAGATTGAAGAATGTTCTTGATGTGTTCTCGCGCATCGTGGTACAAGCATTTCAAGACCTCATCCATAAATTTATTAAAGTTTACCTGGATGACTGGATGTATATGGATTGGTGAGAAACCATTGTGACAATTTGAGGCCAATTTTTAAGAGATGTCAGAAATTGAGGATATCCTCAACATTAAGAAATGTGTCTTTCTACTCCATTTGGAACCTTGTTAAGACACATTATATATAGAGAAGGTTTTCTAGTAGATCTCGATAAAGTTACTGATTATTGTGGGATTAGGGGACCCTACTAGTCAAAGTGCAAAGACGTGGATTCCTTGGGCATACAAGGTATTATAGAAAAATCATTAAGGGGTATGCCAAGATCGCCACGCACTTGGAGTAATTGTTAAAACACAAGAGTTCCTTTCATTGTGAGAGGCGTAGTAGAAGGAATTTGACACTTTGAAGGATAGGCTTGTCAGGGTGCCCATACTATGTTTTCCTTCTTGGGATAAGCCTTTCCATGTCCATGTTGATGCCTCAGGGACATCTATGGGAGCAAAGATTTAGACAACTGGTGAGGGAATTGTTGATCATCCCTTGTGCTTTACAAGTAGAAATTTGACACCAGCAGAACAAAATTACACAACTACTGAGTGTGAAGCATTGTCTATGATCTACACATTGCATAAGTTTAGGCAATATATATTGGAAACACCATTTATATTCTACACAGACCACATGACATTGAATTACTTAGTCAACAAACCCATTTTGGAAGGACGCATATGTTGTTGGTTCCTATTATTCCAAGAATTTGAGTTCACAGTGGTCATAAAACTAGCAAAAATAATTCAGGACCTAACCATTTATCAAGGATTAACTCGGGAGGATGCACAAAGAATTGTGATACCATGTTCGACGTGCAATCTATTTAGGTTACAGTGTGCACCCTTAGAACTAGAAGATATCATAGTGTTCTTAAAAAAGGTGTGACACCAGAAGGGATGAAGGCTCTAGAGAGAAAGCAGTTAGCAATACGCACCGCACCCTACATGTTGAATAGTGAATATCTATATAAGTTATGTTGTGATGAGGTTATGCACCGATGCGTATTGGAGCATGAGCGCATGCCAGTTATAGAAGAAGCACATGGTGGGATTGTAGGAGGACACTATGTAGGAAATTCTACCACGCAAAAAAAATTATTAGTAGGGATTTGGTTAGAAACCATCTATAATGATTGTATTGAGTTTTGCAAGGCTTTTGACCATTGCCATCACCTTGGAAAACTTGGAAAGAGAGATAAAATTCCCTTGAGACCAATAGCCAATGCTGATCTATTTGAAAAATGAACAATCAACTTTGTAGGGATGATTTCACCAGCCGCACAAAGGACTAGTTCATAGTATATATCATTACTTACACTAATTATTTAACACAATGGGTAGAGGCAACGCCTACAAAGGATTGCACCACAATGAAATCTACTAGATTTTTGTGGGACAACATAATCAGTAGGCATCATTTTCCTTTAATTTTAACAAGTGATAGAGGTACACAATTTCTCAATGAAACAGTCAAGATTCTCTTGACAAAATTTATGGAAGCCCATCACAAGACTACCCCTTATCACCCTCAAGAAAATGGAACTGCTGAGGCATTTAACAAGATACTAAGTCACACGTTAACTAAGATCTATGACGTTGGAAGATAAGATTAGGATGACAAAGTATCAGTCATTCTATGGGCATATAGGACAACCTATAAGAGGTTGAACAAGGCCACACCATTTCAATTGGTGTTTGGCATGGAAGTTGTTTTTCCAATTGAATTCATGTTACCATCACTGCATATAGCATGTGTAGGAGGGTTAGCTGATGATAAATGTGCTATAAAGAAAGCATTGATAAATTGATATCGTTAGAAGAAAGGTGATCACTTGCTAGATGGAGTCAGAAGATAGAAAAATCAATAAAAAATCATGGCATAATTTTCATATCAAGAACAAGAATTTTGAGGTTGGGAAGATGGTTTTGTTGTATGATTCCAAGTATCTACGCTATCCTAAAAATTTGAAAGTCCATTGGTTGGGATCTTACATCATCTCGTACATTCTTGATTCAAGTGCTTTCAGATTACAAGTGATGGATGGGATGAGATTACTGAGGTCATGTTAATGGGAGTAGGCTTAAGCCCTATTATAAATAAGTCTTCTTGGTGTTTGTAATAAGGCAGTATTTCCAATCAATTTAGAATTTCCCTTTATGATTTTTATTTTCTTGTGTTTCCATTTCTCGTTGCTTGTTCCTTTTTTTTTTTTCGTGCCTTGTGCATTGGTAACCAAATTATTTTTCCAAGATTTTATATGCATAGAGGACCATGCACATCTGTTTTAGTGTGGGGTGGAGTGATGTAAAGTATAGGCCTGCAATACAAGTTGAGTGGCCCAATAGAAGGAAGCACGTAAAGTTGAGAAAGCGCATGAGGAAACAATGGATGATAAAGTATGGTGTCAAGAGGTATGCAACAAAGACTACGTATAAAGGATGAAGAACGTAGGAACAACATGAGGTAGGAAAGGGAAAAAATTAGGTAAAGGGCATAAGAAGTTCCTTTGGTGTTGTTGATGTGTGCATAAGAGTCTTTATTGTCAATTTTTTGTGTAATATTAAACGCATGGGTAAGGGTGCTTAAAGTTGGCTCGGTGGAAAAATTTGTATTTAATCTTAAGGTATGTTCATAGGTGGCATAGCATTTAATGTTGGAAACAAGAAAAACTTTAAATACAAGGTCGGGTAAGTCATTTGTTACCTTGCGCTTACAAAGTGAAAGAAGCTCTTGCGAACTAGAGCACCCAGAGAGAAAATTATGCGAAGAAAGAAGAATCCAAGAAATTTGAGTGTGCAACTAGAGTAGATTTGTGAACCAGAAGGAAGGAGTACACGGGCGTGAGGAAAGGTTGTGTGAAGAGCACCATCTTGTGGAAGGTTTTCCTAGTTAGGGTTTGGCAGCTAGGGCATAGAGAAAGAAGGATTTATTCCAGGAGTTGAAGCTTTAGAGTGAGCTTTGGGATTGAGCAGTAGTGAAGTAGAGCAAGAGCAAGAGGAAGGAGTTTTAAGTTCGGACTTGACCAAAAGAATGGCACCCAAGAAACCAATTATTTCACTAAAGAAAACAAAGGGAAAGGGAAAGGAAAGAAAACTTATGTCATTGCAAGCTCCAATGAATAATGGTATACGGAAATGCACTACCCGGATGGGGTACTGCTAGGAAAATAGTGGATGTCACACTTGTGAAAGATGGTCATGAGTGATTATAACCATCGCATGAGCACAACCAAGAAGGATATGGAATTAGAGTTGGTCCTTCTAGCTAACAAGAGAATGCCGATGGAATGCCCATTTATAGCAACGAGGTAAAGGTCAAATTGGAGAAGGCTGGATTATTATAACTATATGAGTTGCCATACTTTGGCAAGCCTAAGCACCTTTATCAATGGTTGATGTTGCATGTGCATGAGGATCACTTTTATTTTGTAGGGTGCAAGATGCGCATCACACCACAATTAATATCCAAGTTCACAGGCCTCAATTGTGAAGGAGATAGCATAGATGATGATCTAAGCGACAAGGAGGCTATCAAGGAGACTGTAGCCGTGTATGACTACAAGAAAGGGTCACGATACTTTGACATCACCAAAATTCTAGACCTAGTTATGAGGATGGCCACACGCTTGGTGACCAAGCTCAATGATCGAGGAATGATGGACACAAGTAAACAAGGCATGGCTAAATGTATGTCGGAAGATATCAGAAGGAATAATCTATAACTTGTCCGCTTTCATCGTGGATGAAATCATAAGCAGTGCATAGGAGGGAGAAAATATAATCTTGGTAACATCCTCCTCACCATTTTCTTCTTAGAGATTGGAGTGCTCGATGGGCTAGAAAATTTTGTTTACGAGTATCCGAATAGGATCCCTCACCCAAAAAAGGTTTGTGAAGTACACTTGTGAAACCATGACGACCGCTCACAAGGCGCACTTGGAAAAGTGGTACAAGCGAATGTGCGACACATTCAGAGTAGAATGGAGGATCCCAGAGTAGTTACCAACACTTTTGGATGGAGCGGTAGAGTTTTCAGTGTATCAACATTTCTTTATTGGCAGATTTACATTGAAAAATGGAAATATGAGCCCATGGTGCAAGTTACCCTTCTCCTTCACTACATAATACTTCCAAGATGGAATTAATCGATTTCAAGGAGTCCAAGAGACTAAGGTTTGACCTTATTGAGGTAGATATAGACCACCGTGAGTTACACCGAAAGCTCGTCTACCAAAAGAATCACGCATATGTGGAGAAATATGTGTCCCATGAAGTACAAATGATGAAGCCCTTAACGCTACCAATTACAGGGAGGACCGCAACAAGGGTGTATCTACACATAAGGCCAAAATTTGAAAAGGGTTCTTAATTAGAGAATGATGTATCCATTCTTGAAGATCCTACAGAAGAAAGAAGGCCACACCAAGGAAGAGAGAAAGAGAAGAGGTGGAGAAGAAGGCACCAAGTGTTTAAACCGCACAATCGGTGGGCACTGGAAGCAAGCGCTAAGCCTAGTACTTAAGTGCAGAGAAAGAAGTCTCCTCTCAAAGAAAAAAAAGAAGAGGCACCGGAGCATGAAGAGCACCTCACCCATGAGGAATCACCAATGAAAACATCACCTATCAAAGAGAAAGAAAAAGAAGAATCTCATGTACTGGAATCCCCAGTAAGAAAGAAATAGAAGGTGACATATGAGGTAGACTCAGAAGAGATAGAGAGTCTAGATGCCTACATCGGTGACAAGGATGATGATGACGAGCCGAAGGAGGTGAAGACCATCCCGTCTATGAGGTACATGATTCTGAGGAAGAAGGAGATGAGGAGTATAATAGAGAGGATGAGGAGAATAATGACGAAGAAGAAGCTGAGGCCCAAGGCAAGGGGGTGAGCAGAGAAGAAAATACAAAGGATCAAAGGACCCCAAGCCTCACAAAGGAACAAATAGAAGAGGTCGTAGAGAGAGAAGTGGTGGGAATTATCAAGAAGCTAGTAGAACAAGAGGTAGAATGCAATGCAGATGAGGTGTTGAAGGAAGTTGAGGAGGAAAGCATAGGAAAAGAATATGGCAGCATGGGGAGATCCCAGTTTGGCTGTAAGATTTCCAAAATCCACACACATAGGGAGGAACAACACAAAAGTATAAAAAGGTCAAGGAATGGGCTACATCGATGATCCGATCAAGGTGTTGTGCACATGATTTGAGCATGGTACAAATGGAACAAATCTTGACCATGACTTCATTTGATGAGGAAGGTGCATACCCTCGACGAGGAAAATGCTATTATGGGATTTTGAGTCCCACGTTGATGAGGCCAAATTTGAAATAAGCCAAGGAGCATTAATGAAGGTACTAGAAAAAATGGAATAAAACCCTTGGTGAATGCTTAACAATTATTAGATGAGCAAATCTGCAACATGCTCAACAAATTTTCAGTTGAGGTTGAAGCAGAATCTTTGAAAGAAATGACAAGGTGAAGTTCCTAGAGGCCAAGATAGATAAAAAGGAGGAGGAGCACCTTAATAAAAGAAAGGACCTGAAGTAGGAGGAGCTAATCAGTGCTTAGTTAAGGTGTGAGTTAAAAGATGAAAAGGAAAGGGTGCACGAGGCATACAAGAAAATAGAGATGATCATGGATTCCATTGTCTTGAAGCATCTAGACTTAACACCTCCCGCACAAAAATATGGATCAACCTTATAGTTCCTAGAGGACTTGACCCACATAATCACTATAGAGAGGTGACCACTTGCCTTAGAATCTACAGAAGAGGCGTTGAAATGCCAAGAAAAATAAAATAAGATGAAGGTTGTGGAAATTATTGCTTAGTATAACAAGATCCTCACCGATGTAAAAGCCTCCGCTCATGTTATATCATTTGAGGCTACATATGATAATTGCGTGGATAGGGATGGAGTGGAAAGTATATTGGTTTCACCCATGAAGTGGAACTCAAAGATTTCCAAGAAAATAATAAGGGGAACATGGTTGAGTGAGATAAAATACTAGCCAAAGTGGAAAATAAATCAAAGGCCATTGAGACCTTGTGGGGCTCAATCAAGAATTGGATGAAAAATTTCTACCCCCAAATAACTCGGAGGATAAAAACACTCAAAGATTTGGGAAAAAAACTGGAGGATATCGTGGAGGTAATGAGTGCTAAGGGAGAGGAGATGAGTTTTGAAGAAGTGAGTGCCCTTGTGGGTGACCTTTCCAAGCAAGCGCTAAGAAACGAGGTCGATGTTTAGGGAAAATTAGAAGTAGAATTAGGGAAGGATTTCTCTCTGCTCCTATAGAAATAAGAACATTCCCCATTACTTCATTCTTTCCCCATTTCTTCATTCCTTTATTCTTCCATTCCAACCATTTTTAATAATCCACCATTTTTTTATTTTTTGAAGAGTGTTTCGAGGGACGGAGAAACAGCGTAGTGTGGGGTGATGTTAGGCCCCGAATATTGGCTAAGTATGAGAAGGTGCGTGGGTGTGCATGAAATATTTGAAGGGAACATGGGTTGAAGGTGTGCAAGGAAGGGTTCTAGCGGGGTTTTGCAGAAAACATGGCGCGCACGCACAAGACAGACATGTTTTGGACTTAGCCGTATTCGGCGTCCCGGGAAGCACATGAGAAAAGCACTACTCTTGTGGATAAGGTGCTAGCCTGGTGAATATGGGATCAAAAAGGGAATATTCTAGGTATATGATGGAAGGTTCTAGAAAACATCATTATAAATAGTGGAGAGCTCGAGATCGATAAGGCATGCTCCATTAGAGGACCACTTAGACACTTGTGCAACCAATCTATAACTCCATTTTAGGAAGTTATGGCGTTGGTTGTTAAGGTTATAAATACAAGCGCACGATTGAAGAAAAATATATAGCAAAAGAGAGGTAAAGAATATATCCATACCTTGTCCTTAGGCCCATTTTCGGTATCCCTATATCCCAAAATACTATTAAAATAAGTATGGCGCCCCAAGTTATCTTCTCACATTTAACTACTTGGATGTGTGATTTTTCTCTTATTCCTTCATCAATGAATCCTGACAATGTTGTGCATAATATTTTATGCCATTTTGTGAGTGATATGTAACCATTTCTTATTTACATGTGTCCACCTCTTAGATGTGCCCAACTTTCAAATTACAAGTCGTGTGATAACCCTCATGCTTGGGTCACTTATACCTACAACGTCCATTGACGGCATCCAATTTGATAATTAAGAGCTGTGGTAGTGGGCTCGCTCTTGCATCATCCTCCAAATTTGGATCTATCTCAAAGCCCAAAATGCACAAACATGTAACTCTTTCAATTAGTTGTGCAGCAAGAATGTACATTATTATCCTTGAAAAATAGAAGTATTCCTCATGGATGCGTGACATCAGCCATTAATACAATCATTTCAGCTTAATGAAGAAAGGTAACTCATATAACTAAAGGAATCTAGTACTTTCCAAGTCTTTCTACACTTCTTCATCATCAACCAACTTCCCTCTACATTACTCTAGTCCATTTTCTTCATTACCTCCTTGTGTATCTCAGCCTTATGTTCCTCTAAGTGATGATTTTAGTCATTAATCTTGCACTTAGTCAAGTGTGAATCTATGGATACTCTATAAATACCTATCTAGGGTATTGCATCTATAAAAATCATTCTTCAAAGTGGTCATCCAACTTTGGATTATTATTATTTCCCTTAGGTGATGTAGTGGGTGTCTTCTTTTGTACCCTTGTTAATTTAACAATTTTTCAAATTTTAACCTTCATAAGAATAATGCGTGCCCTAGGTGCCAAATTAATTACTCAACTACTATGATACGGGCATCAATATATAAATATCCTTTGCACTTGATCCAATCCCTTTTTACTCTTTTTTAATTTGGTGCCCTAACTCTACAACTTCAAGTTATGTTATTCCACCTTTCTCCAAACCCTAGCTTGTAAATATTGACCTCTCGAACCTCAATCTCACACATTTCCCACGCCACGCCTTCTTTCCATGCTATCACTTCCACCAAAGGATCTCTCAAGTCATACTATGTGTACCTTTTCATGCTTCTTCTCAACTCTCCTTTACATAATATCTTCTCACTTACAGCTTCACACTTAATCACAATTCAAACTCTTCAATATGCAAGGTGTTAGGAATCAATAATATCTAATGCGGAATAATTCCTTAGAATCGCACTAATAAGAAGTATGAATAGAATTATAGAAATGAAATATGCACAACACGAAGACAATATTTAACATGGTTCAACCAATGTGGGCTACATCCACCAAGAACACTTGCTCATATTTTATTACAAGCCAACAATCTTCATAATTACAATAATCAGATCTTGTTTGGAGCTGTGCTCAACAAACCCTCCCAAATTCACACTTGAATTCTTACACACTATTCACCTTCATAGAACACACTCATACAAATCCTATTGTATGTCCATCTATTTATAAGTACATCAATAGGTAGCCGAAGAGGTGGTTTTACAAAACAATGGGTACTGAAAAACCATGGGCCCAAAAAACAGCCCATAACGGTTACCCATTACCCATGGGTTAATAAACCACCCATGAAAATTTTCTTCGGGGGCTTCACCCCCCCAAACCCCCTTGACCCGCTCACCGGTGAGTGGGACTGCCATAAAAATATCCGAGTGTAACACATGGAAGGTGTACCAAACTCTAACATGAAAACAGGCTCCACAAACATAACAATCTCCCACTTGGAGACTGATTTCCATTGAGAAAGCTTCTCAACCCTTCACTATCATCCGCGAAGGCCAACCAAAGATGAACATAGCTTTAGTTTATCCCTTGTGACCACCTTGGTCATCATGTCTACAGGATTCTGACTAGTATGAATCTTCTCCAACTTCAACTTATCTTCCTCCAAAGTTGTCCTGATGAAGTGATATCTCAACTGTATATGATTCATCCTGGAGTGGAAAGCAAAGTTATTAGCTAGGTGTATAACACTCTGACTATCACTATGTAGCTTACATTCCTCCTGCTTATGCCCCAAATCCTCAAGTAATTTTTGTAACCAAATCATCTCTTTGCTTGCCTCTATGGCAGCAACATACTCAACCTCCATGGTTGACAAAGCCACCAACTTCTGTAGTCATGAAATCCAGCTCACTGTTGTCCCACCTATAGTGTAAATATAACCTGTCATGCTCCTCCTACTGTCAACATCTCCAGCCATGTCTAAATCTACATAACCATGTAAAGTGGTGTCTGATCCACTGTAGCACAAAACTGTCCCCATGGTCCCTCTCAAATACCGAAGGATCCACTTTATTGCTTGCCAATGCTCTTTACTTGGATCACTCATAAATCTACTCACAACTCCCACTGCATGGGCAATATCAGGCCTAATGCACACCATAGCATACATCAAACTACCAACTACTGATGAGTAAGGTACCTTGGACATCTGGTTTCTTTCCTTCTCTGTCTTGGGACACTGCTCCTTTGATAACTTAAAATGGCCTACCAAAGGAGTCCCAACCGGTTTAGCATCCTGCATGTTAAACCTATCCAATACCTTCTTAATGTACTCTTCCTGAGATAAATTCAGCTTCCATTCCTTCCTATCTCGAGTTATCCTCATACCAAGGATTTGTCTGGCTGCCCCCAAATCCTTCATATCAAAGGATTCACTTAGTTGTTTCTTGAGTACTTTTATTTCCTACATGTTTTTACCTGCAACCAACATGTCATCAACATACAAACATAGGATAATATAACTTCCATCCTTAAATTTCTTTATATACACACAATGGTCAAAATGACATCTAATATAACCTTGCTCCATCATGAAGCTATCAAAATTCTTATACCATTGACGTGGAGCTTGTTTCAGGCCATACAAGCTCTTCTTCAGTTTTCACACCATCTCCTCTTTACCTTTGACTTCATATCCTTCTAGCTGTTGCATATATAGCTCCTCCTCCAAATCACCATGGAGAAATATAGTCTTTACATCTAACTGTTCTAAGTGTAAGTCTTCTGCTGCCACTATTCCAAGAACAGTTCTGATAGAAGTCATTTTTACTACTACAGGAGAAAAATCTCATCAAAATCTATACCTTGTTTTATGCAAACCCTTGACCACCAACCGGGCCTTATATCTTTTCTTTCCTCCTTCTTTGTCTTTAACTCTATACACCCACTTGTTCTGCTATGCTCTTTTCCTTTCGGTAGCTTCACCAAATCCCAAGTTTGGTTCTCCATGAGAGACTTATGCTCCTCATCCATGGCTTGCTCCCACTTCTTACTGGCATCTACCTGCATTTATTCATCAAATATCTCTAGCTCTCCACTATTAGTGAGTAATAAATAATAAAGAGAAGGAGAAAAATGTTCAGGTTCTTTTCTTACCCTAGAAGACCTCCTCACTTTGTAGGAGTTTGGGGTTTATTGGATAGGTTCCTGAACCGATTCATGGGTCACTATCCCATCCAAAAGATCCTCTACCACTACATATTCTTTCTTGGATTCTTCCCTATTTTCTTGCAACTGTTGCTTATACATGAATTTCTCATTAAATACCACATCCCTAGATCGAATGATTTTCTTGTCCTTAATACTCCAACATTTAAATCCAAAGTCATCACCACCATAACCAATAAAAGTGCATTTTTCTGATTTAGCCTCTAGCTTGGTCCTATCATCCTTGTCAATATGAACAAACACCTCACATCCAAAGACTCTAAGAAATGAGTAATTGAATTTCTTACCGTACCAAGCCTCCTCAGGTATGCCTCCATCCAAGGCACTTGAGGGTCCTCTGTTTATCAAGTACATAGCTATGCTCACCGCTTCTGCCCAAAAATAAAGAGGCAGTCCTGCATGTATCCTCATGCTCCTAGCATGTTCCATTATTGTTCTGTTCATCCTTTCTGACACCCCATTCTGCTGTGGGGTTCCTGGAACCATCTTTTTCCTATGGATTCCATTCTTAGAATAATAATCATCAAATTCATTATCTGCAATACTCCCCTCCATTATCTGACCTAAGACATTTTAACTTAAGACCTGTTTCATTCTCTACCAAGGCTTTCCATTTAACAAAAGTATCAAATACATCAGATTTGTTTCTAATACAATAAACCCAAACTTTCCTTGTTGCATCATCAATAAAAGTAACATAATAACTTGAACCCCCAAGAGATGATACCTAATCTAGCCCCCACACATCATAATGTACCAACTCTAACTTACTCTCTTTCTTCGTAGGTCCAACCTTGAGAAACCTTACTCACTTCTGTTTCCCATATATGCAGTTCTCACATAAATCCAAACCTATTTTTGTATATCCAGGCAAATTCTTCTTTATGATGTCCATGCCCTTATGGATCATATGACCGAACCTATAGTGCCATAATGTTGTATCTGCATCTGAAGCCACAAGATTACAATCATTAGTACTATTAGTGGATAAATACAAGGTTCTAACCTTCTTACCTACTACCACCACAAGAGCACCCTTGGTAACCTTCCAAGAGTTATTGTAAATATCACAAGACAACCATCACTTTCCAATGCCCCGCCAATATCAAATTTCTCCTTAATGTAGGTACATGTCTAACATCCTTCAATAGCCATGTATTCCCATTCTGCATCTTAACTGAACAAAACCTTTTCCAACTATCGTTGTAAGGCTCATCATCACCAAGAAAAACATGCCCAAAATCCCCTTGAACATAATCAACAAAATAATGCCTATGTGGAGTAGCATGAAAAGAAGCCCTTGAATCTAAAACCCAAGATTCAGTAATATTATGTAAAGAAAGAATCAAAGCATCCTGACATACATTACCCGATGCCACATTTTCCTCCTTGTTTTCTTCCTGTTGTTTCTTCTTATCCCGAAGCTCCCAATAGTCCTTCTTTGCGTGCCCAGACTTTCCACAATTCCAACATACAATCTTGCTCTTGGATTTTGACCTTGCCCGATCTTTCGATTTTCCACGATTTCCTCTATTCTTCTGTCTCCCTCTAGTTTTCATTGTCAAATCATTCCCTAAATTAGAATATTCCCTAAATCTTTTTCTTCACATTTCCTCACTTAGAATCACCCCTACAACATCTTCAAACTTCAACTTCGAGTTAGCTAGAACCGAGTTGCTTACCGCCATTACCAGGCTATTCCAACTTTTAGGTAAAGAGCACAGAATTAATAAAGCCCTAACTTCTTCATCAAATTCTATTGTAACCAAAGCTAGCATATTCACAACCATATTGAAATCATTTAAATGATCTGCTACTGAACTATTCTTAGACATCTTCATATTAAACAACTTTTTCATTAAAAATATCTTGTTAGAGGCAGAGGATTTTTCATACAACTTCCCTAATGCATCCATTAGATATTTTGTAGTCTTTTCCTTTGAAACATTAAATAATACCGAAGATGCAAGACACAACCAGATTGTCCCAAGTGCCTTCCTATCCAGCAAATCCCATTCCGCATCTATCATGCTCGAGGGTTTGTTCACCTTCTCAGACAACGGAGTATAAAGATCCTTCTGATAAAGGTAATCTTCCATCTGCATCTTATAAACTGAAATTCTACCCATTGAATTTATCAACCCTAGATCTTCCATCATCTGCCATAGCTCCCACTCAAGCTAAAAACTTTCCCTACGATTCAACACTTCAGCAAACCAAACCAGGCTCTGATACCAATTGTTAGGAATTAATAATATCTAATGTGGAATAATTCCTCAGAATCACAATAATAAGAAGTATGAATAGAATTACAGAAATGAAATATGCACAACATGAAGACAATATTTAATGTGGTTCACCCAATGTGGGCTACATCCACCAAGAACACTTGCTCAGATTTTATTACAAGCCAATAGTCTTCACAATTACAATAATCAGATCTTGTTTGGAGCTGCGCTCAACAAACCCTCCCGAATTCACACTTGAATTCACACACACTATTCACCTTCACAAAACACACTCATATAAATCCTATTGTATGTCCATCTATTTATAAGTACATCAATAGGTAGTCGAAGAGGCGGTTTTACAAAATAATGGGTACCGAAAAACCATGGGCCCAAAAACAGCCCATAATGGTTACCCATTACCCAAATTTGCTCGGGGCCTTCACCCCCTAAAATTTATTGGGGAGGGGTTTCACCCCCGAACCCCATTGACCCGCTCACCGAGCAAGACCACCATAAAAATATCCGAGTGTAACACATGGAAGGTGTACCAAACTCTAACATGAAAATAGGCTCCACAAACATAACACAAGGTAATAATGAAATCTCTCACACTCCTTTTATATTTTTGAAAATCTATCACATTAATTACTCCTCACCTACCACCTATTTAAACCATTATGGTATTTGTAACCTTCTAACACGCTTCTACTTTCCGGGATGTAAGAATCCTTGTGCGCACTTTAATGTGGTGCAAACCATATTCCTCTACGCCTCACATGAATAGTCCATCCTATTACTTTCTCCATCACTTTACAATATGCGATGTCTTTCTCATGTAGCTTCCCAACTCGAGAAAATATCATTCAAGCACTTTGCCATCCTTAAGCACCTATAACACTTTCCTTTACTTTCGTGCATTCTCAATATATATCCACCAAGCACGTTTCATTCATATTTTCATGCACACCACCGCACCAACTCTAATAGACATACGAGACATCACATAGTTTCTTCCACTAGTACATGTACATGTTCCACCCCAGACTAAAGGTATGCACGGTCTTTTATGCATAAAATCAATAAATAGTAATCAAATTCTCATTTGTGATCGTGCTTATTACAACAAAATAAGTAAAAACAAGAACATGAAATGGAAATCTAATCTAAGTGGACATATTTCCTTATTACAAACACAAAGTAATCTTATTTATAGTAGGGATTATTCCTACTCCCATTAAAGTAACCAAGCAACATGGTGCCATCCAATGCTTGCAATTGACATACACCTGATTCTAGTATCTTGGGTACTATAAAGGGTCCCAACCAATGGAATTTAAAATTTCCTAGATGGAGTGCAAACTTGGAGTCATAGAGAAGTACCATCTTTCCAGCTACAAAAGACTTGTGCTTGATGTTCCTATCATGATAAGCCTTATGTCATGTTTTTTTTTCTTCGAATCCAACACGTAATGATGTGCCTCTCATCTAATTGCATAAATTTTTTAATGCTCTCATCAAATTCATGTTCATCATCCAATCCTCCTGCATGTGTAATACACAGGGATGATAGAATGAATTCCATGGGTAAGACATCCTCTATGCCAAACTATGAACACCAAATGAAATGGTGTAGCCTTATTAAACCATTTATATGTTATTATATATGCCCAAAGAACATTTGATACCTTTTCATCCCAATCATTTCTTCCAAGATTACATATCTTTGTTAATATTTTTCCCAATATTTTATTGAAAGCTTCAGCAATTCCATTCACCTGGGGGTGATACAGAGTTGTGTTAAGGTGTGCCACCATAAAATCTACCAATAAAATTATAATTCTTTTTTAAAATGAGTTCCTCTATAACTTATGAGGCTTAATGGACATCCACACATGCTGAATTTTTTCCTAAAATAACCTTGTTATGGTTATTACAATGCAATATTTTTTAGTTACAACCTCTTCCTACCTTTTCAAATAGTCAATACATGTGATGATGTAGGACGTCGGTGCATCGCGCAAGGGTGGTGCAATAAGTACTAAAACATTAATTTTCTATTTTTCAAAAGGTTTGAGCCTATTATAGGCCTTAACGACATCTCATCTCTATTTCTAGGATTTCCAATTCTCTGAAAATGATCGCATGACTTGAAAAAATGCTTAGTATCTTTGTACAATGTCTCCCACCATAGACCTACTAAAATAATCCCGCACACAATGACATCTCCTACATAGTGGCCTCTAGATATTCCTCCATGAGCCTCCTCCATGATGGATCCACACTCATGTTTAAGAACACACTTGTGTAACACCTCATCTTTGATGTATCTAATGAGTTGATATGGCATAGCTTGAAAAACAAGTTGTTTCTTCTCCAAAGTTTTCATTTCTTATGGTACCATTCAAAGTGCATAAAAATATGAAAATATCCTCCAAGTCATCTAGTGCATGGTTCAATATGAATAGCTATGCATCAAACATAAGGTCTTCAATACTCTACGTGCCCTCTCCAAAATTGATCCTTTACAAATGATCAGGTCCAAGATTTTGATTGCATGGATTTACCATGACTCTATAATAAAATTCCTAAAAAATTAGTATCCAAAATGATGAGATGCACCCCTTGCGAAATAGGTTTTTGACCAAGTAATTCAATACCATATGACTCGTATAAAAGATGAATGGTGTGGCCAATAAGTAATTTTGTAATTTTTGAAGTGTGTATATCATCGAAAACACTTAGTGCTCTATCATTTTATAGTTTTGATCTGATGGTGTCAACTTCCTACTTGCAAAGTATATGTGATGATCTAGAGTACCCTCTTCTGGTTGTGCCAAGACTGTACTCAATATCCATGTTAAAAGTGTCAAAATTTACATGAAAAGGTTTGTTCCATGGAGGGAAGTAAAATATTAGTTCAGTTTTTAGTTTGTCCTTTAAGGTCTCAAATGCTCATTTCTACATGTCACTCTAATAAAATTTCCTTTTTCCTTAAGTAATTAATCCAGAGCATGGAAATTTTTACATAACCCTTAATGAACTTCATGGATTAAATAATATGCCCCAAGAAAATATGAAATTCACTCTTATTAGTAGGTTCTTCCAATCCCAAAATCACCGCAATCTTAGTAGGGTAGACCAAAAATCCTTAGTTACAAATTATGTGCCTAAGTAAAGTACTAAAGGGGGTGGAAAATATATACTTCTTAAGGTTTAGAGAGATTCTAAGCTACTTGCATCTCTCGAACATCAATCTCGATTATCACCATGATATTTCACAATCCCATAAATGGTCCAGTCATCCGAGTAAACTTGCAAGAACTTGTGGATGAAGTCATGGAATGTCTACACAACTATGCGCAAGAATACTTCTAGAGGATTATTTAATCCGAATGGCATGATAGTGTATGAAAATATTCCCCATTTAGTGGTGAAAGTGTTCTTCTCTAGATCCTCGCGTGAAATGTGCACCCGATGATATCCTGAAAATCCATCCATAAATGAATAGATTTTACGTGCTACATCTCCCTCAATAATCTCTTTTGTAAATGGCGTTGGAAAAGGATCTATGACACAAGAAGCATTAAGTACCCTATATTCCACACAAATCCTGATTTGGCCATCTTTTTTGATGGTGATCATCATGGGGCTGACCCACTCAGATTCCTCAATATGTTATGTAATTCCTTACTTAAGAATCTTATCAATCTCTTCTTTCACCTTCTCGCATAGGTTTAGATTCATCCTTTAAGGTATCTTACAAACTAGATGTGCACCCTCCTTTAACTTAATATTAATTTCTCCCATTAAGGTATGTATGCCCTTAAATTCATGGTATCCCCTTGAAAATAAGTCTTGAAAGTCGTGCAACAACTCAATGATTTTTGTAACCTCTACTACTTCGACCAATAGTCTCTAATAATAGCCTCTTTAGGTGCATCCTCAATGCCAATATTTATCCTCTTAGACTTCATAGAAACATGGTATGTGCATTCCTTCTCATCTATGGAGTCCATAAATTTACAAGTACCCTTTTTATGTTTAATGTGTAGGTCTTCCACTTCCTCATCATCAATGAGGTAGACCATTTTCCCTTTTTCCTTTTCTCTCCATGCACACCCTAGTTGGATCTCTTCTATTTCCACTATGTCCTCATGTGCCTCAATATCAGTCTCTCCCAATAGCTCAAATATGAGTTCCTCTACCTTTATGATATCCCCAATGTGATGTACTTCATGATTTGAAAGGCCTCATGTACTGGTGGCTTATTAGAAAAATAATAAAAAGTGTGAGCTATACCTATAGTCATTTCTCGCCAACTTACAATCTCTTTCTTGAGCTCAATATGTACATACCAAGCCCACATGCATCTATGTAGAGTAAAGGACTTATGTAGCCAAAGATATGGTGGTATAGCCTTCTTGCCTTGCACCCATTGTCTCTCACAATTGTGGACGTGTACCAAAGTAGGATTTTTACCATGATACTCATGTATAAGAGAAGGTACATTATTATTAGTAAACCTAGTAAAAATAGATACCCTTACCTCATGTCATCCCAAAATATTATCCCTATGTGTCTTCCACTAGCATGCTTCTATGTCGCACAATGTGTAGACCATCATATTCTATCTATCTACTTCATTCTTCCAATGTTACTCCATGGTGTGCAAGAAAGAGTTAGGTTTTTCCTCCTCGATATACCTAGGTAAATGAGTTCTGCCCAAGCACCTAATCATGTGTAGCTTCATCATCCAAGTGACTCTTCCCTTAAGCTCACGTCTAACCATTTCATATGTGCCATGGGTCTAATTATCACAAGCAACACTAGTAGTTTCACTGATAGTTACATGTCTTCCCACTTAAATACACCTTACTTAGTTTGTTCCACATTCTCGGGGTCACGCATTATTCGTACATAAATCCTATTAAGTTCTTCTTCACTCACAAGCTTAATTTATGGCGCACACTTCACATAATCTATGGGTATGACAACATGCTCTTCCTTGTTCTCAAAAATAATATATCTTTTGTTGAAACATAGGTATGCATTATTCACATAGCACTAAGGACGTCCAAATAATATTGGGAATTTTTCTTCCTTAGCAAGCTCCAATACTTCAACATATCTTGTAAACTTGGATCCTTGAATAGTAATTGAAGCATCCTTCAACACCCTAATAGGAATTACCCTTTTCTTATTCACCATATAAAGTAAATTGGATGGCACTTATAATTATGGTATCCCCATATGATTATAGGCATCCAAAGTTAGAACATTAACCTCTACGCCCATGTCAATTAGAATATTACTCACGAGCCAACCGTCAAACACTGGATCAAGTGTAATCTCCTTGTTAAACTCATGGTCCTGAGGTGGTAAATTAGTACGTAGGATCTGACGTTGTCATTAAAATCCAACACGTAGTACTTTCTCATATAGACATTATCCAAGAAAATAATGATGTTTTCCTTCCACAAGTATCATGCACACTTATTTCAAATCATCTACATCCTTTTATGGAAGCTCGGTGTTCTTCATGCATTCCCTTTCATGCAACTATTCCTTCGTGCACTAGATATCACCCTACAATTCTCTCGATGACACCCATGGTTTCTTGGTAGACCTATTTTTGATGAGCCACATCCAAATATTTTACGTGTATAATATATTTTATTATGATAAGGGGATTTAATTTAAGAGGCTTCACACACACGTTGCTTTTTCATGCGTGGTGCTTATAACTCGATGGTGCTTAAAATAAACCATATTTTTAGGTTCCCATTGTTCATTCTTCATGCACTTTATCTTGATCATCCTTGTACCTTTCTCCATATTCTTATTTTATTACATCTATTCATAAATATTTGGACAATCCTCAACCCTATGTGCCTTTCCATAGTATGCGCATACCATATTTTTGGGACACTCACACCGGTAGTGATCTGGTACCCACAAGTATAGAAATTCCCACATGTGAACCTTCCTCTACCACCACGTCCTCTTCTCCTATATCCACCTCAGAACCCACCATCTCCATTGTTGTTTCCTTCATTAGGTTTATATTCCTATTCCTGAGAACTACTTCCTATAGTGTTTTGTCGTAATCTAGTCACACATGTCTCATGAATATGATCTATAAAATGGTAATCAATTGTATCATGGGTATGTGCATCAAAAATATTAGAGAACATAGATAAATTCTTCATTTTTGTGCACTACAAGAGGGGGAAATTTTGGACATCGTAATTCTTGTGGAAAATATCACAAGATCTGTAAGAGTGCATGTATATTCCCGCATGGAAAAATATACTTTTAGGTATTTGGTAAAGAGAGGGTTTTGGAAGTGTTCCCCTATTACAACACAAGATCTAGAATCCATATACAACTAGTTAGAATTTCAAGAAAAAAAAAACGTCCAAATATCAAACGAAAAATAGTGTAGATAGACCAAACCAACACAAAACTAGTTCAAAACCAAAATAGAACCAACTCAATTACCATAACAAAACAACATAGAGTCCAAAGTCACAAAAGAAAAAGAAATAAGGGAACCATAAACACTTATTAGTGATTGAGAATTTGTGAAGAGATCTTAATAATCTCCTTCATATGGTTTTTTCATGTTATGAATTAGATAACAAATATTTGGAAACAATTCCTCAAATCATAGTAGTAGGAAACTATATAGCAGAAGTATACATGCAGAAATATAATAACATAAATAAATAATGCACAAAAGAAGATAAGACAATATTTAACATGGTTCACCCAATGTGGTCTACATCCACCAAGAACTTGTTCATATTTTATTATCAACAAGAGTAAAACAACTCTCACATTCTTCTCTCAGTTATGAACTCACAACAAAATTCCAAAGATGTTAAACCACATCTAAACCACAATTGACACCCAATTGCTTAACCTTGATCACTCTTGATCACCTCTTGATCACTAAGACTCAAGACCTCTTAAACACACAAGATATATTCAAGATACCCTAACACCTCTATTTATAGGATTACAATCCTTTAAGAAGTCCAAAATCCGACCCTAGAAGTTTGAAAGTCATGACCTTTCATCTTCCCATGGCTGGAAAAAAATTTCACAACCTTTCATCTTCCCATGGCTGGAAAATAAATGGTCATGACCTTTCATCTTCCCAATTCAAACTCCACACTTCAATACTGATTTGAGAAGACCAAAAACAGGCTCCACACCCCAACAATCTCCCACTTGGAGATTGTTCCTACTAAGAAAAGTTCTCAACCCTTCATTATCAACCATGAAGGCCAATCAAATTTAAACACAACTTCAACTTCTCCCTTGTGACCACCTTGGTCATCATATCCGTAGGATTCTGACTGGTATGAATCTTTTCTAGATTCAACTTATCTTCTTCCAAAGCTTCCCTGATGAAATGATATCTCAGTTAAATGTGCTTTGTCCTAGAGTGAAAAGTGGAGTTCTTCGCTAAATGAATAGCTCTCTAACTATCACTGTGTAGTCTCCCAACTTCCTGCTTATGACCCAAATCATCAAATAATTGTTGTATCTAAATCATCTCCTTGCTTGCCTCTGTAGCAACAACATACTCAACCTTTGTGGATGACAAAGCCATAACCTTTTGTAACCGTGAAATCCAACTCACCATTGGATCACCAACCGTAAATACGTAACCTATCATGCTCCTCCTATCTGTCGAAATCTCCTACCATGTATAAATCTACATAACCACGCAATGTAGTGTTTGATCCACTGAAACACAATGTTGCTCCCATGGTCCCTCTCAAATACCGAAGGATCCACTTCACTACCTACCAGTGCTCTCTACCTGGATCACTCATAAACCTTCTCACTACTCCCACTACATGGGAAATGTTAGACCTAGTGCATACCATAGCATACATCAAGCTACCAACTGCTGATGAGTATGGTACCCTAGACATTTGGATTTTATCCTCCTTAGTCTTGGGAATTTGCTCCTTTGATAATTTAAAGTGACCTGCCAAAGGGGTACTAACTAGTTTAGCATCCTGCATACTAAACCTCTCAAATACCTTCTTTATGTACTCTTCTTGAGATAACACCAGCTTCCTCTCTTTCCTATTTTGAGTTATTTTCATACCAAGGTTTTTTTTTGCCCCCAAATCCTTCATAACAAAGGAGTCACCTAGCTGCTTCTTGAGTACCTTTATTTCATGCATGTTCTTCCCTATAACAAGAATATCATCCACATACAGGCACAAAATAATATAACTACCATTAAGAAACTTCTTGATGTACACGTAATGGTCTGAGTGACACTGGAGTAACCCTGCTCCTACATAAAACTATCAAACTTCTTATACCACTGTCGTGGAGCTTGTTTTAGGCCATACAAGCTCTTCTTCAATTTTCACACTAACCTCTCCTTCCCTTTGACCTCATAACCCTATGGCTACTACATATACAATTCCTCCTCCAACTCACCATGAAGGAATGCAGTCTTCACATCCAACTGCTCTAAGTGCAGGTCTTCTACTACTACTAAACCAAGAACAATTCTAATAGAAGTCATTTTAACAACAGGAGAAAAAATTTCATCAAAGTCTATACCTTTCTTCTGTGTAAATCCCTTAACCACCAACCGGGCCTTGTATCTTTTCCTTCCTCCATCTTCCTCTTTGATTCTATACACCCACTTTTTCTACAATGCTCTCTTGCCCTCAGTAGCTCCATCAGATCCAAAGTTTGGTTTTCCATAAGAGATCTATGCTCTTCATCCATGGCCTACTCCCACTTCTTCCTAGCATCCACCTGCATTGCTTCCTCAAAGCACTCTAGCTCTCCATTGTTAGTGAGCAATAAATAATTCAAAGATGGAGTAAATCATTCAAGTTCCCTTCTTACCCTAGAATACCTTCTCACCTCAGGAGTTTGGGGTTCCTGATGAGTAGGTTCCTAAACTGGATGTTCCGAACATGCTGCACTTGAAACCGGCCCCTTGGACACCTTGTTGTCTGCAATGTCCTCTAACATTGTGTATTCTTTCTTTGATTCCTCTTTTTGTTCCTGCAACTGATCTTTATACATGAATTTTTCATTAAAGACAATATCTCTAGACCGAAATATTTTCTTGTCCTTAAGAATCCAAACATGGAAACCAAAGTCATCCTCACCATATCCAATAAAGGTGCATTTCTTAGACTTAGCCTCTAACTTAGTCTTATCATCTTTATCAATGTGAACAAATACCTCACATCCAAATACTCTAAGAAATGAGTAATCAATTTTCTTACCAGACCAATCCTCCTCAGGTGTACCTCCATCCAAAGCCATAGAGGGTCCTCTATTAATCAGATAAACAACTATGCTCACTACTTCTACCCAAAACATGAGTGGTAGCCCCACATGTAACCTCATGCACCTAGCATGCTCCATGATTGTCTTGTTCATTCTCTCTAACACTCCATTTTCCTGTGGAGTATTTGGAACCGTTCTTTTCTTGCAGATCCCATTTACCGAATAGTAATCAAGAAATTCATTGCTGCAATACTCCCCTCCATTATCCAACCTAAGACATTTCAACTTGAGACCTATTTCATTCTCAACCAAGGATTTCCATCTTTTGAAGGTTTCAAACACATCATATTTCTTTCTAATGAAATATACCCAAACTTTTCTAGTTACATCATTAATGAAAGTGACATAATAACATGAACCACCAATAGAGTTTACCTTAGTTGGCCCCCATACATCTGTATGCACTAAATCCAACTTACCCTCCTTCCTGGTAGGTCCAACCTTGAGGAATCTCACCCACTTCATTTTCCATAAACAAAGTCCTCATAGAAGTCTAAATATAACTCTTGTAATCTAGGAAACCTGTCCTTTATTCCCTTTTGACTCATATGATCGAGTCTCTGGTGCCACAAAGTTGCATCTCCATCTACAACAACTAAATTACAATAATCAGCACCACTAGTTAAATACAAATTACCAGTTTTCTTACCTCTTGCAACCACAAGAGCTCCCTTAGTAACCTTCCAAGAATCCTTTGTAAAACTAACCATGACCATCACTACCTAGTTGACCCTTGATATCAATTTCGCCTCAACTTAGGCACATGCATGACATCCTTAAGTAGCCATGTGTTCCCATTCTCGCATTTTCACCGAACACAACCTTTCCCTACTATTCTTCTTGGTTCATCATCACCAAGATATACATGTCCAAAATATCCTTGAACAAAATCAGTAAAGTAATGTCTATGTGGGGTGGCATGGAAAGAAGCCCTGAATCTAAAACCCAAGACTCAGCAATATTATCTAAAGAAAGAATTAAGGAATCCGACAAACATTACCTACTACCACATTTACCTCTTTAGTTTCCTCCTTCTTGTTCTTCTTATCTAGAAGATCCCAACAATATTTCTTAACATGACCAACCTTCCCACAAGTGCCAACATTATAACTTACTCTTCGAACTTGACCTTCCGTGATCATTTGACTTCCCACGGTTACCTTTCCCTTTGTTCTTTTGTCTCCCTCTACTCTACACCATCAAAGCATTTCCAGAAGTAAAATAATCTCCAGTGATCTTCCTTTGCATTTCCTCACTAATGATCACACCTATTAAATCCTCAAACTTTAGCTTTGAATTATTAGATATTGAATTACTTACAACCATAACCAAGTTGTCCTAACTATCTGACAAGGAGCACAAAATCAACAAATCCCTGACCTCATCATCAAATTCAATTTTTACTAAGTTTAACATACTCACAACCATATTAAATTCATTCAAATGATCAGTAATAGAACCATCCTTAGACATATTCATATTAAATAAAATTTTCATCAAAAATATTTTATTAGAGGTAGAGGGTTTTTCATATAACTTCCCCAACGCACTCATGAGACCTTCTATGGTCTTCTCCTGCAATATGTTGAAAGCAACCAAAGATGCAAGGCATAACCAAATTGCCCCGAGTGCCTTTCTATCCAGCAACTCCCAATCCTCATCCGACATGGTTATAGGTTTCTTTTCTTTTCCAGCCAAAGGAACATGGAGGTCCTTTTGATATAAGTAATCCTCCATTTGCATCTTCCACAAACCAAAGTTCTACCCATTGAACTTCTCAACCCTTGATCTTCCCTCATCCGCCATAGCTCCCACTCAAGCTAAACTTTCCCTGTGATTTACCACTTCAGCAAAAAAACCAACCAAATCTCTGATACCAGTTGTTAGGAATTAGAGAACAAATATGTGGAAACAATTCCTCAAATCACAGTAGTAGGAAACTATATAGTAGAAGTATACATGCAGAAATATAACAACATAAATAAATAATGCACAAAAGAAGACAAGACAAGATTTAATGTGGTTCACCCAATGTGGGCTACATCCACCAAGAACTTTCTCATATTTTATTATCAACAAGAGTAAAACAAATCTCATAGTCTTCTCTCAATTATGAACTCACAACAGAATTCCAAAGATGTTAAACCACATCTAAACCAAAATTGACACCCAATTTCTTAACCTTGATCACTAAGACTCAAGACTCAAGACCTCTTGAATACACCAGATATCTTCAAGATACCCTACACCTCTATTTATAGGATTAAAATCCTTTAAGAAGTCTAACATCTGACCCTAGAAGTTTGAAATTCATGACCTTTCATCTTCCCATGGCTGGAAAATAAATTGTCATGACCTTTCATCTTCCCATGGCTGGAAAAGAAATGGTCATGACCTTTAATCTTCCTAATTCAAAATCCATGCTTCAATACTGATTTGAGAAGACCAAAAAAGAGGCTCCACACCCCAATATTACACTCCTTAATCTCCTTTTTCCCTGTCATCATCCTTAATTTTACCCTTGTTATCAATATTATTCAACTCTTTGATGATGGATTTTAGAAATCTCATTTATATGAAAAACCTCTACCATAAGGTTGTACTTGTGCTCCATTTTTTCCAGGTTGTCATTTATTCCAATCTAGAACTTATTATCAGTTTTTTCATGCTGAAGTTTATTTATGTTTCCCTTAAAGCTAGCTATGTCATTTTTATCCCATTAAGGGATCCCTCTTACATACCCATACTTGGCTCGCCAATATCATTTTCTATTTTCCTCTTTTTTTCCAGGTTGAGAAGGAAATGGGCTGCCATATCCCATTACAACCCTTCCGATTAGTGTTAGGCTGCTCTAAAGGTTGAACTTTTTTTGGATTTTCTCCTCAAAGCACTCGGTGTTGGGAGTAGGAGGATCAAGGTATGGGTTTTGACTTGGGATATTAGCCTTAAGGTGAACATAGATAAGAAAAATTACAGCTTGATGAAGGGATGGGATATCTTTCCACTATAGACCTCCTTAATGGAAATTTCTAGAGACATTAGAATATAGAAGGGGAAACTCACCAAAAGTTTCTCTTGAAATTATTGAGGAAGACAAGGTGGTATGTGTTAATTTTATGTAGCCTTCCTTCAAGCGTTATATACATGATTATTAGTTTATAAAATTCTTCATATGTCCTGGTAAAGAGGGTCTTTGAATTCCCCGGGACCAACCGTAGGTTTCCCTGTCCCAAGAAGATAGCTTCTTACTCTACCCTCTTGCAATTGTTCTTATAGAATTTTAAACCCTACATGCTCATCCTAGTTACATGTGAAATGAGTCCTTCTTAAATGAGGTGCCTCATTTCACATTGGAATAAGTCCAGATTCAATACGCTAATTTCACTAAATATGGACTTATTCCAATCCAAAAAGCTAAAAAATATAGCCAATATTGGAATCCAATATTACTATTTTTGGAATCCAAAATGTTAAATATTAGAATTATCTGTGCTCCAAAATCGCACATATTGGATTCCAATATCACATATATCGGAATCCATAATCACTAATATTAGAATCCAAAATCACATATACTAGAATCTGACATTGATCTACAAAATAATAAACATAACATGTTTCTATTCTATACTGAGACTAGCGGTTAGGATTTAATTTTTCATTTGTAATAAGGTTATTATTAGTTTTTAAAAAAATTAAGATTAAATTATGCAGTTTGTTAGAGATATTGTGTAATGATTTCAAGGAATCCAACATTGATATGCAAAACCATAAACATAACATGTTTCTATTTTATACGGACTAGGGGCCGCTAGGCTTTAATTTTTTCTTAGGAATAATGTTCTTATTAATTTTTAAATGTAATTAACATTAAACTACTTAGATGTTGGGAAAATATTTTAATGATTTCATGGAAGCCGACATTGGTCTACAAAATAATAAACCGATCTTGTTTCTTTTTTATAAGGGCTAGTGACCACTAGGCTTAATTTTTTTGGGAATAAGTTTCTTAACAATTTTAAAATTTCCTTAAGATTAAACTATGTAGATATTAGGAAGATCTTTTAATGATTTCAAGGAATCCAACATTGATCTGTAAAACAATAAACATAACATGTTTCTATTTTATATGGGATAACAACTACTAGGCTTTAAATTTTTCTTTGGAATAAGGTTCTTATCAGTTTTAAATGTCATTAAGATTAAACTATGAAGATCTTGGGAAAATATTTTAATGATTTCATAGAAGCCAACATTGGTCTGCAAAACAATAAACCGATCATGTTTCTTTTTTATACGGGCTAACGTATACTAGGCTAATGAAATTCAAGAGATGTGAGACATATCTAGGTTCATTTACTATGATGTGATTGAACCTCATCGTAACTAGATAATTATTGAAGATATTTTGAAGAAACTAGTAGAGGGCAACGATCCAGACTATGGGAATATAACTAAATGTTAAACCATTCTAGATATATTTTCATATTTGAATATAGATATCAAATTAACCATAAAACCATTCCATATATATATATTAATATTATAATATGGATATGATATTAATTAAAATTAACTATAAAACCATCCCAGATATATTTTTTTTTTTTTTTATTGATACCTAGGGAGAAGGCCCTAGCCTACAAAAAAATTACATGAGGCTCCAATCCATGATATCAACAATTATCGATGGACACTCATAAAGTGAGAAGGAACATTATTATGCAAATTACATAAAAAATTCATGGGGAGATCTGTAATAATTTTGACATCCCCATACCTATTTTATTTCCTAAATACAAAATATAAATTCTTTGGCATTATATGCCATATAATATAAGTAACTTCAAACCTTATGTAACCAGGATCAAAAATTAAATATATCTTCTAAGACAGAGAAATACCAAATAGATATTCCATTTCCCATCCGATGAAATCTCAACAATACTTTCCACATCCGAATTGTCAGGATTTGAGCGAAGAAGAAGAAGACGTCTCCACGTAGTATTTAGGAATTTATACCTTAGCACTCACTAAAATCACTACCCCTTATCCTCCCCAAAATCTTCTAGCCCATAGGAAACAACATGCACACCTTAGCTAGAGCATGGATATGAAACCATATGCTAACAAGGTGCTCCTTCAATCCTTCATGTTCTTTATATAGAATAACTTGACCATAAGAATTAGATAGGATATTGGATGCGAAAAGTCCTTGGGCCATATCAAGCACATTCCTTATGCCAATTGATTGATTTGGGTTAATCATCAATTTTCTCATGTTTTCACATATTTTTTCCTCTCCATCCTATTCAAATATTTTCACAATAGACCACCCTTTCTCTAACAAAAACCTCATAGTGGCATTCTTAATTTTACCATACATTAGGTAGAGAATAAATCTCCATCCACTTCTATAGTTAAGGATATTTTACTTTTACATGTAAACTTGGACCGATTCTCGATCCATCCAAATTCATCATATTGTCAAAGTGAAAACCACCCACCGAGCTCCTGAATCCTTACCACTTAAACTTTCTGAAAATAGACTTACGGGGTGATGAAAAACCCCTGCTAAACATGCTTATAATACCCCTCTATAATTCACTTCGCAAGCGTTAAGGGCATGCACTAAAACCTAGATTCCAAGAGAAGATATCCCATTATATAATAATTATTAATGCACGAGGACATTCATCATTAACACCTGGATCACCTTCTTGCCATCCTTGTGTCCCTAAAAAAGGGACATGAAATCACTAGAGAAATTTTCCTCCCACACCTAAATCTTTAAATGAAAATTAAAATTCTCCATACTCCCCTTATCATGAGGATATATTTTCGTATTTAAATATATATATGAAATAAATTAAAACTCATTTTCTAAAGGTAGAATTATGGTAAATCATTTTAAGAATTATTTGAATTTCATTGTAAAACTATTCATCACGTTGGGATCATAAATTCACAGAATAAATCATAGCAAAATAAAATTGTTTACATGATACCTATGAATGCATTGATTATTGAGGTGGTTGAGAATTCTCCAATTCCTTAAACCGATGTGAATAATTTTTGCAAAGTGGACATTTGAAGTCGAGAGGATTATATGAATTTAAAAATAAAAGTAAGAGATTTAAAACTTAACGGTCACTAGGTAATGTCAGTGTAGCTTATATAGGTAAATTAACATTAATCAAATTAGAATTCACCAAAAATAAAAATATTATGTACACTTTTTTTATATATTAACATATATATTATCGTTTAAATCCTTTATTGTATTATAACATTACTAAAGATAGTCACACATATTATACAAAATAACATTATTAAGATAGTCACACACATTATATAGAAAGTTGTTCTCAAATAAATTTAGGGAAAAATTACATAATTTTATTTTTTAGATAGTTAAATGCTTTAAATCGAGCTATGAACCGGAGGGTTGATGGGTCCTCACCCTACAAGTATAGAAATATTTGATCGATGAAGGGGATACATACAAAACCAAAAATAGTATAAAGTATGTAATAATGAAGACAAAATATAACATGAATAACTATTCTGCAAAAACATAGAGCCAAAAACACAAAAAAAACAAAGGGTAATTGACTGAGAAACCCGAGGGTTCCACCTTTAATTGGTCCACTTAAGAGAAAACATTAAAATATTCCGAGAAAGGAAAAGGATGAGACATAAACAATCTTCAACTACACCACATGATCAAGAAGGGGTAGGGGAAGGTTTCACAAGTGTGACCAGGTCAAGGATGGAACCCTAGAGATAGACACCCCATCGGATCGACAGATGCTTTGAACTAACTTAGAAAATTGAATAAGGGACCAAATTTTCAGTTCTGAGCATCAAAAATCATGCTCTCAATCCGAGAAAGGAGATGGACAAGGATAGATAATGGAAAAGAGAATAGGAATGCATAATTTTACTAGAGATTTGGAAAAACCCACATGATGACATGGGTAAATGAAATGTGACACAACCGCCATGACCACTACCTTATCTACACAACACAACTAGAAATTGAATACAAAGATGCACATGTAATCTCAGAGTTGACACGAGCTCTCCGGTGATCTAGAGATAATCCACACCAAATAATTTATCAATCACATTCGTAACTTGTGTTGAGCCTATACGGAAGACATTGTGTAAATGAGAAAAAGACATGGGATAGAGGAAATTCATTTTTAGATTCTTTCCATGGAAGAGGATAAAAGGAACATGGGTAGATTCCATGAGAGGGAAGGGAAAACAATAGAGAGAAACATGATTAAACGAGTGAGGGAAACCGAAAGCACAACCCAATTAAGTAGTCCCTTAACTCATGTTAGGGAGGTCGGCGCAATAAAAAATGGATGGCTTCATCAAGATTTTCCCATGCATTGGCTTGATTCTGGATAAAGGCTTAAGTTGATTATAAACACACATTATACAAAATAACATTATTAAAGATAGTCACACACATTATACATAAAGGTGTTCTCAAATAAATTTAGGGAAAAATTACATAATTATAATTGGGTTATTGATTTAATGACATCACAAACGTCTCCACATCATTTTCCACATCCTTCAATAGTTGTAATATAGGCCACAATTCATCTATCAAGTAGAATTGTAATATGCATTATAGGCCCATTTCATCCTTTAATAGGTGTTTTTTACAATTGTAATATGCATTACATTTCTTTAAATAGTGCTAAGATTTTTGAGAAATATGTTGGGATTCCTAGAACCTTGATAATCGGTATGTTTGGTCACGATGAAATCTTCCTGTGTGAATATAAACTTGAATCTTCCAACCTCCAAGCCATATTATGTATCGTAGGAATGAAGGCATCATGTCATTAAAATTTTACATTCTTGTCGATGTCCACAAAATAATAAACAAGAAATCTCTAAAATAACAATCCACAAAACAATAAACAAAAAATGTTTCTATTCTATATCAACTAGCATCCTATAGGCTTTATTTCTTCTTTGGAATAAGGTTTTTATGATTTTTAAAATTTCATTAAGAAGATCTTGGAAAATTCATTTTATGATTTCAAGGAAGTTAACATGGATCTACAAATCAATAAACATAACATGTTTCTATTTTATACATTCTAGAGGCCACTTATGTTTATTATTTTCTTTACTTTAAGGAACTAGGAAAAATCATTTTATGATTTCAAGGAAGCCAACATCGATCTGCAAAATAATAAATAGTATATGTTTCTATTTTATATGTGTTAGCGGCCGCTAGGCTTAATTTTTTCTTTGGAATAAGGTTCTTATCATTTTTAAAATGTCTTTAAGATTAAACTATGTAGATCGAGAGAAAACTCATTTTATTGGTCCATGATCCATGATTGTCTCCTCTCCCTTAGAAATAATTTTTTTATTGAAAAAAAAGAATTGAAAAAATGATTGCACACTATGAATCTTTAATAACTTTAAGGTAGTTATTTTATTCCATATAAATGCACAATACATTGTTGGATTTGAAAAAAGTATATAATTCAAACACGAATGGTGTTTTTGAAAATTTTCAATGTTCTACAAATGTTCTTGTGTTCTCCTACATGTTTTAACCATGTACATAATTTAGTGTAAATTTTGAATCAATCTTATAGTTTCCATCAAATCTCCAATATGTTGGGGTTTTGAGAGTAATTTCTTCTTTGACTTCGTGTGACAAGAATCTTGTGTCATCGATCAAAATTATATTGTTTTCACCATAGAAATTACTAAAAATGTCTATTATCTACTGACTAGTATTATTTTTGAGCTTAATTGGTGACATCCCCAAATGAACCTGAAGTGGGTATCTCACAACCAACTAATTTTTTTGATGAACATATACTTCACCATTGTTGAATCCATAAATGAAGACCATAAGGCAACATCAAAATATTTTGATGCATTTCTTATCAATTTATCACTAAATTATCATTCAAAGTATTCATTATTCTGAATCTAAAATATGGAACCATATTATGAGGTATTTTATCACCAATACCAGAAATTCCAAACAACAAACCTTCAACTCCCAAAACTAGTAATTTCTGAGTCTTCTCAATTAGATCTATAAAAACAACTCGAATTCATGTAAGCTTCTAAAAGTGATAAAAAATAGTTCAACATATTATTGTGATAATATTTAATTTGGGTAATTCACACAAACAACTTATAAAACTATAATATCAACTTAATCACAATGAAGATATAAATATTGCCAACTTTTAAATTTGTAATCTCAACATATAAAATAAAGAGTGACCATATTAATGTACAAATGAATATCATTGTTAAAAACATTTTGAAATAATTAATAATTATATAAAAAATTTGCTATAATTTTTTGATGCCCTCTACAACACTCAAACCTTGAGACAATATCTGTGATATGTTTGTGTAAAAATTAGTCATCAACAACATATATTTTAAACAATTTTCTCCATGTTCTTTCTTCCCCACTAAAATTTTTTCCAAAGAGTTTCCCTTTGGGCCTATTGTAATACAAAATGTGTCTTTAGATCCAAAAATATATTGTCTCTACTCCAAATATTTTGGAGATATTTTACTACAATTTCATATTTTATAGAGCAATGTTTTTTCCCAAAAAAAACTGGTTTCAATTCAGATACTATTTTTTTCAAATCCTTTATCATCTTTTAAACTTTGGTGGAAGAGAGATATCTAGATCAAAATCCCACTTCACATTTTTTAATAGTAGATTTAAAAATTCCTTGAGGCCACCTCACAAGTTGATAGTCTCCTTACCAAACTTGAATGCCATCTCCTTATGGGATTGGTTTTTCTCATATAGAAAACCATCCAAATCTAAAATAATTAAATAATCCTTTGGCAACTACACAAAAGTATTTTTTTCAATTGTCCACAATTTGATATTAACCAATTAAAATAATCAAAATTTCAGTAGGTCAACACTTACTGATTGAGATTTTGGCTTGGATTCCCTTGCACACTCCCCCTCTGCGCAGTTCTTGTGATGCACATTCTATTTCAAAAAACATTAATCAATTCAAAATAAATTTTATGTCAGTAAATAAATATGTGATACAACTTGATTTTATACAATGTAATACTCTTTTGTTGGACAATATTGCATAGCTATAGTTGTATATTAGTGACCATTAGGCTAAGACATTAATGTGTGGACTATGTTTGGGTTGATAGTGATTTGAAGAGCATTATACCACTAATGGCCAACTTCATGAAGTATTGTTATTTTCAATTCTCCACAATTAATATTAACCAATTAAAATAAAATTAATCAATTGAAAATAAATATCATGTTGACATAATTAAATTTGTGATACAACTTTCTTCTATACAATGTAGTACCCTTTGTTGGACAATATTACATATCTATAGATGTATATTAGTGACCACTAGGCTAAGACATTACTTCCTGGACTATGGTTGGATTGACATTCTTTGATGAGCTTAGTGGTCACAAATGGCCAACTGCATAGAAGTAATTTTTTCAATTGTCCACAATTTAATATTAACCAATTAAAAACAAAATTACTCAATTAAAAATAAATAAATTTAATATATGTATGTTAGCGACCGTTAGGTTAATACATATAACAAATAAACCAATTTGATATATGTTCCTAAGATTATACGGGGCTTATAAATGGTTTTGTTTAAAATTGTAGAGCACGACTAACATACCAATTTTTTGTCTGCAAATTCGTGCATGACTTGCTAACAACCTTCCCATTTGACATCAAAAATGAAAAAATGAATTTTTATTAAATATATGTAAACTATGACAATCGAAAACTTATTTCTGCAATAAATTTATATAACAAGTAAATGCCACTTACCTTATATAGATTCATTAGATGTATGGTCGGTGATATCTCGGCGCAAAAAGTTGAATTGGTAGTGAAATGTTAAGAACGACATCATCTCCTTTTTTTTATGTGGAGAGGAATAGACGATGTCTTCCTCTTTTGGTTAGTTTTATGAATAAATATTGTATGTATTGATTCAAAGGCATTAAACTAATAGAATTGATTAATGTGATGTTAATTAACATACCTTTTTTCAAATGAGAATAATAATGTTTTAAAAACATTTCTTGATCATGCGATTCAACAATAAAAACATAGGTAAACCTATGTCAACCAAAACATGCAATGTAACACTATCACCATAAAGCACTATTGATGGAGAATTTTAGGAAGAGAGTCGAATGAACATATGAGACCAAAACTCATAAGATATCTCATAAAGAAAAGGATGTGTCTTTCCTCTTAGGCCGATATCGCTTGCACTCAAAAATTATTGTGGAAGTTGCTCCATCCAATCCATGATAATTTCTTCTTTATCCCCATTGTCAGCACCACAATTGTGCACATCATCTATTGTGTTCATAAGACATAAGCTCTTAAATTTTCCATTTTTGTCATAAAATTTGTAACACCCTTCCAAAACCAATTCCCCATTGTCTTTGACTTTTACATGTATTTTTTATTGTCTCTCTTAATTTTTTTGAATAAGAAATAGGTAAGAGCATAATAATAACACAATTTAGCAGACTATATCCGACAACTGTAAGTAGGTCCATTATTGCATCAGAAGTTATTACACTAGACAAATTGCAGAAATCTATGATCACACATTTTACATTGAATGGATTAGTTGACGGAATAGATGATAGTGTTGATTGGAGATGGAATGGATATGCACATTGATATGTAAAATCTTTGTGTCTTCCATCCTTTCTAGAATTTGTTCTTCCATTGAAATCATGTAGTTGTCTATAATTCTTTGAGTTTTGCTAGGATAAACTTTGCCACTTCAACATCAAATTTTCTTCTTGATGATTTTTCACTTCCTTGGGAATCAACTTTTCTTTTCCTTTATTCTCTTCTCCCAAGATTACACACAACTGACGGTAGTGAGATGCATGTAGACCAAATTTTTCAATAATATTTGATTCAGTGTATTCTTCCAATACAATATTACCTGAATATTTAGTTTTTAAATATTTTAGAAATTTTCCTCTCAATTTTCTATCATCTTTTACTCTTTGGTAGTAAGATTCAAAATTATCTACTATGATGCCTGCTTCAATAGAGCCAATTAGCCATACTTTCCTTGATTGCAATAAATCTTCTAATAATGGTAGTTCCTCATTGGTAATTCCTCTTGCAGGCTTGAAGGAATTGGCCGTGAACCTTGCCAATGAATTTGGCTGAAAGTTATGTTGGTTATAGTTAAAAGGAGAACAAGCAAGCCCACATGATTTAAACAACTCAAAGGTTGTTGTCCATTTTTTCCACGTGTCCTCAGGAAACAATAGTAATGTCCATTTATCATAAAGACTCTTTTTCTTATAAAATTTTAAAATAACAATAACTTACTTCTCGAAACTCAGTATTGAAAGAAAAAATAATATATTTACTTTTTTCATATTATTATTTTTTTAATACAAATGCATTAAAATTAAGTTTCATTACCGTCCACTCCTCTATCTTTACGTTTCCCACTCTGGGCCTCTGAGGACATCCTAGGGATCTCTAAATAGTTTGAGCCTTGTAGATTACATCAATAAAATTGGTTTCAATCCAATTTTTTTTTACCTCGTATTGCTTCTTACAAATATCAATAATTTATTCGCTAGACGATTTTGAAGACATAATGCAAGACTTTATAAACCAAAAAATAGTATGTAATGAATTGTATTTTCTTTCAACTATTTTTTTAGACGCAAATGGTATGTTGGTTATCAAGAATGTAGAGTTACATATCATCCCTTTTCAAGTCATCTAGATCCTCTAGTTGCACAAGTTCCTTTGTAGAATATAAAAGGGAAGAAGAATTGCATCCCTCTGTGTATGAATAACATTAATAAACATTGAATGGATAATAAGGTTAACATTATCATCATGTATAGGATGGTATTGATATTCTAGAGGTGTTACATGGCACCTAGAAACTTCAACTAGAAAAACATCACCATTGAACAAAAATAATTTAAATTGTTCAGTGGTTGAAGATTCTACCTTTCAAATATAATGGTATATTTTTGAATAATACAACCTATTTATATTATTTTTAAGACCTTGCAACTTTTACTTAGAGGGATCTATCTCTAATTTAGAAAAAAAAAAAGATCGCCTTAGTGTTGTAAGTATATTTGTATGTTTCAATGGAGAAAGTAAATCTTTTCTATTCAAATAATGACAAATAGAAGAGGTATTTTTGAATCTATATAATTTTTTGAATATTGAATTCATGCCATTATGAATTTCAAGGGAATTTTCACGCCTTGTTTTTTTAGTGTATGAACGTCCGAATTCCAACCATATTTAGAACAAGAACACATCTTACTTTCTATGGAAGCCTTCATTTCTTGTTTCCTGAATAAGGAAACTTCCAACTCCATGTCAAGAATAAGGAACTTATTCATTTCAATGTCAATGTGTTCAACTTGAATATGCAATGTTCATTGATCAATAAATTATGAAGTTAGAACCATACCAAATTCATTGACAACATCATCATCAACAAAAAAATCCACATATAAGTGTGATAGTGTTATAAGGAATGCATATCTATAAACCATTCATCATCTATTTTCTTCCAAACCTATATTCCTTCAATCAAATTAATTTGCATGAACGGAGTGTAACCAATAGAATACATATTACTGAAAAAGGAATTAAAAAAATTAATAATTTGTATGTAACTAGGAATGATTAATTATGTTTTTAAATAGTGCAAAAGCAAGGACATGTTGTATTCGAATTTCATTATTTTCATAGATTGAAAATCATTACAAATGGATATTTATAGCTTAACGGTCGCTAGGAAAAATTTCAACATGCTATAGAATATGAATGGAAAAGAAAATTACATTGTAGATTAATTTATGTCATTTAAGGCTTGATAGATCTGTAATAATATGACTAGCAGTTGTTAATCGTAACTATTCGTAATGTAACAATAAAGCATTATAATACACGTAATAACTAAAATTGGTGTTATTTAGTTAGTGTCTTTTATGAAAGTAGAATAACAATATGTGAAGAATTGACATTTCTTAGTTTGAAGAATATGTAAAGAAGAGGAGATCAACCTAGCATTGTTTGCATTAATACCACCCTCTATGACAAGGAAGGCTAGTTGTTGTAGATTGACATGTATGAGTTATCCACTCATTGTCCACCATCTCTATTAAATCTCACATGGGATGAATTAAAATTCCCTCATAACTCAATCATGATTGTTTTTGTGAATTTTTCAAAGTATGGAGTGAATGCCTATTGTATTTTGTACCTTTGAAATTTAAATTTCAAAATTTTAAATTTCATTGTGTGCATTTAGGTCATTTAGGTCATTTTCCTTCAATAAAGCAATAAAATAATGTAGTTAATCCTCTAGTAGAATTAAAAATTCCTAAGAGAACTTGTGGGAAAAATAGTGATGTGAAGAATCAATGATATCAAATTAGCAAAAAATACCAATAGTCATAAAGTATTCAGGAAAATTATTTATAATAGTTTCCTCTCTAATGTAAAAAATAGCATAAAGGTTGCTTCTCTTACATGGTCATTACGATGCACTACATATAATCAAGAGGGACATAGAATTATGAAGTTCTCATTAGATAGATTATGTATAACACACAATCCATATCATTTCTTTTAAGGAAAATTCTTAGCGAACACTAAGCTCCATTACTTCCGTTAGCTAGTAGCCTCTATATTTTATAGGAATCCATTTTAACTTTGCAAATAACAATTGGAACTAAGTGTTGCAATATCCCCGACAGAGCCAAGTGCATCAATACATATACATATCCTTATGTAGAAGGATGAAGCCTTATGTTGGTTCATGATTAAATAAAAATTTAACTAACCATGTAGTGTGGGGATAATTAATATATGTTATCAATAAATGTAAATAAAGTAAGTAAATACAAGTAAAAGGAAGCATGCAAGTAAGGTAAAAACTATGAAAAATGAAATGCTAACCCTAATGTGTAAAAGAGAAGAGGAAATAACTCAGTTGAATAATAGATGCTCACGGGATGTTGTCACGTTGATGACTAGAAAATACAAAAGTAAGAACGGCTATGAATAAGTCCCAAAAAGGATGGATCTAGATGATCTAGGTGGACAGGAGTGCCTAGAGAGGGACTAGGTCACTTGTAGGCACTCTGCAGTCCGTAATCTAGGTGCCCTGGTCTATGTAAAAGCTTTAAAACCGATCTTCACCGGTTTGGAAAATGGTCTAAAAATATCTTTGTTTGTTGTATTAGCTTCGCTTATCCCAAGCCTAGATGTCTCCAATAATCCAAGATGAAATAAATACCTATAAGACCCCAAAACAAGAATCAAAACCTAAAAAATAAAAATGCATATGAATGGGTTGAACCGACCTTAGCTGCCCCAATGGTGGACTTATTAACTAAGCGTCGTACTACATCTCATACCCATTGTAGTTATATGTGTAAGTGTTTCACCCAATTTTTGTGTGATATGAAACAGATATGGTAAATAGTTAAGGATGAGTACCTATTATCACGTTGGTCGAAGGTTGAGTGTGCACATTTCTAATTTCGATCCAGTTGATTGTGTGAGCTTCCTTTTGGCTAGGAGGAACTACCTATAATACAAAGCAAGACCACAAGATACAGTTAATAGAAAAAGTTAGTGGACTACCTAGCATGAGCTAGATCTAGGAAGTGTGATACTTCCTCAATGGTTGTCAATCCACTGATATATAACTCAATATAAAATAATTGAACATGTAAATAAAAGAATATAATGCTAGTGTTCTAATTTAGGTGTCTCAGACTATTATCCATGTCAATCCAATTAAATGCTTGATAACTAAATCGATGAAGGTCCCGAGATCAGGTTGTCAGAGGCTCAAAAGGTGGTATGAGGGTCACAGATGGGGTCTGGATAAGATTTGGTGAAGTTTGAGTTGGTTTTGGGGATTGGTAAGTTTCCTAGTCTAAGGCAGTTTTACTGTGCATAAAGACCGATGTTGTTCGGGGTGACCAATGTCGGTACAAGTTTGGTGATATAGGTTATGGTATAACTGATATCGGTTACTGTGGGAAATGATAGAATGTCAAAATGGGTGTCTAGACTCTCTTGTGTTTGCACAAAGAGTTTGGAAGGTCTGTTGTGAGGTTGTAGGTGGGGTATCGGTTTTGAGTGAGGTTTTGTGAGGTTTTGGGGAGGTTATGGTGAAAGTTGATATAAGATAGTAACCAACATCATTCGGGTGACCGAAGCCGGTGAAGAGGGGAAACCGATGACTATTAAGATAACCAATGACGATAGGGGAAATTTGGTGGTAATTAAATAAAAGGTAGATTTAGACTTCTCTGTGATTGCACAGAGGATGAAGGGAGGATGGTTGGGTTTGTAATAATGTCAAGAAGGCTCAGGAATGCATATAGGTCAAGTACATCGAGATATAAGGTCGTGATTGGTTAGATGGATAGATTGGTAAGAAGGTGGGAATGGAGGAATGTAGGAAATAATAAGATCCAATAATGAAAGATAATGAACTTACACTTTAAGCAAGTATAGAATGATGAAAATCAAATACACTTACTTGTATTTGTAGGTCTGGTAGGTGAAGGAAGGCAGTGGTTGATCCATGAATAAATTTTTGGTCAAGTGCCATGGAAATATTTCCCAGAGTGTTCCCATGAATATTCTAATGCCTTTGGATGAGTATCAGATGTTTTCTTGGGCATGTGGTTGAGTGTATTTTTTCGTCTAGATGTTGAGAAGTCTTTGGTTTGTGCTTGAATGTAATATATCTCTCAGAACTCAAAATGACCAACCTCAATAAAAGGTTACCAAAGGGTATATAAGGTGACCTGATGATGGTCAAGGTGACTGGCGTCGGTTGAGGGATAACCGGCATCGGTTAAGGTGAGAAATCCTAGGTTTTCCAAAAATAGGCAAATATTTACTATTTTTGGTGTGCTCGATTTGATCACGGGTCTCAAGTGAGGGTTAACACTTAGATAAGTGAGAGTGTTGTTGGATAAGGAATATGACTTTAATTTTAGGGTTTGAAAGAGTCCCATTTTGTTAAGATAAGTAGAGACTCGGTCTTAGTTAATTAATAGACTAAGAATAAGTCCATGGTGAGGTGTCTAGGTGATGTGGCTAGGTGAGGTGTAAATTAACTTAATTAAAGTAATTAAATTAATTAATAATGTGAGGATGAACATTAATTCAATTGTAAGTAATTAAATTAATATGGGGTCATGGTTATGTGAATATGTTACGTTAGTTAAATAAAGGGGACCAAGGGGAGTGTGACCCAAATTTGGTGTCTACATTTTCCCCTTTTTGTCACGTAGCTTGTATTGGTAAGAAATGCTGACAAAAATAGGAAGTGGTTTCCCCAAATATAGGTGAGAGAAGGGTTTCCCAAGTGTGGGTGGATGCAATCCCCCTCAAACCAGGACCTGATGAGGTGTTAAACGTAGTCGGGGAGTGGTTTGATAATTGGGTAAGTAAAGAAAGTAAGGGTCAGTAGGTAAAGGTATGGGAATTTTGGCTAATGGTAAATGGGTAATGATCATATTGGGTAATGGGTAATGGTAATTGAATGCACACACATGTATAGATCGCAATACGGTACCAGGTTGAAGAGCTTGCAAACTCTACATTGTCAAAAGGGTGATAGGTTTATCCAAACAAGGTTGAAGTGATTCAAGTATCCAAGGTATAGGATATGGTCATGAAACAAAATGAGGTCTAGTGTAGGAACGGGTAATAGGTTTTGTTCCATGGCACCAAAGGTATGGTCGAGATAAACATCACATCATTAGGAAAGGTAAGGTCATTAGGCTAAACAACACAGTAACAACATCACAAGGTATAAGCGAGTACACGAATTCAAATTTTCCAATAGATAGTTCAAGTCAGGGTATGTTGGGTATGAAATAGGTAAGGTCGAGGTATAGTTAAAAAATAAGTCCCTAAACGTAGTTAAGGAAATGTACAGGTAGTGTAGGCTTGTGGGTAGGGTGTAATAGGTGTTGGTAAGGTCAAAAGTGGTTGGAGAAACACTGTGTTTAGGAAAAATGGGCATGGGGTGGATCAAATGGGTATGTTAGGTGACAATGTCGGTTATGATGTAACCGACATCGGTTGTCTAGGGCATGACATGAAGGCATGATGGAGATTTAGGCATGATTTGGTCATGTGTTTGGGTTTAATTTAATTTCCAAGTTATTGGTAGTATTGAAAATAAATGATGATGTATATGTATGTTGTGGTGTAAATTTCCCAATGTTTGATATCATGGAAATGTGAAATGAGTGATGTATGATATGGTGATGTTATAAAATGGTAAATATGTATATTTTTATGATTGTGTAATTTCCAAGTTTTATGTAAAATGGAAACTAAGTAGGGTAAATGTGAATAGAAAGGGGGAAAATTGGTTAGGGGAAAGAGTGGTTGAGCTAACCTCCAAGGGCCCCATGCCCTCAGAGTGCTACCTATATAGCCCCGGTGAAAAGGGGCCTCAGGCCGATGTAGTTCTCCCATAAGCTAGGGAAGAATATGATGAGGTAGAAGAATGGTTTGGTTGATTTTAGGCATGATTGATTCTAGGTCAGTTAGGCATAGTTGATTTTAGTTCATTTAGGAATGGTTGAGTTTAGGTTGTTTAGGCATGGTGAGTCTGGGTCATGTAGGCATGGTTGAATTTTAGGTCGAATAGGCATGATGGTTGTCTATGGTGAATAGATATGGGTGATTTTGGTGGAAAAGGAATTCCTAGAATGTAGGTGTCGAAGGTATGGTCTTGTAAAGGAGGATCAAGAAGTAAGAAAAGAGGTGAACGGTTAGAGGAGACAAAAGTGTCACCTGATTGATAAGAACCCTGATGAGTCTATCATACCAAAAATTGGCTTATGAACGGAAGACCCTAAAAGGTTGCATGATTGATTGTTCTATGGGTGAAGAAGGTCACATGATCACAAAATGTCACATTTGCGACACGTCCCTTGAGTAGGTGGAAGGTTAGAAAGGCAAGGAAGTGAGGTGAAAGAAGGTTGGTTTAGCGTAACTTGGTGTGCGACAACATGCCTTTTTGGCAAGAGACTCGAGATCAAAATAGGCAAGTCCATGACAAAAATTTAGATTTTTTTTTTTCTTTTGTTATAGACTTGATCTACGGGAAGTCTATGTGGGATGAGTAGAATATCTCCTTGAGGTCTTCGTGAAGTTGATTGATGTGGGAAGATTCATAATATTTTTATTTTATTTTTTACAGGAATAGTCTTCTTTTTTGTGATAGACTATGTACAGTGTGGCTAGATTTGTATAGCTGTCCTTCGAGGGAGCAGTCTATTTATAGCAACAAGATAGAAAGATTAGATGTCATTTTTTGAGGAGTCATCTTTTTGTGAGAAGTTTGACTCAAGGATTTTTTAATTTGAAAGTCCCATATATTTCTTTTTGAATTATTTTTGGACTTTTAGGTCATGGAAAAGACTATAGAGAAGGATAGGCTCTTTTTATGAGGAAAAACTATAGTACATAGGGTTAGCTATGAAAGATGAATTTTTAAGTGATGAACGACCATGGGATTCCATATTAAAAATATGAAAAAATTATCCATGAGAATCATGCCATGAGTAGAGTCGTGATACTTATATTGAAGATAAGGCTGAAAAGTGACATGGGTAATCACATGATTCTTGTTTAATCATTGACCCTTAAAATAGGTAAATGGAAGGTGAATGGTTCTCAAGGAATGAGTATCTAAAATAAATAGAAGGTGATATAGGACTTGATTCAACAATAGAATGGTTGAAGATGTAAAGCATTGAGGGGCTCATGTTTGGGTTTACCTTCGAGTGAAGACAAATGATAAGCACATGATCCATAGGTATGAGTAACAATATATGGTCCAAGCCAATTAGGATCAAATTTTCCCCGTTTAGTTTTCTCCTATTTTGTTACATTTTGATTTTCCTTCATGAGGTCGCGACCTGGAAGGTTCATTTGTGGACACATTTATCATAAGCACATTTGATAAATTTTTGGTATATTTGGAGGTGATCGAGAGCATTGAGATGGTGTTCATCTAATAAATTGAGTTGTGCCAAATGGTCCTGGTGAAATTCATCATCGTTGAACATGTCTTTGAGTGATATATAAAGAGATGGAATTTGGAATTCGAGAGGCAGAACAGACTATGTACCATAGACCAAAGAGAAAGGCATGGCAACAATTGAGGTACGAATACTAGTGTGATAAGCCCATAAGGAAAAATGAATGTGTGTATACCAATCCTTTCCAATATCATCAACCAATTTCATAATAATTTGTTTAAGGTTTTGTTGGTTGATTCATCTTGGCCATTGGTTTAAGGGTAGTAAGGTGAAGAAAAATTGAGTTGAATGTCGAAGACATCATAGAGTTTCGTAGGGTTTTGTTTTTGAATTGTTTTCCATTATTAGTGATGAGGTGGTGAGGAACACCAAAGAAAAAAATATGTGATGGTTGATGAATTCACATATTTTCTCATCTTTCATAGAAATTAGAGGAATGGATTCTACCCATTTAGTGTAGTATTCAATAGTGGTAATAATCCATTGATGACATTGGGAAGAATGAGGATTGATCTTTCTAACAAGATCTAAACCCCATTGAGAGAAAGGCCAAAGGTCACATGCGACTGTAAGGCATGACTAGGGGTGTGATGAATATTAACATGTTGTTGACACTTCACACAATGCTTGAAATAGTCATAACAATCATGGTTTAGGGTTGGCCAGTAATATCCTAGGAAAATAATGTGTTTAGCAATAGTTAAACCACTGAAGTGACTCCCAAAAATTCCATCGTGAACTTCCTTGATGGTGTAGGGAATTTTAGAACCTGTAAGGAATCATAAGGGGATACCATTAAAGCCACGTTTATAAAGAAGACCACCCATGATGACATAGTGAGAGATATTTTTAAGGAAGGATCGCTATCCATTCATGAGTAATATCCGGAGGCTAAAAGGAAAGGGAAATGTAATCAACAACCGCTTATACCAAAGGTCACGTGGGTCAGTTTCAATATTTCTGAAAACTTTAATGTCTTGAAATAGATAAGAAGGTGATTGTAACCTTTGTACTGTGACAAATATTTTTGAGTCGAGAGGGTGAAACATGAATTTGAGAAGCAAGACAGAGGCCATGGTGTCTACAAATTTATTATTGGAATGCGGGGTGGTTTGAAGTTCATAGTGGTCAAAGGTAGTCAAAAGTATGTCAATATAATGTTTATACTTTTGAAGTATCTCATTACGATACTAGGATATACCATTCACTTGGTTTACAACCAGTTGGGAATCACCAAAGATATTAATTGATTTAACTTCTAAGGTGATGACAGTTTGAAGACCTAATACGAGTGCTTCATATTCGGTGATATTGTTATTACAATCAAAATATAGTTTGAAATATAATGACATATGGTCACCATCAAGAGGAATGAGGATAAATTTGGCACCACCACCACATTGACATTTGGAACCATCAAAGAATAAGTTCATCTGGTAAATGGTATCATCCAAAGAGAGGTAGTGATGGACTCATCTCGGGAAATAAAATTTAGAGGATTGATTTCCGGAGAGATGTGGGTCTCTGCGAGTTGGTCAGCGATGGTTTTTCCTTTGATAGATTTTTGATGGGTGAATTCAAGATCTAGGTCTTCAAGAAGCATGAGCCAATGTGAAGCACATTGATTTTGGTAGGGCTTAGTATACATGTAATGTAAGGGTTTAGTATTGGTGACAATAATTTTTTTAGTTAAATAGGTAATGGTGAAGTTTTGTGGTGAAAAAACTAAGGATACGAAGAGTTTTTCAAAGTGTGAGTGTATCTAGTTTCGTATTCTAAAAGCGCGACTTATATAATAAACCTCTTTCTCCCTATGTTTCTTGTCACGATGAGTGAGCATGAAACCTAGGGAATGATCAGTAGAAGAAATGTAAAGGTAAAATGGTTGGTCATCCTTAGAGGGAATGAGTACAGGTGGTTGGATGAGGTATTGTTTTAAGGCATCGATGGCTTTGTGGCATTCATCATCCCATTTGAAGGAGACATCCTTTTTGAGGAGATGATGAAATCGGTGGTAGCGGTCGAAAATCTACAAAATAAAATGACGAATAGATTGCAAATTTCCTTACAAAATACGAAGTTGACAAAGGTTAGTGGGTGGAGACATTTCAAGAATAGCCTTGATTTTAGCGGGGTCAACTTCTATGTCATGCAAAGAAACGATAAAACCAAGGAGCTTTCTAGAAATAAAAGTGAAGACACACTTCTTTGGTTGAAGGTGAACACAATATTTGATGAGATGGTTGAAGATGACCTTAAGGAATGTAAGGTGGTTGGCCTGATTTTTTGATTTGGCAAGAAGATAGTCAACGTAGTCTTCTAATATACAATGCATAATTTCATGAAAGATATAAGTCATAGCCCGCTAATATGTAGCACCAGCATTTTAAGGCCAAAGGACATGACCCGATAGTAGAAGTTTCCCCAAAAAGTGATGAAGGTAGTTTTTGTTGATCTTCCGAGGCAAGTAATATTTTATTATAACCCAAGAAACCATCCATGAGTTATAACATCTCATGGCCGGTGGTAAGATCAACTAGTTTATCAATACTAGGTAGAGGAAAGTCATCTTTGGGGCAAGCTAAGTTAAGGTCACAAAAATTCATGAAAATGTAGAGTCCCCTTGTCTCTTTTGTGATAGAAACAATGTTAGAGATCCATTAGGTATAATCAATGGGTAGGAAGAAGAAACCTGGAATGAGGTGTGTTATTCTTTGACAAGAAGGGAAATGTGAGGATGCATTTTTCGTAGCTTCTGTTTCATAGGTTTTGCTTCAGGAATAGTTATGATATTGTGGACCACAATGTTTGGGTCAATACCGGGAATATCAGCATAGGACAAAGCAAAAGAATTGTTATGATTCTGAAGTAAAGAAGTAAAATATTCCTGCTCAACAACATCTAAATATTGGCCTATATTTAGAATGTGCGGGTTATCCTGAGTGTTAATATTTATTTCGATGGTCAATTCATTTAACATGGTTTGTGTCTCAGAAGGTAACGACCGATGAATATATGAATCTTTTGCACAAAGGTAGGTGATAATAGACTCATCATCTTGACATTGAATGACATTAATAGAAGGTGTATCATCATCGATCATGTCAGGATGTAGGAAGGGAAGAGAAGAGGGAGCCTCACCATCTCGTTGATAAGTTAGAGGTCCTAAGGAAATGGTGTTCACAATTTTTTTAGGAGGAATGGATTTTGGATCCATAGACTCTATAGGTGAAGGTGGTGAAGTTGGTGAACAAGGTGGAGAAGGTTTATCATCCTCAATGAGTTCGACTCGGGCCTTCTTGGGTGATGGTTTAGAAAATCCAATACCACTGTAGTATTTATGTTTACAAGTGGTGCATGGGATGATAATATGGTGGCCTTGTTCATAGAAACCAAATCCAAAGCCCTTCCAAGCACAACGATGGAGGAAGGTGTGGAAAATTAGTGGTTGGTGAGATATTGAAGGTCAAATGAAAATGGTCAAGTTTGGGAAGGTGGATTGGGAAAGTAAGTAGAAGTATCAAGTCCCCCATATGTTAAGTTGGTGTGAAGGTGGGGAGGACCATAAGGGAAGACCTCACCTATGTGATGATCATAGTGGGGGTGTTGGTGAAGGTTACCATACTCTTGAGGAGTAAGGAATGTTTCGATGTTGTATAGGTGGTACTCCCCCAGAGTGAGGCATTGAAAAACACCTTCTAAGGGATCAATAGTTGGTATATGGGTAGCGGGAATGGATGAATCACTGGAAGAAGAAGAATTGGTTGGTTGAGAAGTAGATGGGTTAATGGATGGGTTAGCTGCAGAGGCTACAAAAGTAGTGGGAATAGAGGATTTAGGTGTGGGAGAGGTAGTGGCAATGTTGGTGGATGGGGCTGTGGGTGAAGGAGAAGTGGCAGTGGTGGTAGATGCCTTAACTGGTATAAGGACATCATTAGGTCGATACAACATGTTTTTATCTTGAATGGTGAAGGGTTGGCTAGAATGGTATATTTATGTCCTTCATGTTCAAATTTTACACAGTGGTGTAAGGTTAAAGAAACAAAACCCATGATGCTTATTCAAGGTCGACCAAGCAGCATGTTGTACTAGAATTTCCCCTCTAAGACATAGAATAATTCTGGAATGGTATGAGGGACTGCACAAATGTTGATAATCATGGTGCCAAGGGTGGAAGTTATGGCATCATTGAATGAACGCAACATAACTGGGTTATTATGCATGTAATTGGTAGGGATGCACATTTTGTTTTACGCATGGGAGAATATAATGTTGATTATAGACCGCCATTAATCATAACATGTCAAACATATAGATTATCAATGTAGAAGGAAATGAATAGGGTGGGATCGTGGATCATTTGATTGGAGAGGTACAATCTCATCATTAGAGAAAATAAGAGTGGATATTTGAGGAGTGGAAGCGGGTGTAGAGGAAGGGGATGAAGTGGTGAGAGAGACCACATGGTGAGGAGTGATAATGGAGGCCACATGACTAGGGTCATTAGGTAAAACCTCAATAGATTAAAGATCCTTGATGAGGCCTGTTGATGAGACTTAGAAGTTTGGACAAGGCCATACAATGACATTTTGAGAGGATATTGGTGTAATTGTTTAATCATTCTATGATGGGTGACCCTATTAGAAATAAGGGTATGTGGGTCCATAGATGGAAATTTTTAGTGCAGTCCTAATGGTATATTGGGCAATGGATTGGTAGATGGTCTAGTTGTTTTTTCCTTTCCTTTTTATTTCGGGCATGAAAGACAATGTTAATCATATTAATATGGGGTAAGGGAGCAGCTGAGTCATGATAGGTGTAGCGACAGGATGGGAAAAATTATGGTGAGGGCATGTACTAGTTTTGTGAAAAGAAGGCAGCGCATTGACATTTGGGGGGGGTTTGGCTAGCTCTCTTATGGACCATATTGATCTCAAATGCTGGAGATGGATAAAGGGTTATGGAGGTGGAGATGAAGGTCACTAAATAGGTAAGGGGTGAGGGTACATGGTGATAGGTGAAGGTGCAATAGGGTCCTCATATAAAATATCATCATCGTCAAAGTTTTATTCGAGAGGACATAGTTGGAGAAGAAAGGTCTTAAGAGCCCTATAGTTTTCCACATCATGCCTTAACACATGATGGTAAGTGAAAAATTTTGTATCATCGAACCCTATTGGTTTAGGTTTGATTGGGTCGTAAGGTCTAAGTGGTGGCAATGTGATGACATAGGTCTCTAAAAGGTTAGCTAAGATGTTGGCGTAAGACCTTGCCAAGGGATCACAATGTGAAGTAAGTGTGGGTGATTTTGGTGGGAAAGGCACCATGGGAGGTGGAATAGCTTTGACCACTGGTTTGGTAGGTTCAAGTTATACTGTTAGCCAAAATGTGCCCCTGCTCATTTTTGTGGCTAACTCCTTGTGTTCTTGCCTCTCTTGTGCCTCAGTCTTCATTTTTTGATTTTTAGGCACTCAAATCTTTCTGGAAATGGCACCATTGGATAGATCTCTCTCTCAAATTTCTAGAAAGGTAAAGTTTTCCTCCTAACTCCTCATATTTTTCAAGTTATGGCTCGGCGGAGTTTTTGTGGGAAATTTTCCCCTTGGAAGCCCGCAACCAATAGGAAGCTGCCACGTGTCCCAGGAGGTGGTGGAGAGGAGAGAAAAAATTAGAAAAATTTCCAAGTTTTGGACAAAATTTGCAAAAGGAAATTTTTTTCCAGCTGGCCCGCCTCGGGAGAATCGAGTGTGACACGTGTCACAAGGGGGAGGCACAATGAAAATTTTGCTAAGTTATTTCCACGGGAAAAATTTTGAAGTTTGGTCCGCGGCCAATGGCGTGTTGCCACATGTCCAGAGGAGGGTCACGAAGTTGGGGGTAAACTTGGAATTTTTCCAAGTTTTTGTCAAAAGTTTCAAATGCAAAATTGGCCCGCATGGCCCGGACGAATCAAACTCCGCCACGTGTCTTCATCAGCTGGAGCGGCGGGGGGAGAAATGGAAAATTGGCCAAGTGTTTGGTCGATTTTTCAAAGGGAAAATTTTGGAGGATTGGCCCGAGCTAATAGAAACATGACAGGTGGCAGAGGTGGCCGGGGTGTTCGCGGCGCGGGGGAGAGGAAAAAATTGACTAAGTTTTTGGCCAAATTTTTAAAAGAAAAATTTGGGGGCGAGAGCTCCTGACGCTAATGAAATAAGGACATGTGTCCTAGGGGTAGGAAGTTTAGAGTCCAGGGGGTTTTTCAAAAATTTTCCCAATATTTATTTTAAGAAAAATTCAAATGGGAGAGATGAGCCCGTGGCCCCTATCGGCTAATCAGACGCCGACACGTGTCCAGGGTGGCGGGGCCGGCGGAGTTTTTTGTAAAAATTTTCAAAGGAAAAAATGAAGGGAAAGTGGCCAGGAGGAGCCCGTGCCTAATAAAATCGTGCCACGTGGCACCTGGGTGGCGGGGCATGGGGGTTTTTTGAAAAAAATTCCAAAGTGCAAAAAGGGTCAAAATTTCAAATTTTTGCCCGCCGATCCGTTTTTTGGGCCGTTTTTGCCCTAAATCTTCAAACAGCCATAACTTTTGATCCAGAGCTCGGATTTGCACGTTATTTATATCAACGAAAATATAATGAAATTCTCTACAAGATTCCATGGTCAATTTTGAATTTTGGTTCAGTTTGGAGGGAGAAAATTAAAAACACTTCTGGTATGCGCCCATGGACAGAACTGACGTTTCAACAACCAATTTTAATGCAAAATGGGTCACATTTCTCTCTAGTATGGTCAAAAATGTTAGGGCATGGGTTTTAAGGACCCCCATGCTGTTTTAATGCATTTGCAATCAATGAGGAATGGCTCCCACATTTTTTTCACGTTTTCTCTCTCCTAGGCTCGACCCATGCACTATAAAAGCCGATTTTGGCTCATTTTTGATGGTTGAACACTTTTTTGCACAAAGAAGCTTCTTCTTTCACCTTCAACAAGTGATTTTGGAAATTTTTAGGCCTTCTTCAAGGATTTTAACAGGTTTATACCTCTTTGGTGATGTAATGCAAGTGTATTTTGGTGTTAAAATGATAATACACCTCTCGTGATCAATTTCCATCCTCTCTGTCTCTGTCTTGTTTGGTTAACTTTCGATCCTTCATTATACTTATCGATCGTGTATGATGTTTTATGTTGCATTTCATGAATTTGTGTCAACTTGTGTGAACAAGAAGTGCTCACCACTCCTTTGGTGCATCACCATTCAGTTTAGTTTCAATTTTTGCATTTCTTATCCCTGTCTCCTTGCAAATTAGGATAAAATTAGGATTTGAACCTCTGCAGTTGTGCAAATAATAGATCTAATCAGAGGATTTTGAGGAACCAGCCTCTAATCTGGAGATTCCTCTCTCATTTTACAAGTCCCACACTTGGAGAGAGGTTTCAATGTTGTGCAATCACACTGGATGCCTGAAACATCAACTTAGAAACCTGATTTGCATCTAGGGGTGCTGCTGATTTGCAACAACAATACCTTCTTGAGAAAAGGTGTAGCAGATGAACTAGTGGTGGAAGGTGTTTTAGGCTTGACTACCTCTTTGGAGGGTAGTGGGATCTTGTATTTTGGTTGTAATTTCTTGGGTAAAGTCGAAGAAGGAGTGTGTGATGTAGAAGGGGAGGTAGATGGTGGAAGAGGACAAGTTAGCCAAGGTGATAAGAGATGCACAATAAAGGTTGTTGGAAGAGGTAGGGTGGAAGATATTGGTTGAATAGAAGTAAATATCATGAGTAGTGATGAGGCTACTAGAAGTGGCGTGGGTACGAGATGGTAAAAATATGTGGGTAACAATGAAGGCATATAATGTGTAGGTAATTTGGGTATAACATAGGCTCATGATGAGGAGGTAGGATGTTGTGATTTTAGTTTACCTAGGGTAGGAGGCTGCTTGTCCAAGGTTAATGGGTGAGGTCTCGGAATAGATGGAAGTGGTGAAGGTGATAGATTCGTAGTGGGTGAAGTTGGTGTATGGGGCCTAGGAGGTTGCGCCCTTGTCTTAGGTGGGGGAATAGTCTTTGTGCTAGCCTATGAGGATGTGGCTAAATCTAATTTGATAAGAGGACAAACTAGGATTGATATTGGCATGACTCCCAAGGTACGGGTAGCTTTGGATTCAAGTGAAGGTATACGTGGTTTAGGAGTATGTGGTTTTGGAGGTAATGGTAGAGGTGTAGATGTGGGTGAAGGTGATGTGGAAGATGTCATCACGATTACCTTAGGTATGATGGATTTGTTTCTCCATACACTTTGGGGTAAATGATAGAAGTATCAGTGAATGACATCTGCATTTGATTTAAAATAGACATTTGAAGGCACCCCCAAAGCATGAAATGATTAATGTAGTCTAAGCGGTCCACCAAATGTGAGAATGGCATGGAAATAGAAGGAAACAATGCTGATTTTGTGGTGATTCATGTAAATAAATATGGTGTCTATGAAACAAGGAAGTGATTAGCTTCCGAATCTATGGGTAAAAGAGACGAGATAAAATCAAGTGGATCCTTGAAATCTGATGGAGAATTATCTTTGACCGAAAGGGACACTATCAATGGGTCATCCACATGTTGGGGAGAAGGCAAGGTGGATGAGGTAGGTTCTTATTTTGGTGAAGAGGAAGGTAAGCATGACTCTCCCGTGGGTAGGAGAGTTAATACTATGGGTTGTTTGTCAGATTGAGAGGTGCGTGGGGAAACTGCATTGGCATATATGGTGGAATCCTCCATGGGTGCAGGGGAAGATGAGGGAGACTCCTCTATGGGTAAAGGAGTAGATGGCACAGTTCCTTTGTGGATGAAGGAGCTCATGCAAGAATTTATTCAATAGATGAAGTAGGAGGAAACTGTGCAGAAGGAGCTAGTAATATGTCAAAAACAACATGAACCTCGTAGATATTACCGTCATTGGCTAAGGAATCACCGATTTGGTTGGATGAGGGGATCTGATTTAGGAATGGCTTCTTGAAGATATGAAGGTTCTAGTTATCCAGTGCATTCAAATTGTCCAAGATGAGATCTCCTTTATCTAAAATTTCTTGGCTAATTTTTATTAAAGTGATACAATTACCATCACTATGACCTCGAACGTGATGGTAATTGCAGTAATCATTTTTAGTGTATCATGCGGGCACAAAGAGAGAAGGGTCAAAACTAGTATGTGGTTTTATGGGTGGAATGGTAATGGCTCCATCTTTTAAGAGTTTTTATAAAATGATAGAGTAAGGATCTCTTATGGGGCCATACTTGTGTTGCTCTCTTCTAAACTGAAAGGTTTGAAAGGGGGAAAGGTTAGACCTAGGTTTTTCTTGGTTGGATGGATTAGACAGGCCATATTTTAAAATAACCGTGTTGGAAGACCCCTTGGTTTTATAATAGGTATTTTGGGGTTTGGAAGAAGAATTATCATTTTATTTGAACGAAAAAAATTTGTTACTGTGATTGTAGCTTATTTTCTTTAAGGAAACAAATTTCTAGCTTCTAGACCATGGTAAATGCCTCATCAAAGGTGTGGAAGGTCTAGACCTAGAGATTTGGTGATATATATCTGGAACAAGCCCTAGTAAACAATATTATTAACTCTATCTAAGGTAATTGGAATGTAAGTTGGTTAATTAGGCTATTCCGTTAAGCGACAAAATCTGTAATAGATTCATCTTCATACTGGCATGTGGCATATAAGTCAGTCATGGTGACTTTCTTAACAATATCGATAGAAAAGTGGTTAAGAAAATCCTGAGCAACCTAGTTAAATGAGAGGATAGAATGTCTAGGTAAAGAACTATACCAATCCAAATTGGGTCTCATCAATGACATAAGAAATGTCCAAAGGAGAAATGCATTGTCATGAGCGATCGTGTAACATACATGTTTAAAAGACCACAAGTTTTGTTGTGGATCTTCTTTTCTATTGAACCGGTTGAATTTTGGCATTTCCCGACGTGTAGGGTACGGTTGAATAGGAATGGATGGGTGAATAGGAAAATTACAAATATTTTCATATGTTAAAGAGTTATGCAAACCTTAGACAAATGCTTCCAATGTCTGCATCTTGTCCATCATCATTTTTCTTAGGTCATTGGTGGGTTGTGATGACAAGGCACTCCCTAAAGTATGAGCGGGTAAATAAGATTGGTATGATTTAGATGGTATCCTAGTGTGTGGCGGTGCTACGTATAAAAACGTGATGGAGGGATGTGAGAGGGAATGGAGGTGGAGGGGAAGATGCAAAGTAAGTAGTAGAGGAAATAGGTGGTTGTTGGTAATATGTATATGTAGGTGGGGTGGATGTAAAGACCCTAGTGGTGATTGGTGGAAGATATTGGGGGATAGAGAGGATGAGGTTTTGGAAGGGAGTGTGGGATGCGACACCAAAGGTGGATGGGATGCGATAGGTATATAGGTAGTGGAAGACATGGGCACACCTGTACTGAGGGTGGTGGATGTAGGAATGGTGGGTGTGTAGGGACGATGGACCCCGTGGGTGTGATAGAAGTTGTAGGTACACAGATATTGATGAGGCAAGGTCAAGATGAGAAATAATGGGTGGTAAGGTGGAGGAAATCGGAGAAATGCTAGTAGTGGCAGAGGTAGAAGTTGGTGCAAGTATAGGTGGGATGGATACGGGCATGTCATAGATAAGTTTCCCAGATGAGTCATGAGTGGATGAATGGGATAAGTAATATTGTAAAGCAACGAGGTTTTGATCAAGGAGTTTTGTGAAATCCTCACCGCAATCGATGGTGATAGGCTAACTGGGATCCATGGGTGATAGAATGGAAGGTGGCGATGGGCTAGGCGGGAGTGGCTAAAGGCTAGTGTGGAATATGAGGGTGTTGGCTTGGCTACGAGTCAAAACCATGTGGGTTAGTGTAGACCTGGTAATCTGATCTCTGTAGATGACATAGAAGAATATAAGGAATGGAGAAAATAGTTCCGAGAAGGTGAAAATTGGTCATTGTTTTAACTGAAAAATTAAAACACAGGAACCGACGGCGGTTGGGAAACTCATTTCAAAGTGACAAAGGGTAACTCGATTATGGTTAGGTGACCGATACCTGTTACTGTAAAAAATCAAAAGCTTTGCAAATGTGGCAATAATTGATGAAAATGAAGAAAAATATAGATTTGACAGTGATTTCAAAGACTCAAAGGTATGATGATGTATCTAAGAAACCCCAGAAAGAATAGAAATGTGATGAGTGCTATTTTTGGTAAAATGAAAAAAATAAAATATGAAACCAACAATGGTCAAAGTCAATTGATGATGGTCGATGAGTAAACCGATGATGGTCATTAGACCGATGCCAGTCACTGTGAAATTTGAAAAGATGGAGAAAGGTGACTTTAGTGACTTAGATCAGATAAAATACCAACCCAGAAACTTGAGTATGGCAATGATGGACCCTAACACACTTAGAAAAAGTTGGAATACACTAACTATGATTATGGAGTGTGAAAGGAAGAAAAGAATGGAGAATACGACCTCACAACTCAAAACACAAATCAAACAAAAAAATAGTGAACATGAAATCCTATTGATGAATTTTATGTTCCATCTTTTGCTATTTAGGACTAACTTGTGAATAGAATATAGTTTTTGGTTTGATAGAAGGTACCCTATAGAAAGCCAAGAACTAAGGATGGTTTCAAGTTAAGTTTTTGCGGGGCGGCCCTTTCTCTGAGATAATGATTGGAAAGAGAAATTAGTTTGGTGCCCATTGTCAATCCTCTAATCGTGTGATCATTGACAACTTCTTCCGGGTAGGATGTTGTTTAAGAAAATGTGTAAATTTTTTTAGTGGTTTGGTATACAAAATGTGAAAATTGAACTACGATTGAATTAGTTAACCATTAGCTGGGCACGAATTCCAGCATATAGGTTGCCATCAAATATAATGTGAGATACAATGTGACATACCAAAATGAAATACAAATGTTTTAAGCCCAAATCCATAGTTAAGTTTGATATAGAAAAAGAGAACATGAATAGGAATTCTCTTTCATTAAATGCAATGATTCAGCCTAGAATCTACTATGAAAAACCTAGGTGTCTTTGGCACATTACTCAAACCGAGGTGAGTGATCACCCGAAGTCTACAAAGGTACTGACCTCTTTATAGTTACTTATGCAGATGTTGGTGTGATGATGATAATATGTATTCAGATACATAACTAATCATAAATATTCCACAAAGTGCATAAACTAGATCTAGATCTTATAGAATAATGAACTAAACAATAACTACAATAAGGTTAACCATAAAGAACCATATTCAGTTATGTCTAACACCATCATCCATCCAATATTCTTCATTTCATTAAACACCTTTGTAGATACATAATCTTCTTACACTATAAGGTATCTCCATGTTTCATGCGAGTATTAATATTAGTAGCATAAATCTAAAATAATTCACTCTCTCTAAACTACACAGTTTAATACATATTTATAGAGGTGGGGAATTTCCCTTCACCACCCATGCACTTCTCAAAATAGGTTGCATGCTGATAATATCCATGATCCTTTACAATGGCATGCACAACATGCAAGTGTTCTAATAATAGATGTCTTTTAGTTAAATCTAAGAAGAAACCCTATTATTAGCCTAAACTATGCATGGTGCTTAACAACTACTTGTTCCCAAAATACCATTTCCTATAGAGAAAGTTTTCATCTCTATGTGTGCTCAACACGCTATCTCCAAAATATCCCTTGTCCATAAAAATGGTTAAGTACTAAGATAAAAAAATTTGGCATGCGTTTCCTTCCCTATCTTCCCGTGCCTTCAAATGTGCCTTATTCTTACGCACACATCCTTTGTGTGTATTATCCTTGAGCAACATTTTGTCTACTCAACATTACCCCACACTAAATTACATTTTTGTCCCGACAATGGGAATTCTTTCGATGTTACCAATAATAAATGAATTAATAAAACATTGTACAAAAGAATGAATTTTCACTCTACAACACCTTCTTCTTCAACTAGGGAGATTAGCTTTGGATATTCATTTTTTATTTCAGCCTCCAATGTCTTCCATTCGTTTAGCACATGGTCCTTGTTTTCTCTGGAATATCTATGGATATGGCATCTAGTTCATCCTGAGTAATATTTTCTTTCTCATTTTGTAGTATCTGGACAACATTAGCCATACCTGACATCATTCCTTCCAGGAGGTCCATCTTTTGCACTATTAGCTTCCCAATCTCACCGGTCCCTCTCTTTGTGTGGATCCTTGGCTGATGCGAGGGACTTGTGATTTTGTTTCACCAAAGTGCCAATATTTCTATGCACCCTAGTGTCTCATCTTTCATCACTGCTAGAACTTCATTATCTTTAACTAGAGTTCTGGTCCTTATTACTACTTCTAGTGCCGCACATAAGTTGATATCTTGGTCATCTTTCTTCATCTCATCCTTTAAAGTTTGGAATAGTGCCTCATAAGTTTAAATTTCCTAACCATAGAGGCCCTTGCTCTCTCTGCCTCTTTTTCAGAATATTTTGGTGTGGAGGCATATGAATTGGTCTGTCATCTTACACCAAATTGACCAAAGTGTGCACATAATGCATAGCAGAAGGAAAATTTTTGGTACCGAGATTCTAGATGAGGCCTTGTTTTAAGGATATGATCACCAATTTCCTTCGCCATGCTAACAAAGGCCTCATTATTTTCCCATTCTCGTTCCTTCTCTTCCTTTAAACACAATATCTCTGTATTTTTATCCTTGTTATCCTCAAGCAATGCTCGAATGGTGGTAGCCTTATCAATGTTTCTCCATGCCACCTCAGTAGATACCTTGACCATTGCATTGCTGACCTACTCATTAGACATTAGAGTAGGTTTTATTGTCATGTGCTTGCTCTGGGGTTCCTTCTTCACTCTTTACAAGACACATGACTCCTCACACACGTCAAAATCTGGTTCATCCATATGAGTCTGCATGGACCAGGATAATTACTTATGCACGTAGTGGCCATATCTAGATCCATCATCTCCCACCCATATAACTCCTTAAGGCCCACAATGCTCAACCGGGCGTGAACGATTTTTCTTGTGTCCTCAGTATAGCCCATACTAGGGACAACATACTCTTCACTTGTTCTTTCTCTTTTTATTCTTGGCCCCTTAGGAACCTGAGCACCAAGGTCTGGAGTTGGTCCTTCTCCTACCTAAGTTGTAATGGGTGCATTGGGTTTCTCTTGTACATTCTCTTCTCGCATCTTTCAGCCCTTCCTCTTCATCTCTCATATCTTTATCCTATGGTTCCTCCACATCTTTAGGCTAAACTGAGGTTCCCATCGCTCTCTCTTCATACTCCTGCTCCTCATTAAGCTTCATATTTCTTCTTCTCTTTCCCTCGGGTGCTTCTTTTTGAGGGGAGAGTTGAGGTGACCTTTGTAAAGGTTGAGATGTTCCTGTGCCTTGGGTTCTGGTTCTTTTGAACACCTTTTAAACTGGCATTCCTCATGGACTATACCCACGTCTAATTCTTCCTCTCCTCCTTGTGTCTGTGGGGAGTATCTATGCACTCACTTTTTGCTTTTCTCGTGGGCTACCTCGACCTCTATGGTCCAAGTCTCCACTATCCTCATTGATATCTTCTTCCTTATCTCCTTCTACGGTCGAGGAAGGCTTTGGAGCTGCCACATTTTCAACTGTTTGTTTACCCTTAGGTGGCCTTGGGAGCATAAAATCATTCTCCACATACTTTCCTTTTCCATCCTAGGATTGAGCTGAAGATAGATAAGCATGGCCCCACTATCCCTTATAACCAAACTTACCGGCTTCATGGTTATAACATCATAAATAAGCCTCTCGATATAGGCAAACCGAACTGGATAAACATATGTTTTACTTAGAGTATGGTAGTCACATTCCACCTTGTCCGTGTTGCATGCTAAATAATGCATGCATCAATAAACCTATGTACCACTACCTAGAAATAACACATTGTGAAGGTGTATGGAAGTTTGCACCAAGGACTTCATATCCTATCCTTCATTGCGAACCACATGATGTAAAAATGTTGATACACCGCGAACTACATTAGCTTGCCCGCCACCGAGGGTAACTCCATTGTAATGCACCATTCCTCCTCAAAGGTCACGCAAAGTCAATCATACCATAGTTTTACCCTTTGTTTAAACGGGCCACTCATTTTTCCTTCACCAAAATACTTCTCAAACCACTCGCAAGGGACTTCTTTTCTCTGCAGAGTATTCCCAAATTTTGTTATTTGGCCCATCAGGCACTCCAATTTCTACAAACACAAGAGATAATAGGATAGTGCCAAAAATTATCTTCTCACCTGTGCGTGCTTCCTCAATAATTGTTTCTGCTATGTAGCCAACTAAGTTGTACATTTCTCCTTGTGACATTTTCTTCGCAATATGTAACCACATGGTGTTTACTTGTGACCATCTCTCCTGATCATTCACTTAGTGAGCAGATGCATGGCTTTATACACCACAAGGTACTTCCTTAATCTATAGATGTCCATTTTGCATGGACCCTTGGCATATCCCAACTCCTTTCTTATAGCTATAATAACTGCCTTATCAATTAGATCACTACTAACCTATATCCATGTACCCTTCAGTCCTTTCAATACAACAATCAAAGGTACACTGATCCTTACCCGCCATCCAGAAAATAGAAAAAGTCCTCATGGAATCTGATAATAAGCCATTGGTATAAAATTTCTGGTTTTCCAAAATATGGGAGTTCATACAGCTAATACACCCCTACCTTCTTGAGAAACTTATCCCTAAAGCATCATCATATACTGGCATGTCATCCACCGTGCACTTTTTGGTCTTCTTATTCAACAATGTGTCTAAATCCCCCTTGTTGTTGGTGGTGTGGTGGTTGTAGTCACTTACTTTGCATCTACGGATATGGGAATCCCAATCCCATCTGATGATCACTCCTTCTGGATACTACATTTCTGAAAAATTTCTCTCGGGAGCATCTTCAACCTCGATTTCCACCTTTTTCTTCCCCTTCGTACCTACTCCAGGTGTTTTCCTTGGTGCCATGGTAAAAATATCACCTTTTTCCTCTATTGAGTAAGCTCTCATGCCCTAGCTCAAAACCGTGTGCCCTAGCTTGAAACTACATGCCCTAGATCCTTCTTAATGCTTTTGCTTCACTCAAACCCTTCTCTAATGGGGATGTAAGCCACTTGTGCACAAATCCACTCTCCACGCCTAGTTTTACATCTCTCCACACCTCAACATGTTTTACTTGGTTTGGTCACAACTAGCTCACTCAAATACTTGTGATCACAAAGGTAGAAATGAACCCACATCACGTCTTTATATAGAGTTGCTAAAATTTATTACATTTATTTCTCCTTTACCTACCACCGATCCTCTCATTAATTGACCATTTTCCCAATTTTCATGTGATACACCTACGCACCATAGTTATAACCTTCCAGCGTACCTTCCTACCTTCTAGCTATAGACCTCCTTTTATGTGCTTCCATGCGCCTGAAGTACCTCACCACTATGCCTTCCTCTAGTAGTTTCTATGGCCACCACTTACCTCGTGTTATATTGTTCATTCATTTATTTCTAGCTATGGTCTTCTTTAGGAGCAATCTTCTTTCTGGCATCTCCCTTCCATTTTTGAATAACACATGTAACAATATGTTCTCATGTGTACCTATTTTTGATAATAACCACCCCACACTAATGGTATGTGTAGTCCTCTATGCATAAAAATACTTCAGATTGTAATTAGCTTCCAAAGTGCGCAAATGTGATTATTACACAATACACTAAACTAAATTGATAAAACTTAGTGACAAAGAATGAAATAAATTAAAACAAATACAGTAAAGGTAAATCTATAATATATGGAAATAATGCCTTATTACAAACACCAAGAAGACTTATTTATAGTAGTAGGGCTTCACCTACTTCCGTTAAAGTAGCGGGTAACCATGTTTCATCAAGTGCCTCTAATTGATAAGAACCTAATTTAAGGATGTGAGTGATAACATATGGTCCCAACTAATGCACCTTAAGTTTTATTGGATGGCACAGAAACTTGGAATCATAAAGAAGTACCATATGTCCAACTTCAAGCTTCTTATCCCTAATGTGTCTTTCATGGCATGCCTTTTACGGCCTTTTCTTGCTTCTAACTCCAACGTGCTATGGCACACCTCTTATCCAACCGTATTAACTTGTCCATTCTTTATTCTAATGCTTTCTCATCATCTAGATCTCTTGTGTGTGAAACACGCAAAGAAGGTAAAATGAATTCCATGGGAACAACTACTTCGCATAAAACACCAATTGAAATGGTGTATCCTTATTTAACATTTTGTAGGTTGTTCTATATGCCCAAAGTACAACAAAAATTTATCATCCCAATATTTCCTTCAACATCACAAATATTTGTTAAGGTTTGGATCAATATCTTGTTGAAGGACTCGAAGTTCCATTTTCTTGAGGTTTATAAGGTGTATTCTTGTGGTGTGTGACCATAAATTCATCCAAAAATATTCGATTGTCTCATTCAAGAAGTGTGTGACCTTATCACTTTTCAAACTCATCGGACATCCATACGGTAAGAATATTCTCCCATAAGAACCTTACTACTGTACAATCCTTTGTAGGTGTTTCTTCTACCCATCATGTAAGATAATATGTACAAGTGATGATGTAGTGCAATACAGTTTCTACGCGAGTGGGAAAATAGGACCCAAAAGTTTATTTCCCATTTTTCAAATGGATTTGCACTAGTAATAGGCCTCAAAGGCATTTCATCTCTTTGTCTAGGTTTTCCAAGGTGATGACAGTGATCACACACCTTATAATACTCTTTACAATCCTTGTACAAGGTCTCCCACCATAATCCAAAGTGAGTATAATCTTGTGTTCGGCGGTGTCACCGCATAATCCCCACCTACATTACCACCATGAGCCTCTTTCATGATATCTATGCACTCATGTTCTAATACAAACTGGAACAATACTTCATCTTGGCCAAGTTTGTATAAGTCACCACTGATCAACAAGAAGGGTGCAATATGAATTGCAAGTTTTTTCTTCTCTAAGGATTTCATTCCTTCTAGCACCATAACTATGCATAAAAAGAAAAAAATATCCTCCAATTCTAAAGGTGCGTGATGTAGCCTCGTATAACTATGCATCTAGTAGTGTATCTTTAATTTTCTACATGTCCTCTTATGATTGAATTATTGATAAGTGGTCTGTGCTGGAATTACTTTTAATTGGTTTTACCATGACATCGTAAGAGAACCCATCGACATATGTGCCCATGTAAAATGGGCATATTTACCAATTATTTCAATGACATGTGATGTATATAAAATATAAATAGCATCGCTAGCAAATACTATCTAAATTTACGCAGCGCATAGATCATCGACAAGGCCTCGTGCTCCATAGTTGTATAATTTTGTTCATCAGAGTCAACTTTCTACCAGCAAAATAGATAAGATGATCTATAATACCTTCTCTAGGTTGAGATAACATTGCGTTAATGGCCATGCCAAATGCGTCCACATGTACGTGAAATGGTTGGTTTCATTAGGAAAACACATAATAGACATTATATTAATTCTCTCCTTTAATGCCTTAAATGTGTGTTTTTGCATTTCTCCCTAATAGAATGTCCCTTTTCCCTTTAGTAACTCCTCTAGGGGTGTGGAAATATTCACATATCCTTTGATAAATTTTTGTAATACCTTGTATGGCCCAAGAATCTGCATACCTCACTTTGACTGGTAGGCTCCTCCATGCCTACAATAACTACAACCTTAGCTAGATATAATAACAAACCTTCCTTACAGATGATATTCCCTAGTAGAGTTCCAAAAGCTGTAGCAAATACACACTTTTTGATGTTTAAAGAGATGTTTAACTGTCTATATCTTTCAAACATTAGGCACAAGTTCTCACAATGATCCTTAACAAGCCCATATATCTTCCAATCATCCAAGTAAACCTGCAATAATTTGTGAATAAAATCATGGAATGCTTGAACAACTATGCATGAAAAATACATCAGGCATGTTCTTAAAACCAAAGGGAATCACCATATATGCAAAGCTTCCCCATTCAGTGGTGAATTTTTCTTCTCTTAATACTCTTGTGCAATTCTTACATGATGATACCTAGAGTATCCATCTGTAAAAGAGTAAATTTTGTGCCCTGCAATGCCTTCTACTATTTCCTTAGTGAAAGGCGTAGGAAAAGGATCAATCACACATGCAACATTTAGCTCCTCGTAATCCAAAGAAATCCTAATCCGATCATTTTTCTTTATACTGATTACCATGGGGTTAACCCACTCTAATTATTCTAGGGGCTTAATGATGTCAGTTTTAGAATTTTGTTAATTTATTCTTTAAATTTTAGGTGCATGTTAGGGTTCACCCTATAAGGTCTCTTAGCTCACACCTTCCTTTAGCTTAATCTTCATTTTGCCTAATGACTCATGCACCCCCTTTAACTCATGGTAGCCCCTAGGAAATAAGTCTTGGAAATCACATAGTAACTCAATTATCTTTTCCACTTCAGAATCAAACCAATAATCTCCAATTATGGCCTCCTTAGGTTCAACATCCATGCCAATGTTCACTTTCTTGGTCTTCATAGGTTCATGATAGGTGTGTGCATTTTTATCCGCATTGTCTAAAACCTTGCGTGTACCTTCAGAATGATCAATGTCCAAATTTTATACTTCTTCATCATCCACTATGTAGACCATATTTCCTTTCTCCTTCTCAAAGCAAGCGTGCTTAAATAGTTCGGCATCTATCTCATCTATTTCATCAAAATGTGTTCCTGGTTCTTCCTCACCAAATAACTCATCAATGATTTCTTCAGCCTTTGCAATGTCTCCCATAGTCAAGCATTCCATAACCCATAATGCCTCTCTCACCAGAGGTTTAGTAGAGAAGTAGTCAAAATTTTGGACCATTCCTACAATCAAGTCTTTTCAATTTCCATTCTCCCTATGTAGTTCCGCATAAACATACCAAGCGTATGCATAGCCTTGCAAAGTGGAATAAAGTTTGTGCACCCAAAGTGAAGGTGGTAAAGCTTCCTTCCCCTCTTTCCAGAGTTGTTTACACTTCGAACGTGGTACTGAACAAGTTGATTACCATGATATATGTAGATCTAAGTAGGTGCATTACTCTTGAGAAACCAAGTTGTTAGATAAATTCTTAATTCATTCCATTCTATGAGATTATCCATGTGAACCATCCACCAACGTGCTACCATCCCGCGTAGGGTATACACTAACATATTTCTTCTCTCCACTTTATCTATCCACTACTCCTCCATGGCACATAGGAATACTATAAGACCTCATTCTCCAGTGTACTAGGGTAAATATTTGTTACCTATCTACCTAATACAATGATGTTTTATCCTCCGTACAAAGGAACTTCTTAATTTGCACCCAACCATCTCATAGGTGCCATGTGCCCAATTGTCACAATCAATACTTGTAGTATCACTAATTGTTGATCAAAGAATACTTGTTAGATATCACACAATAAGTCCATGCAAGAGAGAAGGCCATGATCAAGGGCACAAATGGACAAGTTCAGCATTCAATACTTATCTGATTTTGAGCATGAAGACATATTTTTAGAATACGGCATGTGGAACACACCAACGATGCAGAGACGTGTGCACCACGCATTGTCTATCTTTAGAGGATTGTATCAAGCGTTTTGCATGGAGACGAGCTAAGACTAGGATTGTCACTTGATTAAGCTGCAAGAGGTCTATTATAGCACACTTTCTTGTGTGGCTATTCCCGTAAATGATTTGTGGTTATTAATAGCATGCGGCCTATTTCTGGAATAGATAAGCGGTGAAGGGAAAGTCCCCACCCTATATATATGATATGAAGAATATAGTAGAATATAGATAGAGAGAGATGGATGTATGAAGGTATAGATGTATGCGCATATGATTGGATTACTGTATCAGATCCATATGCACATTGGTATAGATTTCCATTATTATAAGGAGCTTCGTGTTTATTAATAGATGATGGATATTGGTTGAACCTAAGTGTCATTCCTGTGTGTAATTGAGTAGTGCATGTTATTAATTCAATCATGATTAATAGAGTTGAATGTAGCATGCATTGTAGAATGATGGATTAGTTATGGATCTATATGTTTCTTCCTTCATCACACTAACATCCTACTACAACAACCCTAAAGAGGGACCTAGTACCTTTGCGCACCTAGGGTGTGCACTTAGTCTAGGCTGAGTGATATGTTAGCACATCTAGGGTGTTATCTGGTAAATTCTAGGCTGCATCATTGGTTCCATTGCTGAGACCCTCTTTTTAGTTTTGTTCGGGATGGTTCACGATGAATACATACTAGTTAGCTCTAGCAGGTATAGAGGAGTGTATACATGATCTAGAGGAAGAATATGCATGGCGGTTCAGCAGTGGATCTAAGTTTAATGCATGCACTTGGGTAGAACAGAATCTGTATGACAACCTATATGAGAGCTTTTTCACTATATTTCTAGTAGAACTATATGAGTGGCTTACTGCTTATGCATCTCAATGGAATTGGAGGTATCATGCACTTTTCTAGACACAGGAATAATTTTAGACCCTTTATGATGCTGATTTGATCTAGACTCGCACTGTGGATATATGGTTTTATGGTGTTCTAAACAATTATATTCTAGAATATTCAATTTCAATGTATTCTTTCCCAGAGGTAGCTGAATTCTAGTTTTTATGGTATCCAAGAGGAGTATATCTGCAAGGTATTCCACTAGTGATCAAGATCTTGATGGTAACTTTGAACCTGGAGAGTAAACCAATGGCTAACTAAACTTCACCATGCATGAGGGAAGGAATAGGTTTGGTGAAATATGGTAGACCTAGCGGAGAGAGGAAGAGAGAGGAGAGGCGGATTAAGTATAATGAGGCACACAAGAGGGAGATAGAGAAGTAGCGTTCTATTGCATAAAGTATGGTGTTGAGGAGAGAGATGGATCATGAAGGATTTATAGCTCACATAGAAGACATGGAGCCAGAGCATCAAGAACTCCCCCATCTTGGAAAACATGATAGATATCCCCCCTTGGCCTCCCACGAAGTGTGCGTGCAGAGACTACCTGGGCCATGGGTGTGCATCTTAATCCACCTAGTGACCTAGCCCTTGCACTTGGTTTTCCAATATCTAGTACGATAAGTAACCAACAAGCTAACTTGGGAAGTAGGAGAGTAGGAGTAAGTTAGGGAGAAAGTACATCAATGGCAAGATAGATGGCTTCAATGATATTTGGAGGACCATTCTTAAGCACATCATCCGCACTAAATGTGAGTGCACATAATGTTGGATTCACCTTAAAAGTGGAACTACCTCACAGACTGTAGGGGTTTAGTATAGTACTACTATAAGAGCACAGGGAAGTACATCTACTTGTCCTATTCCAGCTATAGGTGGAGGATCAAGAGGTATAGGTGGTTCTAGTTCCGTTGGATCTCGGTGGTTCCGGAGGTAGAGCAAACACAGGATGTTCTTGATCGTGTGGTCAAGGCTGTAGTAACCACAGAACATTTATATGGATATGTCTCTTCATCTCCCAGAGTATAGAGGCATAAAGGATGCTTTTGAACATGTGCATATGTGTGAAATATTATGGCACGCTAAAGGGATCATGGATTCTAAGTAAAAGGCAAGTCAATTTGCTACTACATTATAGGGATGTGCTGGTATAGGAAGTTTGACCTTGATAAAACTTACGTGGATTATACATCATTGAAGGATGCTTTCCTGAAAGAGTTCCATATCCTTGAATTTGAGCAGAAAATTATTAGCGCACTCAAAGATATCAAGCAAGGCACTACTGAGAGTGTACATGAATATGATGCCCATTTTAAGACACTTATATCTAAGCTATCTTATGATATTCACGCAAGCCAGCATGCACAATGATTTTTTGGAGGATTAATTACACCATTTAGAAGGGCGTTGTCACATAAGACATACACTAATCTGCATGAAGCACTGGAAGCATATTTGCTTGCTGAGGTAGTTGGGAGCATTGACACTGGCATTATTCCATTCTTAGAGGCACAAATTGTAGCTATGGAAAAGCCGTTAGAGAAGCTATCAGAAAATTCAGCCCATGAAACGTGCTCAGAATTTTGTGTTGGGATTGTGAATTGGAAGGTCACACCAAGGATAGTTTCTCTCACAGATCTGTACACTCATTACTATTAGATTGTGAGATCTGTCATTTGAATCATGATGTTATTCATTTTCCTTTGTTACAGTGCACAATAAGGAAGAATATATCCTACTTTTGCAAAACAAATCATTCCACGAACCATGATATCGAAGATTATCGATGTATTGGTCAGATCAGGATGCTTATAGACATTAGGGTATGAAATACAAGTGTAAGAGATAATTCTAAGGGTAAGAATGAACACCGGGATCGGGATCATAATCAAACGCACTATGAATGGTGAGGTGCATTTTGAAGGAGTTCATGGAAGGGGACATGGATAACGTGGTGGATATAGAGGATGAGGCCATGGTGGAGGAAGAGGTGAGTTCCCTCATAGAACATGTTATATGTGCGGATATCCTAACCACTATAGGTGCAAATGTCCTCAGAATATTGCATGTTCTTTCTACGGAAAGAACCATAGCTATGAAGAGTGTCCGGAATTATATGAGCATCTAAGTAAGTATCATAATCAAGAAAACAAAGGCATCGGGATGGTTAGAATTCAGAACATGGTGGAAGATCAGTGGATGGCCAAGATAGTAGAAGGACCTGAGGTATACAGTGAAGATTACTACACGAGCTGAAGTGGCACGCATAAGAGAGACATTGTAAAATAAGCCTATGATCACCAAGGAGGAGGTTTTACATGCAAGGTACCCAGATCTTGATCATCAGAAGGAAGTTTACTAGGATACCATGGAAGTGCTAAGGAATCTTCAGGGTGAGATATAGTACTTAAAGGAGTAGAAGAAAGCATCAGAGACAATCCAAACTGATATCGATGATCTGAGAGAAGTATGCAAAATTTTGCGCCAGGAGAACATCATCCCACTATTAGGAAGTTGGTTAAAAGGGAACACTCCATGTGCAAGTATTGAGATAGGACGACAGATCCTGCATGTAAATATTCCCCCTGATAGCATTGACTATGACAAGGAAATTACTCTGAATGTTGTTGTGGATGGGTGGTTGTTGAGCAACATATTGATTGATACAAGTGTAGAAGTAAATGTTCTTACATTAGATACATAAGTACAAATGAGGAGACCCCATTATAGCCATCATATAATGTGTTCTTTATGGCGAATGAACTAAGGACACTCCCATAGAAGTTTTGAAGGATGCATCTATAACCATACAAGGGTCTGAGTTCACTAGAGATTTTGAGGTATTAGCACTTGCATAAGTAGATATTTTTCTAGCCTTGCTTGGATGCCCTTGGTGTTATACGAATAATACTGACTTGAGGTTAAATAAGGAGTATATTATCTTTGAGAACAAGTAGGAAAGAGTTGTGATACCTCTAACAGATGGGAAGTCTACACAATATGTTGAGCCTCTAAGTGAGGAGGACTTAAAAAAATTTATGTACGCACTATTCAGAACCAGAGGTCAATAAGCTATCAAAAGAAGGCCTCTTATAGTGGGAAGATTCTCATTCTAATAGTGATACTACGAGTATTGCTTGTGACAATTGGGCTCATGGTACATATGAACTAGTAGGGCGTGAGGTGAAAAGTGCAGTTGCACATAAGAATGGAATTCGTTCGGTTTGACGGATAGGTAGCATAGTACCTTGGTATACAAGGGTAGAAGATCTTCTGTATTTTTGAAATCCATGGAAACATAGTGGACATATCAAATTAAGAGAAGAGATATGTTAGTATATACCTTGCGTGGGACAACAGTGCATTGGTGGGTAGTCCACAGAGATAATCTTATAAAATGGGAAGAGATTGGAGTCACCTTATTTATTAGGTTTGTAAGGAAAAATGCACCTATGCGAGATCTACACTTATCATGGTGATCAACCTATTCAGCATCACATTCAGCAGTGTGAGAGACTCTGGACAGCAGGACAAGAAGCATTACCACCTTCACTCTAGGTGCATAGATTGTACTCTACGCTACAAGGATGTGCACATGCCTAATATGTATATGCATAATTACATCAAGAGACTGGGAACTAGAAAAATTTGATTGTAGGAATGATCCAAACCTTTGACTACCTTTCTTCCCAACCTCCAATAGAAGAGGAATTAAAATTTGTCAAGCACTTAACTATGGGAGATAGTGTGAAAACTGAAGAGCATATTCAGGAATTATTTGGTGAGGAAGAGTTCGGAGCACATTTTGAAAGGAAAAAATAAATGGACTTTATACTACTTGAACGTGCTTTCCATGAGAAAGAGAAAGGAAATATGGTTTACATCGTCGATGATGAGGAAGTTTATAAACTGGATATTGACCATTCACAAGGGCTGCGAGAGGTCTTGTACATTACAAACAAGGATACGCATGCCTATCAAAAACCCATGAAGAAAAAGAAGGTGAATATAGGTTCAGAGGCTGAGCCTAAGGAGGCCATCATTGGAGACTAATGGTCAGACTTGGAGGTAGCAAAGATCATTGAGTTACTAAGGGATTATTAGGACTTATTCCCTCGAGGGTATCATGAATTTAAAGGTAGGCATAAATCACTTGGGGAAATGAAGATAAAGCTTAAGGAAGGTGCATGCCCTGTGAGAAAGAGACCTTATAGAATGAACCCCAATTTGCACGAAAAGGTAAAAGAAGAAATTGATAAAATGTTGAAATCTAGAATTATCAAGCCCCTTGATGAGTCAGAATGGGTTAGCCCAATGGTGATCAGTATCAAGAAGGATGGATGAATTAGAATATGTGTGGACTACAAGGAGCTAAATGATGTAAGAGTCATAGATCCATTCCTTATGCCATTCACCGAGGAAATAATGGAACGAGTGGTAGGGCATGAAATATATTCTTTCACGAGATGGGTTTTTCAGTGTCATCGGAGTTAGGATTTCTCGGGAGGATCAAGAAAAGACAACATTTACTACTGAATGGGGAATTTTTTCCTATACTGTGATGCCTTTTAGATTGAAAAATGCACTTGTTGTATTCTCACGCATAGTTGTTCAGGAATTCAAAGATTTTATTCATAGCTTCTTATAGGTCTATGTAGAGGATTGGATAGTATATGGGCTTGTGAAAGATCATTGTGACAATCTACGCTTAATGTTTGAACAGTGCAGACAATTGAGTATCTATTTAAACATCAAGAAGTGCATATTTGGTACACCATTTGGAATACTATTAGGACATATAATCTGTAAAGAAGGTTTGTTAGTTGATCCAGTTAAGGTTGCAGTCATTCTAGGCATAGAAGTGCCTACCATTCAAAGTTAGGCATGTGGATTTTTAGGTCATACATGATATTATAGAAAATTCATCAAAGGGTATGCCAAAATTGTTGTACCCTTGGAAGAATTACTAAAAGGGAAAGGTACATTTTATTGGGGAGAACCGTAGTAGCACACGTTTGAGATATTAAAAGAGAAACTTACTACCATGCCCATTCTATGTTTTCCCTCATGGGATAAACCATTTCATGTGCATGTGGACGCTTCTGGCATGGCCATTGGCACTATGTTAGCTCAACCTAACAAAGGTATTATAGATCATCCATTTTTTTTTCTAGTAGGAAGTTGACTCCTGTTAAAAGGAATTATACAACTACAGAGCACAAAGCTTTGTCCATGATCTATGCATTGCACAAGTTTTGACAGTACTTGTTAGCAACACCATTTTTGTTTTATACAGATCACATGGCATTAAAGTACTTGGTAAACAATCTTGTATTCTAGGGTGCATATGTAGATGGGTACTCCTATTTCAAGAGTTTGACTTCACAGTTGTGGTGAAGCCAGGGAAAAGTAACTCTGGACCAGACCATTTATCTAGAATCAACTCAAGAGAAGAAGCATAGACAATTGAAGAAACCATGCTAGATGCACAGTTATATAGGTTACAATGCGCACCCATGGAATTAGAAGACATTGTTGTCTTTCTACAAACTGGTATGGCACCAAAAGGAATGAAGGCATTAGAAAAGAAATAGCTTGCTATACGCACGGCACCATTTATGTTAATCAGTGGTGACCTCTACAAGTTAGGCAGAGATGAAGTATTATGCCATTGTGTATTAGAGCATGAGCATAAGGATATTATGGAAGAATCCCATGGTGGTATTATAGGAGGCCATTATGTAGGTGATGCGACTTCCCGGAAGATCCTACTTGTTGGATTATGGTGGGAGACATTGTATAAAGACTGTAAAGAATATTGTAAGGCGTGTGATCATTGTCAGTGCCTAGGAAAACCAGGGAAAAGAGATGAGATTCCTTTGAGATTAATTACTAGTGCTGAACCATTTGAGAAATGGGCCATTGACTTTGTAGGACTGTTTCGCAGTACCCACGCATAGGAATGGGTCGCGCTATATCATTACTTACATATATTATCTCACACGGTGGGCAGAAGCAGCACACATATGAAGGACTGTACAATAGCTACAACAACTAGGTTTCTATGGGATAATGTTCTTACAAGATATGGATGTCCTTTCATCTTGACAAGTGATAGGGGTACACACTTTTTGAATGACACAATCAGGATCCAATTAGATGAGTTTATAGTTGCACACCATAAAACTACACCCTACCATCCTCGGGTAAATGGAACTATTGAGGCTTTCAAAAAGATTTTGAGCTAGAATTTGACAAATATTTGTGATCTTGGAAGAAAGGATTGGGATGACAAAGTGTCGAGTTATTCTTTGGGCATATATAAAAACTTATAAGAGATTGAACAAAGCCACACGGTTTCGGTTGGTGTTTAATGCGAAGCCATTCTCCTATAGAATTTATGTTACCTTCTTTACACATTGTATGTCTGGAGGAGGTCTAGCTAATGAGCAGGCTTTAGAAGAGCCTATCAAGAAGATGATTCAGCTGGATGAGAGAAGAGATATAGCACGATGGAGTCAGAAGTAGGAAAAATCCAAGTAGAAAACATGGCATGATAGAAACATAAGGGATAAGAAGTTTGAGATTGGACAACTGGTACTTCTTTATGACTCAAAGTTCTTGTGCCATCCAGGAAAGCTCAAAGTACATTGGTTGGGGCCATATGTCATCACTTACATACTTGAATCAGGTGCTTTCCAATTAGAAGCAATTGATGGAACATGGCTACCTGGTTACTTTAACGGGAGTAGGTTGAAGCCCTACTATAAATAAGTCTTCTTGGTGTTTGTAATAAGGCAGTATTGCCATTTAGATTAGGTTTTCAATTCTATATTTCCTTAATATATTTCCTTCATTGTCACTATGCTTTGTCAATTTAGTTATTGTTCTTGTGTAATAAGCGCACTTGCGCACATGAAGCTAATTACTATATGAAGAATGTTTATGCGCAGAGGACTACACATACCTTTAGTGTGGGGTGGTTGTAGCTATCCAAGTAAAAAATTGTGGGAACTAAAAGGTGAAAGGAATAATCTACTACGAGGTATGCTTTAAGTTAAAAGAAGATTTTTCTCAAAACTGACCAAGGATGGAGATAAATGAAAGGATAGTATAACGCGAGGTAACTAGAGGCCATGATAACTACTAGGAGAAGGTACAGTGATGAGGTACTTAGATGCAAGGGCACGCACTAAAGAGAATTCTATGACCAGAGGGTAGGGAGGTGCGCTAGAAGGTTATAGCTAGGGTGTGAAGATGTACCATGTGGAATGAAAAAATTTGGTCAATGAATGAGATGATATTTGGTAGGTGAAGGAGCAATAAATTCATCAAAATTTGAAAAATCTATATAAGGATGGGATAAAAATTCAATTTTACCTTTGTAATTAAGAGTACTTGAAAGAACCCAAGTACGAAGAGTCGAGTGATCATTTCTAAGGTGTGAGAGGTGTGTAACCTTGGTCATGAAAAATATATCTATATGCGAAGAAGCTTTTGTCCTCGGTGGTGAAGGGTTTGAGCAAAGCGATGTGATGGAGATGAGTTAAGGGCACATAATTTCACCTAGGGCACATTGAATCGAACTAAGGTTTTCTTTGCATATTACAAAATTTGAACGTAAAGGATCTACAAAGGATTGTAAGGTAAAAATGGAACCCAAGAAGGTAGCTGCAACAGAAGTAAAAGGAAAGAAGAAGGTGGTCATTGAGGAGGAAGAAATGGCTCCAGAAAGCAATTTTTGGAGATGCAATATCTAGAGGGGGTTATTTTTGGCTAGGAGTGGGATTCTCACATAAGGAAAAGAAAAGTGAGTGAGTACAATCACCGTACCATTGAGAACAAGAAGGATCTTGATGTGTTGTTGAACATGAAGACAAATAAACACATGGCGGAAGATATGCCGGTATATGATGATACTTGATGAAAAGCTCTTGCATAGGATAGGGGTTTACCAAATTTATGAGCTCCCTTATTTTGGGAAGTATGAGCCATTATACCAGTGGATTATGAATAGAGTGCACGAGGATTTTTTCTACTTTACAGGGCGCAGACTCAGAATTTCATCCATGCTCATCTCCATAGTGACAGGGTTGAAAGGCACATGAGATGATTTATGAGACGATCTGACAGATAAAACCACAATATTAGAGACCAAGAAGGAGTTGGGATATACAAAAGTGCTGCAGTATGGACATTGACAAACTAAATAAGCATCCGGTTATGCAATGGCAACACATCTCATTACAAAGCTCAATGACCAGGAAAGGTGGTCACAAGTGAACACCATGTGGTTACACATTGCCAAAAATATGTCTCAATGAGTAGTCTACAAAATTTCATGGTATATCACAAAGACAATCATTGAAGAAGTGCACGTAGGAGGAAAGATCAACTTTGGAGTTGTTTGTTCCGTTATCACTAGTTTTCATGGAGATCCAAGTTCTGATGGACCAAAGGAGAAGGTATGTGAGTATCCGATGGAACACGAGATCACTTGAAGAACGCTTCAAGAAGTACCTATGTGAGGGATCCATGACAGATCAGGTTAGGCAACGGGATGAGAAGTGGTATGATAGGCTTTGTGCGACTTTTGAGGAAGAATGGCGCATCCCAAGGACTTGCCTACGGTGGTTGGAAAGGCAGTTCAATTTACTGTATACCAGAATTTTTGTATAGCATGGTTTGCAATGAAAGATGGGGCATGGAGTCATTGGTGAAAGTTTCCATATGCATTCACAAAAAAGTACTTCCAGGCATCAGTACACAGGTTTATAGACATGCGACATCGATGTTCAACGCGGATAAGGTAGATTGTGACTACCACACACTAAGGAAAAAATAGATGTATCCATGGCGGGGTGCATATGTTGAAAGACTCATTTATGATGTTTTAAGCATTAAACCAATAAGTTTGGTTGTGGGATATATTGGAGCTTGATCTTTGGTGTATCTCTAAGCGAGGCCAAAGATGAAGAATAAAAAGTATGTGGAAGGTGAGTTTGCACTTCCAGACCACCAAAGGGAAAGCATACAATGGAGAACATCCAGTGCCTAAGCCCACAAAGCCAATTAAAGTGGAGGATGAGGAGGAGGAGCACAAAGATAGTGGTGGTTTGCAGCATAGAGGTAGGAGACATCCTATAAATAAGGGTGAAGTTGAGTGCACCACTACACCACCTCATCCACAAGAGGGGGATGATGAGGACTTGAATGCAATCCAAGGGGAGCACAGATTTAAGAGGGTTTTGAAGAGAACAAGGACCCAAGGTGCTACTCCAGAAATGGTGCGCAGATCACCAAGACTCTCTCCATAGAAGGAGGCAATCGTGCAAAGGAGGAAACTGAATTTGAATGAGGAGGTGGAAGAGTCAGAGGAAGCGTGCCTAATTCTCCACTTCCAGAGAACATAGAAGAACATGGTGAGGAATCAAAGGAAAGAGGAGAGGATGAGAAGGGACCAGAGGAGATAACTGCAGAGAATGTTTAGGACATGGAGACACAAGTCCCAAATTTGGAAGCTAAGGTCCCCAAGCAGCAACGGTCTAGAAGAACGAGTGGAGAGCACATTCTACCAGCCATGGGATATGCGGAGGACACAGGTAAAATTTTCCGCATCTGCTTCTAGAGCACGATAGCACAGAAGGATTTATTCAGCTAGGAGCTAATGAATGAGAATATGGTGATTGTTCACACTCGGAATATACTATCATGGTCAATGCACACCCATATGGATGAGCCTGAATTTGATATATGCAAAGAGTCATGTGTTTCAAGACGGCTGAAGAAGGCACCACAAGCTATACATATGATAGTAAATCCTACTGTCATGTCAGATGAGCAAGTTAAAAACACATTAGTAAAGGTTTTTGCCAAATTTTCTAGAAGAAACATGGATAGATCTGTAACAATCATAGCATTGTGCAAGGAGCTAAAGAAAAGGATCTTTGAGATAGCACACATAACAAAAGAGAGGGACTTGGCACATAATAATAATGAAGTATTTATCAGCTTTGCGAGAGGAGATTGGGGATAATGTCATTAGAGCTAGGCCACGCTTGGAGACCTAGGTACCATAGAAATTTCCTCGGTGATACATTATGTAGGAAAGTTGGTCGACCTGGTGCTTGAAGATGAACCTATGCACATGACAACACCAAGGAAGTCAGAGAAAGAGGCAGAACGAGAGAAATCCTCAGTGATGTGAAAGATTGTATCCTATGAAGGGTTATTGCAAGTGCTACAAGAAGTATTAAAGAAAGCATACCAAGATTTAAACGTATGCAAAACTCCAAAGGCGCTTATCAACATGAAGACCTTGGAAGAAAGAAATGAGGTTCGAGATAGTAATGAAGGATGAGACATTGGGCCACACAGAAATATTGTCAATAGTTAAGTAGAAGTGCAAGGCCCTAGAAACAGCATAAGAGCCACATAAGACTCAGTTGGAAGAGCTTGGGAAGCTCATTGCGAGAAGATGGATCTTCTAGAAGGAATAATGACATCAATGTCTAGCATTGTGTTGGTTTTATAGAATGAAAAAGGAGAGATTACGAGGGATGAGTTGGAATCCATTGTTGTGGACATTCTAGAGAAAGTAGAACAAGCACTCGTTGAATGGCAGGCCTTGGAGGCCGAAATAAAGGAGTATCCAGAGTTGATACTTCAAATTGATGCAGAGGAGGCTGCCTCATAGCCTCATAAAACTTCTTTATTTATCTACATTCTTTTATTCTTATTCTTTCCATTCTTCTATTCTTTACTACAATTTTTGGAGATACCCATTGTTAGGATGACAATGAGATTAGTGTGGGGTAATGTTGATCAAGAGAATACTTGTTAGAGATCACACAAGAAGTTCATGCGGGAGAGAAGGCCAGGATCAAGGGTGCGGAGGGACAGGAAGAACCCACATGCGGAGGGAAAGTTCAACATTCAAGACTTAGCTGATTTTGAGCATGAAGACCTATTTTTAGAAGATGGCATGCGGAACACACCAACAATGTAGAGATGTGTGCACCACGCATTTTCTATCTTTAGAGGATTGGATCAAGCATTTTCATGGAGATGAGCTAAGAATAGGATTGTCACTTGATTAACTACAAGAGGTCGTAGAGATAGCACACTTTTATGTGTGGTTATGCCTATAAATGGCGTGTGGCTATTAATAGCATGCGGTTTATTTATGGAATAGATAAGTGGTGAAGGGAAAGTCCCCACCCTATATATATGATATGAAGAATATAGTAGAATATAGACACAGAGAGAGATGGATGTATGAAGGTATAGATGTATCCGCATATGATTGGATTACTGTATCAGATCCATATGCACATTGGTATAGATTTCCATTATTATAAGGAGCTTCTATGTTTATTAATAGATGATGGATATTGGCTGAACCTAAGTTTCATTCCTATGTGTAATTGAGTAGTGCATGTTATTAATTCAATCATGATTACTATTTAAGCTTGTTCTTTTATAGATCTGAATGTAGCATGCATTGTAGAATGATGGATTAGTTATGGATCTATATGTTTCTTCCTTCATCACACTAACATCCTACTACAACAACCCTAAAGAGGAACTTGGTACCTTTTCGCACTTCGGGTGAGTGCTCAATCTAGGTTGGGTGATGTTTGGTGTGTCGAGGTTGTTATCCGGTAAATTCTAGGTTGTGTCACTAATAGTGTGCATCCTCCTTTGGAAGATTCCATCCTTAGATAGCTCAAGTACTTCCGGATCTCGAATGGCACACACATAAATTTTGTTGAGTCTTCCTCACTCAAAGGTTTAAAGTAAGCTGCATACTTTCCATTTGTTAAAGGGATAATAACTCATTCTTCTTTGTTCTCAAAACTTATATACCCCTTTTTGAACCATAGATCAACATTATTTGCATAACACCAAGGGTTCCCAAGTAGAGCTGGGAATTTGTCTACTTTTGGATGTTCTAAAACCTCAAATTCCCTAGTGAACTTGGCCCCTTGTATAGTAATGTATGCATCCTTTAAAACTTCGATTGAAGTGGCCTTAGTCTGATTAGCCATAAACAATACATTAGAGGATGGCTGTAATGGAAGTCTACCCATCTCGCACCCATGCATCTAAAATAATCACATTCACTTCCATGCCTGTGTCAATTGATATATTGCTCAAAAGAAACCTATCCACAACAAAATTCAAATTGATTTCCTTGTCATAATCCAAGCTATGAGGGGGAAGATTAACATGCAGTATCTTTATTCAATTATCGAGATATACTCACGAAGTGTTTACCTTTAACCAATTCCCTAGTAATGGAATAATATTCTCCTAGCACAACATCTTGCATACCTATTTAAAATCATCAACATATGATTGTACCATCTCTGTTTCCTTCTTTTGTTCTAACTTCCACGATTGTTCCTTTAAACATGGTATTTCACCCGAAGATTTACGAGTACCTACATGGTCTCCTGATAAACCTCCTTCTGATGTGTAGGATCTGGGTACCTTGTATGTAAAACCTCCTCCTTAGTAATTATAGGCTTTTGTTGTAACGTTTATCTAGTGCACACAACTTTAGCACATGCAATAATCTTCATAGGTACTACCTCAGGTTCTAGTGCCAAATTTGGCATCCATTGATTTTCCATGGCATGTTGTATTCTAACCATCCCTGCACCCTTGTTCTCCTATTTATGTTGCTTTCTAAGATGCTCATATAAGTCTGGGCATTCCTTGTAGCTAAGATTCTTCCCACAAAAATAAAAAGTAATATTATGAGGGCATTCGCACCTGTAGTGGTCAATAGATCCACATGTATAACATGTTCCATGAAGAAACTCACCTCGTTCATCACCATGACCTCAACCCCCAAATCCACCAAGGTATCCTCGACCTCCTGCAACGACTCCATTCAAAGCATCCCACATTTCTATCGTAGTGCCCTTGGGTGTGATCATGATCACGGTGCTCACTTTTACTTTTAGAGTTATCTAATACTCCTATCTATGACACACCAATACCGATCACATCATGGATTTGACTAATTAACTGCAAAATTTTTTATTATGAGTCATGGATCGTAAAATCTTACAATATCAAGATACGTTCTTTACGATTGCATGTTGTAATAATGGGAAATGGATTTCATCATGGTCTAAATGACATATCTTGCAGTCTAGCAACAATAAGCGTACTGACTTGTGGGGACAATTATCCTTAGTGTGCCCTTCCACTTCATAATCTATACACCAAATCCTAGTGTGCATCTCATGTGATGAATTGGCCAATATTTTCTCTAACTGCTTTGCCATAGCTGTAATCTATGCTTTTAGGAATGGGCTCACTCTAGTTTCTATACTTCTAACTTCCTTAGCGCACAACACTACTTCAAGTGCTTCACACAGATCTCGTATATGTCTTATGTGACATTGCCCTCCTAAATGGTGTAATCAATCCTCTAAAAAACCATTGTGCATGTTGGCTTACATGGATATCATATGAAAACTTACAAAAAGTGTTTTGAAATGGGAATCATATTCCTTAATTCTCTCAATAGTGCCTGCTTAATATCCTTGAGTGCGCTTATACTCTTCTTCTCGAACTCAGGGATATAAAACTCCTTAAGGAAAGCATCCCGTAGTGCTGCATAATCTACGCAAGTCTGATTAGGGTCAAACTTCCTATACCAACTGTGAGCGTGTCCCTACAACGTAGTTGTAAAATGACTTTCCTTACACTCAAAAGTTGTAATCCATTTTGTGTGCCATAGTATCTCACACATGTACACATGCTTAGTAGCATCTTCTATTCCCCTATACTCTGGAAGATGAAGTGACATCTCCATGTAAATATGCGGGGTTGGTGAGGACTAAGCCCACTTGATCAGAACCTCCCTGTGTTACCTCAACCTCCGAGACTCACTAGATCCACCAAAACTAGAGCCAACTATGCCCCATGATCCTCCACCTGTAGCCAGAAGTGGACTAGTGGATGTACTTCCCTGTGTCCCATTAGTGGTACTAAAATGAACTCCTACAGTCTGTGAAGTAGTAATAATCCTAGAATTGAGTCCAAAATTTGTGTGCTTGAGTTCTATGACGATGTGCACGAAAAGGTACCTACAAATAAAAAAGAAGAAATTTCCTTGGCCATAGATGCACTTGTTATTGGATTTACTCATGTTCTTCTACTCCCTAAACTACCTTACTAACTATTGGTTGTACTAGATACTGGAAAACCAAGTGCAAGGGCTAGGTTTTCAAGTAGATTTAGATGCACATCGTGGCCCATGTCGCATCTATAGGTATGCTCCCATATGAGGCCAAGGAGGGTTCCCTATCATGCTTTCCCAAATGGGGGAGTTCCAGATGCTCTGGATCCATGCCTTCTATGTGAGATCCAAATCCTTCACGAGCCATCTCTCTCCTCAACGCCATCCATTCTGTAATATCACGTTGTTTCTCTATCTCCCTTTCATGTGCCTCATTTTACTTAAGTCACCTTTCTTCTCTTTTCCTCTCTGTAATTAGGTTTTCCATCCTTCACCAAACCTACTTCTTCCCCTGCGCGTGGTGGGGTTTAGCTAGCCATCGAATTTTCTTCCAAGTTTAGGGTTACCATCAATATTTTTATCACCATTGGAATGCTTTGTAGATAGGTTCCCCTGGGATAACATAAAAATAGAACTCAGTTACCTCTGGTAAAGAGTAAGTAGAAATTAAGTACTCCAAAATATATCTATTCGAACACCACATAACCAAGTATCCACAACATGTGTCTAGATCATATCAGCATCATAAAGGACCTAAAATTATTCTTGCATCCAAATAAGTGTGTGATACCTCTAATTACTTTTACACGTATAAGAAACTAGCCACTCGTACAACTCTATTGGAAAGATAGAAAAGAAACTCTCATATAAATAGTCATAAAAGTTCGATCCACCCACACATGTGTGTCAAACTTAGATCTAGTGTTGAACCTCACGAGCATATTCTTCTTTTAGATCTATTATCCACTCCTCAACACTTTCTAGGGTTAATCAAGTATGTCTTCATCACAAAACATCCTAAAAATAGTGGAAAAAAGGTCCCAAAGAATGGAACCAATGATGCATCTATGAAAAACCCATGTGTGTTGGCACATCACTCAGCCTAAGTGAGTGCTCTCTGAAGCACACAAAGGTACCAAGACCCTCTTTAGAGTTTCTTATGCAAGATGTTAGTGTGATTATGATAATACATATTCAGATCCATAACTAATCATAAACATTACACAGTGCATAAACATGATCTATATCTTAGAGAATCATTAACTAAACAATAGGTATAATAAGGCTAACCATATAAGAACCATATTCAGTTATGTCTAACACCATTATCTAGCCAATATTCTTCATTGTATTAAACAATGTAAGACACAGAATATTCTTACACTATAAGCTATCTCCATGAGTCATGCTTGTATTAAGATCAGTAGCATAACTCTACAATAATTCACTCTCTCTAAACTACACAGTTCAATACATATTTATAGAGGTGGGGAACTTCCCTTCACCACCCATGTACTTATCAAAATAGGTCACATGCTAATAATATCCATGCACCTTTACAATGGCATGCACAAAATGAAATTTTTCTAATAATAGATATCCTATAGTTAACTCTAAGAAGAAATCCTATTATTATCCTAAACTATGCATGGTGCTTAACAATCGTTTGTTCCCAAAATACCATTGTGTGTAGTGCAAGTCTTCATCTCTATGTGTTCTCCACACGCTATCTCCAAAATATATTTTATCCATAAAAATGGATAATTCTGAGCCAAAGTGTTAGCGTGTGTTTCCTTCCCTATATTCCAGCACCTTCAAATGCACCTTACTCTGCGCGTGCATCCTTTATGTGTCTTCTCCTTAGAGAATTTTTTTGCTCAACATGCAATACAATAGAAAGGAAGACATGTTCTTTTTAGAGCACCAAAAACATGAATTTTTTTAGACAATAGAAAGAAGGAGAAGATTCCAGAGAAGAAATTTTAATGTGAATACTTTCAAAGGGAAATAAACTCATAATTTTTTACCTGGGAATGAACAATGCAAAAACAACCCGATATGTCCCACCAGGTGTAAAAAAATGTTTCACTAAATTGCCGTGTGATATGAAATAGATAGGGTAAATAGCTAAGGAGGAATACCTATTATCATGTTGGTCGAAGGTTGAGTGCCTATGTTTCGATTTCGATCAAGGCTGATTGTGTGAGATTCCTTTTAGCTAAGAGGAACTACTGTAATACAAAGAAAGACCAAAATATATAGTTAATAACATAATTTAGTGGACTACCTAGAGTGAGATAAATCCTAGAAATGTGATACTTCCTTGACGGTTATCAATCCACTAATATGTAACTCAATATAAAATAACTGAACATGCAAATAAAAGAATCTAATGCTAGTGTTCGATTTAGGTGTCTCAGACTACTATCCATGTCAATCCAATTAAATGCTTGATAACTAAACTGGTGAAGGTCTCGGGTTAGGTTGCAGGCTGGGAAAGTGGTCTAAGGGTCACAGATGGGGTCTGGATAAGATATGGTGAAGTTTGAGTTGGTTTTGGGGATTGGTAAGCTTGTTGGTCTAAGGAAATTTTACCAAGAATAGAGACCGACTTTGGTTAGGGTGGTGATGTCGGTACATGTATGATTGATGTTGGCTATGTCATAACCGATATCGGTTATTGTGGGAAATGGTAGAATCTCAAAATGGGTGTCCAGGATCTCTCTGTGTCTACACAAAGAGTTTGGAAGGTCTGTTGTGAGGTTGTACGTGGGATTTCAGGTTTGAGTGATGTTTTGTGAGGTTTTGGGGAGGTTCTAGTGAAAATTAACATAAGACATAGTAATAGACATCGGTCAGGTGACTGATGCCGGTGAAGAGGGGAAACCGATGATGGTTAAGATAACCGGCATCGGTAGGGGAAATTTGTTGGTAATTAAATAAAAAGTAGATTTGGACTTCTCTGTGATTGTACAAAGGATGAAGGGAGTATGGTTGGGTTCATAATAATGTCAGGAAGCATCAGGAATGCATAGAGGTTAAGTACGGAGAGCTAGAAGGTCATGAGTGGTTAGATGGGTAGATTGGTAAGAAGGTGGGAATAGAGGAATGCATGAAATAATAAGATCCAATAATGAAATATAATGAACTTACACTTTAAGAAAGTACAAAATGATGAAAATCAAATACACTTACTTGTATTTGTAGGTCTAGTAGGTGAAGGAAGGAAGTGGTTGATCTGTGAAGAACTTTGTGTTCAATTTCATGAAAATAATCATGAAGTGCTCTCGTGAATATTCTAATGCCTTTGGATGAGTATTAGATGCTTTCTTGGGCCTATGGTTGAGTGTATTCCATCGTCTAGATGTTGAGAAGTCTCTGGTTCATGCTTGAATGCAATAGATCTCTAGACCTCAAAATGACCAACCTTAGTAAAAGGTTGTGAAAGGGTATATAAGGTGACCGATGATGACGGTCAAGGTGACCGGCGTCAGTTGAGGGATAAGTGATGTTAGTTAAGGTGGGAAATCCTAGGTTTTTGGCGTGCTCTAATTGTCATTCCGGGTCTCAAGTGAGGGTTAGCACTTAGATAAGTAGGAGTGTTGTTGGAGAAGGAATATGAATTTAATTTTAGGGTTTGAAAGAGTCCTAGTTGGTTAAGATAAGTGGAGACTCATCTTAGTTAATTAATAGACTAAGAATAAGTCCATGGTGAGGTGTCTAGGTGATGTGGCTAGGTGAGGTGTAAATTAACTTAATTAAAGTAATTAAATTAATTAATAATGTGAGGATGAACATTAATTCAATTGTAAGTAATTAAATTAATATGAATGCGGGGTAAGGGGTCATGGTTAGGTGAATACGTTATGTTAGTTAAATAAAGGGGACCAAGGGGAGTGTGACCCAAATTTGGTGTCTACAATAAGTGTGTGTGAATATGCCCTAGGTTTCTCTTGTGCCAATCACACTTTTGAAATAGCAAGTAATACCTATGTGTAGGAAATGTAATATGATGTGTGCATGGAATAGAATAGAATCCCTCCCCTATGAATTGTGATGCAGATGTCTTAGCCTTGTGTCTTGATGATGGAGCTATGTGGATTCAAGTGATCTCAATGTAATAGGTTAATCCAACTATAGATGTGTGATAGTAGTAAGTGATGTTAGGTCCCTCATTATGGTCTCGTAACTTAATATTTATAGGGTTCTCTTGATCTAATTTCATAATTAACCTTGAAATGGATGACCACCAAAATGATATAGATGTAAAATGGCTAAAAAGAGCCCAAAAAGTATCGAGAAAGTGTAAAAGGGACCATGTCATCCCTAGTGAGACACTGGGTGCCCAAGACTAACACAGGAACCCTAGTCAAGGATAAATAATGAAAAATGACCAAAACAAAATGGACATGTGGATTTAAAATTTTGATAATGATGAAATAAAATAAAACAATGTGGCCAAAATATGGGAGTTGATTAGTACTTTCTTCATTCATTAACTGTTAAATAGTACTATGAAACCGGGATAAATAATGTCTAAAGTGCATGATTTTGTGGCTACATTTTTCCCCACTTGTATGTTGGTGAGTGGAAATATACAAAACATAAATTAGATAGAAATTTGTACCTGATGTCCATGAAGAGTGTAGTAGAAATATGTTGAAGGAATAGACAAAGCGTGGAATGATAAAAGGATGGAGGAGCATGGAAACTAAAGATGAAAAATGTGCAAAGAAAAAGTGGTGAGAGTGAACCTAGGGTGGAACGCGTGTGTATATGTTGTGGTGTGCAATGTACCTGTATGGTTGGTAAAGTGTGTGATGTCGCGAAGTGTTGTTGTTTCCCCCATTTGACTACTTTTTCCTTATACGAGACAAACTTACAAGGAGAAAATGATCAAGTATTCAAATATGTATGTATGTATAAAACACAATGTAAAATAAACATGTATATGAAAGCATGTAAATGTAAAATATGCAAATATAACTCGAAAATGTAAATAGAACATGTGCACTGATCCATGTTGATAAAGAGAGTGTAGAAGGATATCCTATACTAATTTTTTTTTGGGGTGATCTCACTCCGCCCTAGCTGAAAAAGTGCGGGGAGAAAGTTTAAATATTCTCCTTTTTCTAATTGCTTCCCTGAAAGTGTGTGAAGAGATCTCTGTAAGTCCTATTCTTTTTGTGATCAATGCCCTGGCTGAAGTATTATAGAGAGGCACAGCCACTATAACCTCCAAGCCTGTAACTACTTCCCAGAATGCTAAGGACACCATGTCTGTAAAATCCATTGTGTATGGGTTTTTAGACTGGTCTAAGCCCACTCATTATATATAACCAAACCGAACCGGTGTAGAATCTATGTTAGTATATAAAACCCCAAATGATGCCCTCTCTTTGTGGGTACATGTGGCGTCTCGATAAGAGGATGTGGCCCCAAAATAGGATCAACCGCATATAATTTGTAACTCTTCCCTACATGGGAAGGAAATGCAATTGGTAGAAACCAAGGTGGGCACAAACAAGGATGGCTATCCAAAATAAGTTTTAGTATGAAAACACATACATGTACGAAGACAATGTATAATCTACACAAACATTGTAAAAGCTACCGGGTAAAGTCTTGTAAAGACACAAGAAGACAAGTAAGCCACATAAAGTGGGTTGAAACATAGGACATCACTCACGATGTCACAAGATACGTAAAGGTCGTTGTGGCCACAAACAAAAATAAGTGGGCACACCAAACATAAAGAAAAGCCTGCATACTAGAAGAAAACAAAGAAAACAAATACAGACAAACAAGGAAGTAGTCATAGAAACATGTAATATTGTAAAACAAGTGTTACACATGGAACACCCATTAACATGTTAGAGAAATAACCAACATATCAAAGTGTGAATAACCAAGTCATGTAATGTGCTAAGTACAAAATGAAACAATAACACCTAAAAGAGACGAATGTGGATGCCCCCAGCAACCATTTTAGGAAGGGTAGAAGGTGAGCATCCATGTTGAGTGTAAAAGATCTTTGCCTATGATCACAACTGAATAAAGACGTGAATTCTCATGTGTGGATGGTATAGATAATGACATAGAATAAATTAATCTAACATGTGTAGTAAAGTGATCATGTAAAACACATGTAAACACGAGTAAATTCCCCAAGACAATGCAATATGTTGTGGATGGATGGAATGAAATGAAATGTAAGATGGAATAATAGGATTCATGTGCCCTCGAGTGAATAGAAGTGTATGTCGAGGTTCATTTTTTACCCCTCGGTAGTCAAGAATGAACCTGTAAACGAGAGTGTTTTATCGAGAATTGGTCGAGTAGTGTGTGTTTTTTTAACGCATTATTGTGATGAATGTGTATGTGTATTGATTAGACATGACCTAGAAATGATGTATGTGTGTGAACCCTATAGCCGAAGCGCATATCTCAACCGGATGAACGTATAAGTGGCTATTTATCCTAAGTGTATATCATGATAAGATGAATGGGTGAGTGATGATTTAGCCCTAAGTGTATATCACTACAAGATGAAAGGAAGGAGTGGTGATGTAACCTAAGGTGTATACCACTACAAAATGATAGAATAGGTGATGATTTAGCCTAAAGCATATGTCACTAGCCTAGGATTGTCACATGTGTGATGAGTGTAAGGTCCATTTGATTTGTAAAACCTCGGTAGTTGATTTTGGAGCAAGGAACTAAAGTGCAACATAAGGTAGTGAGTGAAATGCATAGAAGACAATGTAGTATATGTAATGATAAAATATGACCATGTGATGAAGATAATATGTAAAAACACGGTGTGTAAAATGTGATGGTAGATGTGTAGAATGTATAAAATGTAATGTATAACATGTAATGTAATACATGTAGATATATGAGTAATGTAGTATGTAGGGATGAATGTAATTCTAGACACGTGTATGATGCAAGGAATATATCACGAGATATAGTGTAGATACATTATATGTATAATGGAATGTAATATGTGTAGATGACTGAATAGTATGAAGTGTGTGATATGGTTAATGGAAAATATGATAAGTAGTATGTAATGGTAGACAATAGAAGTATGATGCATGGATAAGGATGACTAATATGATTTATGTTGTATGATGCACGATATAGGATAATATGCGATGTGTAATACCTACAATGTAGTGTGTGTGGTTCATGTGTAGTAATCCCTCAATAGTCAAGTGTGAACCAAAGCATAAGAGTGTTTCATTGGGTAATGATGATGCTAGAACATGTGATGAGAATGCCTATATGAAAATGCAAAGATGATGGATGTTGGGGTGATTGGGGGAGAATGTATTAGATGCAATTTCCCCCAAGTATATATGAATGAGATGAACTAACCAATGTTAATGAAGAACAAGGGTCATGTCATGCGATGTATACTGTGATGAAAATATGGTATGTGGTATGTGTAAATTCTAGGAGTATGATGTAACACTATGTAAGGATGTAAATGAATGATAATGCAAAGATAAGAAATGTTCCTATGATGATTATGAGAGAGAGGGGTGTAAATACTATGCCCCGAAGTACGTGTGGTGAAATAGGCTATCATGTAATGTCATCTAGAATATTATCACTTTCAGGTTCATAGTCAAATGGGTAAGAATTAGTTACTCTATAAGCAATAGTGTTAGGTGGATTGTGTAACAAACCATTGCAGCGAGAGTTTTACATGCCTATAACATACTCCTCATCAGTGAATGGAGGAATTGGACAATTGTATGCATACCAATGAGTGAGATTTTGTGTGTCACCTAGGAACAAACTATTATAGATGAAAACACTTCCAAAAGGCATAAGAAAGGAAATATTGATATGATCCGGATCTAGGGTACCTCCAATATAATCAATCCATGATTGTCCCAATGTAAGTGATGAAGAGTGAGGAGTACATGATAGATAGATTGTAAGATGAAAGACATGTACACCATAAGCAGAAGTGATACAAACAAATCCATAATAAATATGAGGAGCATGTGATGTAGGATAGAGCTCCTCAAAATCAAACCCTAATTATCTAGACCCTCATGTGTATATATAGTGTCAACATATGTAGGATCAAATGAAATGTGTTCCCAATATGATTCATTCATGAAGAATGTGTAAGTGAAAGGTGGGCATGCTAAGGTGGGTGATTCATGTGAAGGTGTATGTGATAGAGCGAATTCCATAGACTAGACATGCTGCGATAAGGAATCATAGCAGTAGTAGTAGTGGGTAGCATAGAAGAATCTGCATCTATCACACAAATGGTATTGTCAAGTGGTGGTAAGTGTGGTGGCTCCTCCCTAGGTTGGGGCTCATCTGGAATGTCTATGTGTGGGATAGGAAGATTAGTATTAGGAGCCCGGTCATAATACTGAAATGGATCACGGTCATGAAAAATGGTATACTCCATGCTCTCATGCAATAATTTAACACAATTATGTATAGTAGAGGTGATAGCTTGCATGACATGAAGCCATGTACTTCCCAAAAGATAGTTGTAGGAGATTGAGAAATCAAGAATGAAAAATACATTGTGGATATTATTTGGACCAAAAAAATAATATGTAATGCAATGTGACCGAGGCAAGGATGGACAAAACCATCATAAGCATGTAGTGATATAGAAGATGGACTAATGTCATGAGAGGAAAGACCTAAAGTCTCAAGGAATGACATAGGACACAAGTTAAGTTCATATCCATTATCAATCAAAGTATGCTTAATAATGAAATTATAAATGTGAGAGATTATATGCAAAGTCGATCATTATCAAAAGTGTGAACATCAGAGGGAATGTTGGACTCAAATACTAAGTGTAGAGAAAATGCATCAACAAAATAAAATGAGTCTAGATTCATGTCATCACGAATACAAGTAGTAGAAATAAAATGTTGGACTCTATGTAGTAAATCAAGATTTACAAGAAAATAGTCATTTATTGATATACTCATGATGACAAAACCCTAGGGTGGCATGCAATGGATGAATAATCTAGAAGTGTGAATGATCAAGTTGGGTTCAACAAAATCATTAACTAAAAATTTAACTATGTAGTGTGGGGATAGTTAATCTAAGCTATGAAAAGTTTTAAATAAAGTAAATAAATATAGAAAACTGAAGCATTCAAGTAAGCTAAAAAAACTATGTAAAAAGAAATGCTAACCCTAATGTGTAAAAGAGAAGATGAAAGAATTCAGTTGAATAACTGATTCTCGTAGGATAGTTTCACAATAATGATTGGAAAATGCAAAATTAGAAATGACTATGTAGAAGTCTCGAAAAGGATGGATCTGGAGGATCTAGCTAGACTAGAGCACCTGGAGAGGGACTTAGGCACCTACGGGTGCTCTGGTCTATAATCTGTGCACCCTTGTCTAAGTAAAAGACCTTAGATTGATCTTCACTAGTTCGGAAGATGGTCCAAAACTCTTTTTGTTTATCGCATCAACTTCGTTTTCCCATACCAAATTTTGTCAGTAATATAATATGTAAGAAAGACTTTAAGACCCAAAAACAAGCATCAAACCCTAAAAAACAAAAATGTATATGAATGGGTGGATGAACTCATTTGCCACAATGGTGGACTTACTAAGCGTGTGCGTTGCACTACATCTCGGAACACAGTGTAGTTGTATGTGCAAGTGTGTGTGAACATGCCCTAGGTTGCTCTTGTGTCAGTCACACTTTGTGAAACAACGAACAATAACTATGTGTAGAAAAGGTAATAAGATGTGTGCATGGAATAAGATATAATCCCTCCCCTATGAAGTGTGATGTAGATGTCCTAGCCTTGTGCCTTGTTGATGGAGCTATGTGAATATAATTTATCTCTAATGCAATAGATGGATGCAACTCTAGATGAGTGATATTAGTAAGTGATGCTAGGTCCCTCATTATTGTCTCATAACTTTATATTTATAGGGTTATTTTGATCTAATTTTGTAATTAACCCCAAAATGGCTGACCACAAAAATAAGACAAATGTAAAATGGATAGAAAGAGCCCAAAAAGTGGTGGGAAAGTGTAAAAGGGACCGGGCATACTTGGTGGGACGAGGGTGCCCATGGGTTCCCTAGTTGAGGCTAAAATAAAGGAAAATGATTGAAATAGATGGGGCGTGTGGATGTACAATTTCGGTAATGATGAAATAAAATAAAACAAGATGGCCAAAAGATGGGGTTAGTTAGTAATTTCTTCACTCAAGAACCTTCTAAATAGTAGTATGAAACCGGGATAAATAATGTCTAAAGTGCATAATTTTTTACTAGTTCATATCAAGGAAAATTCTTAGTGATTGCTAAGCTCCATTACTTATTGAAAGGAGTGGCTTGATGATCACTATGTTTTACAATTTCTGGTTTTTAAAAATATCGACCTAAGAGAAAATTCATTGTCAACCTTAGCGATATAGATAAGTGTTATACCATAGTAATAAAAGTACATAAATTTAAACCTAAAGAATTATTATGTACATCTTGGCCCCGCATATTTCCTAAAATTACCCATTAAAGAAAGTAGTCCTAAATGATTTACTAAAAATAAAGGACAAAGATGAACACGATTCTTTCTTAGGATTAAATTATCTCGAGTCCATGAACAAAAAAGCATGTTTTATGTTTACCAATTATTTTTCAATGAGAAGGCTAGTATCCACTAGCCTCTATATTGTCCAGGAATCCATTTTAACAATGCAAAAACAATCGAACAACTTTGTTGTCATTTTTTGTAATTATATTATATTGGTTGGACTATCCCTAGCAGTGCCAAGTCCTTGAATACATACCTTCGAGAAGGATAATACCTTATGTAGTTCTCATAGGATATATTGTGTATAAAATGTAATTCATATCTTTTCATATCAAGGAAAATTCTTAAGAATTTGCTAAACATCGTTACTTATTAAAAGGTATGACTTTGTGATTGCTAAGTTCAAAAATGGATTCTGGACAATATTTTGGTTATAAAAATAGTGACATAATTAGGCAAGGTTAGATCATAGTAATATAAGTACATCATTTAAACCTAAATAAGTTTCTTATCGGTCTTGTTCTTGAATATTTTCTTAAAATCATCCTTCAAAGCAAATAGACCTAAACAATCTACCAAATGTGCAGGGTGAAGATGAACAAGATTCTCACTCAAGATTAAATGAAGAAATTCTATTGCATTGATCTAATATTTTTGATATACTCTTAATTTATTTCCATTTATATTCTTTCTATTCTGAGGATCCCCAATTCTATGATTGATAAAATCAACAAAATTATGCTAACATATCTCTGGAAAGGAATGCAGACAAGACCAAGAAAATACCTATTATTAAATGTGTCGATGTTTCACTTCCTAAATATTATGGGGAGTGGGGATTTTGAACTAAGAAAAAAAAAAAGGATCTAATTGCTAAATGGGTGTGGTATCCTCTCTCCAATCCTCAAAGCATGTATGGAAAGATAGTTGGGAAAAATGGGTGATCCTCTTCCAGAGGCTATTCTCAAAATTAATTACTTGACTAATGACTAGAATTTTAGTAAATTAATAAGTTAATAAATTAATAAATTAAAGCTATGAAATGTTGTTGGTCAATGGATAATGACTTGAATAGTAATGAATTAATTATTGAAGGTTTATCTCATATTATTGTCAACTCTGCCATAAAAAGTAGTACTTGTCAGGGAAAATCAATCTTGTGTGAATAAAATTCCTTTTTATGCTTTCATTAATTGTAGATTGGACCTTAAATCAAATCTATGGGGAAGCTAATAAAGAGGTAGATTTTATAGAAAATTGAGGGACTGACCAAGCATTTTGTGATAAGATTGGTAATAAATATTTTCATTTTATGTATTCATCACATTTTCAAATAAAGGTTGATATTCAATCTCGTAGCAATCTTGTATTAATTGTAAGCATGTGATGGCATAGTCACTCCATATATTTATCAATCCAATCTCCGCTATTTTCACACCGTATGGTTTATTTCACTAGTTTTCATTTCATCTGTTATAGATGGTCTCGCTTTTACCTTTCAGGAAATTCTCTCGTGTCGATGCGTGAAATGGATTTTGTACAAAAAAATCACATTGTCATCTTAAATCCATTTTTAGGGTTGGATCAGAGAAATATATGGTTTTTTTATTATGGAAATATATGGTTGTTATTGAGGGATTTCTTGGAGCCAATTATATTTCTATAGAGGGTTCTTGAGGGTTAATGCGTAATTTTCCTCAACCTTCGTATATCATGTACTAATTATAAATCGACAAAGGATTGGATTTTGGAGATGGGGCGTCATCTGGATCAAACCAACTTACGGGGTTGGCATGGAATCAAAAATGAAAAAAACCTTGAGTGTGTCGTGTCCCACACTTTATGAGGCTCATTATACCTATGAGGGTTTGGTGGACATCACCATTATTTGAGAGTTATACAATTGGTTTGATTTCCTAATGTGTTTCATGTATGATGAATCCAAATTTGGCTCGATGGTGGAACCCAATTCGGTCCACTTGCCTAACTCGGATGTTATAGTTGCTCCATTACAACCAGAACTAGATAATTGGTATCTCGCTTCATAGGAAAGGGCATGAAGCATATGATTGGTTACAAAGTCATTATGTTACGGGTAAAGAGCATATTTTTTTGGCATCGACTAGGGAAATTGTTTTCCACCTAGTAAAGTGGAGGTTCAACATGTGTCATATGATTTAGATAAATAACTATTTTTAAAATACGACATTATGTATCTTTGTTTTGGTTCTATATAGTGTTGTTACTTCCATTGTTATCAAATCATCCCGAATGGCTTATTAGTTTGGATTTTTTTTGTATTCCCAACCACTTGTGTTTTTGGCATAGGCTCTTGCATTTTTCAGCAAAGTATTGCTAGATTGTTCAGTTTTTCATATTGATCCTCTTGTTATATCTTTAATGTAAAGGGAAAGGGACCCTTCAACCCTCCTTTAATTATAAAAATAAGGAATCATTAATTAAAATTTTTTGTTATGTGTTGCACAAAGAAATTTAAACAATTAATCACTATTAAATTTGGCACATGTTTCTCAAGTCGCTAATGTTTCATTCAAATAATTACTAATTTCCTTGTCTGGAATGTAGTGAATAGGTTAAAGGCCTCATATCTCATATGGTCATTAGGCTGCAATACATAAACATGATATATTGTGTATAACACATAATTCAAATTGGCTCGTATAAAGGAAAATGCTTAGTGACCGCTAGGCTCAATTACTTATTGAAATTAATGGTTGTGCAAGATATTCTATGATCTCTTTCCACCAATGTAAATAATAATACTTATAGCTTTAGATACCCTATTGAGGATCAATTCTTTTGTAGTTAGCATAAGATATATTTTGTTTAACACATAATTATAATCGGATCATATAAATGAAGATTCTTAGTAGCCATGAGGCTCAATTACTTATTGAAATTAATGGTTGAGTGGTCTCAAGGCTCAACAATCATTAATATGTGTATTCATGAAAATATTTAATGTAAAGGGAAAGGGTCCCTTCAACCCTCCTTTAAGTATAAGAAACAAGTAATCATTAATGAAAGTTTTTGTTATGGGTTGCACAAAGCAATTTAAAAAATTTGGCACACGTTTCCAAGTCACTAATGTTTCTTTAAAATAATTACAAATTATCTTGTCTAGAATTTATTGAATAGGTTAAAGGCCTCATATCTCAGATGGTCTTTTGGTTTCAATACATACACATGAGAGGGATAATTCCTTATGTCATTCTCATAAGAAATATTGTGTATAACACATATGTCATTTTGGTTTGTTTCAAGTTGTCAATTTATTGGTAGAAGAGAAGACTAGCAACTGCTAGCATCTACATATTCTAGGATCTCTTTCCACCAATGTAAAAACAATCTTTATAGCTTTAGATACCCTCTCGAGGGATCAAGCCTTTTGTAGTTATCATAAGATATATTTTGTATAACACTTAATTATAATTGTATCGTATAAAGGAAAATGTGCAAAGCCGTAGCAGCATCAATTATTTATTGAAATTAATGGTTTTGAGGCCTCAAGAATCAACAATTGTTAATATGTGTATTCAAGAAAATCGTTAATATTATATACAAGACAAAAATTATCCTAGCGTTAGCCAATATCAAGTCCTTGGTAAGTTGCACCAACACTATGTAATAATCTTAGACCCTAATGTCTCGCTTGGATTCAAATATCATGTGATATACTTTGAATATCATATTGAACTCAGTGGCTACTAGGCTTAAAATTTTGTTTTGGAATAAGAGTATTCAATAAAATCATTAATATTTGTCTTGTCTTGGAATATTTTTTTATCTTATATCTCATCTTGGAACATCAAAGAAATGTATTAAGCATTCACCCTAACGTTCACTAGTCTTTGAAGATAGTGTTGTCAAATCTAAATATAATAATGGAGCTTCGTTAGTTTTTCAGTTGAGTAGTTACTAATTGTCCCGCATGCTAGATAACAACTATCCTAGCGGCCACTAATCTCAAGTCATTGTTATGTTGCATCAACTCTACATAATAATCTTTGACCTTATTGGCTACTAGGCTTCGAATATCATGTTAGAATTTAAATATCAAATGATAGAATTCAAAAATCATGTTATACTAATAGGTCACTAGGATAATTTTTTGTGTTGTAATATGTGTATTCAGAAAAATCGTTAATATTTGTCTTGTCTTCGAATATTTTTTTCTTGTATTGTCTTGGAATATCAAAGAAATGATGTAACCATCTACCCTATCGGGTCAAGTATTTTAATATCATATTTTAAAATCTAAATATAATAATGGAGCCTAGTTCAATTTTCATTCGATTCATTACTAATTATCATGTATGCAAGACAACAATTATCCTATTAGCTGCCAATATCAAGTCCTTGCTATGTTGCACCAATGTTATGTAATAATATTCAACCCTAGCATGCACTAGGCTTAAAATATCATGTGATAGAATATCATATTGAACTCAGCAACCACTAGGCTTAAAATTTAGTTTTAGAGTAAATGTATTCAGGAAAATAGTTGATATTTGTCTTGTATTGGAATATTTTTTATTTTGTCTTGTCAAAGGAATAAAGTAAGCATCCACCCTAATGGTCACTAGTCTTTGAAGCTAGTATTGTAAAATATAAATATATTAACAGAGCTTAGTTTTTCATTCGATCGTTACTAATTGCCTTTTATGCAAGATATTAACCATCCTAGTGGTTGTTAATCTCAAGTTTTGGTATGTTGCACTAACTCTATGTAATAAAATTCGACCTTAGCAAGTGTTAGGATTTGAATATCATGTTGTACTCAGAGGCTACTAGGCCAAAAAAATCATGTTGGAATATGTCTATTCGGAAAATCGTTAATATTTGTCCTGTCTTGGAATATTTATTACCTTGTCTCGTCTTGAAATATCAAAAATGAAATAAACATCCACCCTAGAGGTTACTTGGTCTTTGTAGATCATATTGCTAAATCTAAATATAATAATGGAGTTGTTAGAGTAGGCATTTACCTTAGCTCATGTTCACCTAGGTACATTATTGTATTTATCCTCACCCACTTATGTGTGTGGATATTTCTTTTTATTTATTTAGATATTAGGAGATATTATCTAGTTGTTAGGTATAGTTCTTTCCTTGATCTATGGTATTGACTAGTTCTTTTCTAGATCTATGGTATTGACTAGATCCTTGATGTCTAGTTCTCTCATAAATCTATGGACTTGACTAGTTCTTTGATGACTGGTTCTTTCCATGATTTATGGCTTGATCTACGACCTTGACTGGTTCTTAGATTGTTATTCCTTGCCTATATAAGCAAGGCCCATTCTCATTGTATTTCAATGAGTTCTTTAATAATATATGATATTGCTACTCATTTGTTTGCAAAGGTTTATGTAAAGTTATTCTGGTGAATTGCTTTCATCTTATTGATCATGATGTTTGATTAGCATATGTGTTCTTGGCTTGGCACGATCTGGTTATCATTCCTTTTATGGTATCAGAGTAGGAGATTGCTATTGACATTCGTCTGTAAGTTTTATTTTACAAATAAATTCTTTATATATTCATATATTCGGGATTTTCTCGTATTTTGTTGTTGCATGAATTTTTATGCAAAACAGAGGCTTCCATTGGATCCAGAAGGTAGCAAAACCTTAAGATCGGTTGTAAACTCGACCATTACAGGAGGCAGTCATTTTTGCTGCAAAGGAACATCCGAATTCACCTCATGATTTACGCTATACAAAAATGAAGTCTAGATTTTTCGGATTTTTGGGTTTCTCAAGATCCGATCTAGGTATTTTTTTGTTACGGCATAGCATTTTCGGTTTGCATGCAGGAGTTCTTTTTCAAAAATTGGTAGGGGTTCACAGATGTTGTGCACGACTATTACTATTTTGGGAAAATCCATGAGACTACTATTTTGGGCGGTGAAGGTCACTTTCAGCACAGTCCAGAAATAGTAGTTTTTACCAAAAGAAGCAATTGGATGTGACTTTCTCGAAAACCAGTGACACACCCCAGAATAGTAAGTTGCACACACCCATTGAAATCCTTAGCCCCCTTTTATTTTCTTTGTGTGGTGAAGGCAAGAGCATTTTATTCTAGTTTAGTGGAAACTAAACTAAATAGTAGAGCATATTATTGAAAAGCTTGTAAATTTTGATTGGTAACTCAGTTTTGAGTGCCGTTTTTTGCAAAAGTGCTTGTTTTTCTGTGCTCTTTCTATTGGAAATAAACACTCATTATAAAGTGCTAAAATATGGGGAGCTCTTGTTTCATTGCTTGGGGGTCTTGTTGCATTGCTTGGTTCTTCCATTTTTTTTGGTGGTTTTTTTTTTAGGATGGCATCTACTTCTACATTAGATCATGTTGAGCCATTAACAACACATAATTACCACACATGGAAACCAAGAATGGAAACAATAATTAAGCGGAAAGGATTATGGGCTTTAACTTCTAAAGAACAACCATTGTTCACTAGAGAATATGAGAAATTTCAGTACCAGTGCAAATTTGATGAGTGTATGGGTTTAATAAGAACTTATGTAAGTGATTGTCTTTTATTTCATTTGAAAAGTGTGACTCTCCTTATGGGAGAAATTTAAAGATTTATTTGGTAAGGTGGATCATATGAGAGCCATACAACTTAAAATTGAGATCACCTCTCTTAATCCTGAAGATTTTCCAACAATTATATACTATCTTACCAAGTTCAAGAATTTTTGACACATTTTAAGGGGAGTGGAAGAGATAAGAAAGATGAAGAGTGTGTTTACTTGATTCTATCCAAGTTGAGAGGACCATTCCAAATTTTTACTTCTACCTTTTTCTCTAGCATGGATGCCTTAGGTGACACCTTCAAAATGCCTAACTTAGAAACATTTTGTGAAAGACTTACTAGGGAAGAATCCAAATTATCTCACCTTGAGTCTTCCACCTCTCAAAAGGCATTAGTTGTATCTAATCCTAAGGACAAGGAAAACCAAATAGTAAAACCAAATCCACACCTTCTCCATCTCAAAATGCTCCTAAACCCAAAGAAAACAACTCAAAACCCAAGGATTCTTCTAAATCCAAGAATAAGTCTAGTCGTTCATGCTCTTTTTGTGGGGGTAGTAATCATGAAGAAAATAGGTGTTATAAGTGAATGCAAGCCTTAGAGGATGCAGTCAAGAAACACAAAAATTCTATCTCCACTCCACCTCCTTCTAATCAGCATGGAAAAGCACTTAATGTTGTTAGAAGATCTCAATCACCACTTGTAGACAATTGGGTTATAGATTCTGGTGCTTCTCATCACATGAATTCTTCCAAGGAGTCTTTTGTTTCTCTAGGTTTGAGTTCTACTTCCAAAATTGAGGTTAGAGATTCTTCCTTTCTTTCTGTTGAGGGAAAAGGTGATATACAACTTGATGGTGGCAATATCCAAGATGCACTATATGTTCCTAACATCACTACAAATTTACTTTTTGTATATCAAATTTGTCATTTTGGTCAAGGAAAAATAGTGACTTTTACACCACATGGGGCAGAAGTAAGAACTTTTTGGAGCCTTATTCACTGCTGCTCGGGGTATTGTTGATCATAGTTCAAGACTATATCACTTTGAGGGTTTTGATGACACTTCTTCTATAGGGACAGGATTGGTTTCTCATTCAGATTTAGAGAGTAAGCTTTGGCATGAAAAATTTGGACATCTCAATTATAGATATTTGAAGGAGTTGAGCACTCATGGTATGGTAGATGGTCTTCCTAGAGTTTCTTGTCTTGAGGCAGTTTGTCATGGTTGTGCATTAGGGAAACAACACCAAGATCCTTTTCCTAAGAATTTTTCTAAGAGAGCTTCGTCACCACTTGAGCTTGTGCATAGTGACTTGATGGTTTTTCCTACCCCATCTTTCAATGGAGCTAAGTATGCACTTACATTTATTGATAATTTCTTGAGGCGTACTTGGATTTATTTTCTCAATTATAAAAGTGATATTTTTCACACTTCAAAGTCTTCAAGGATTTGGTTGAGAAACAATCTTCTAGTAGCATAAAGAACCTTTGCACTAATAATGGGGGGGAGTACTTCAGCAATGAGTTTTCTAAAATTTTGGCAACTCAAGGTATTATTCACCAGCATTATGTTCCTCATACTCCACAACAGAATGGATTAGCAAAAAGGAAGAATAGAACTTTGAAGGAAATGGATAATTGTATGATGCATTCTAGAGATATACCTCCTATCTATTAGGCAGAAGCAGTTAATTGTGCTAACTATACTTAGAATCACACACCACAGAGCACTTGAGCATTTGACTCCAGAGGAAGCTTGGTCCAACACTAAGCCAGATGTCTCATTTTTTTCAAGTCTTTGGGAGCCATGCTTGGGCCTTTGTGCTAAAGAAGAAAAGGAAAGCTTTGGATAAGAAGAGTAAACCCTTGATCTTTATAGGGTATTGTGAGGACATGAGAGCTTATCATCTTTTAGATCCTGATACACATGATGTTCTTTTTCAAACACATGTTCATTTTGATGAGCGTTCACTCCTCATGATTATTCATCTTCTTCCATTCCTTATTCTTCTTCATCTCATCTTGAGGATCCTTTCTTTGAGGAGATTTATGAGGAGGTTATAGATGCCATTGAGGATCCTATTCCCACTGATGTTGTCACTATGCCTAAGTGGGCTCATACTACAGTTTTTGAGGCAACACCTTTCATAGAGGATCTTCCACCCACTAGGCATCATCACACACATTCTATAGGTTCTAGAATTTTATGTCAAGCAATTTCTGAGGATCCACAATATTTCTCAAAGGCTCGTGGGATACCGGAGTGGGATGATGCGATGGTAACTGAGTATTCTTATTTGATGAAGAATCATACTTGGGATTTGGTATCTCTTCCTAAAGTAAGAAAGATGGTTAGGTGTAAGTGGGTATACCGAACCAAATACACGCTGATGGGTCCATTGACAAGTATAAGGCTCATCTTGTTGCAAAGGTTTTTCACAAGTCGAAGGTATTGATTACTCTGAGACTTTTACACCTGTTGCCAAGATGGATTTTGTACACCTTGTACTTGTTATTTCTACATCACAGGGGTGGCCCGTATACCAGATGGACGTGAAGAGTGCCTTATTACATGGAGATCTACAAGAGGAAATATATATGGAGTAGCCGATTGGATTTGTTCTAGATTCTTCTCTTGTCTTTCGGCTCCGAAGGTCTCTCTATGGTCTCAAACAAGCCCCTCATGCTTGGTATGAGAAGATGGATTATTTTCTTCTATCTACTAGTTTTGTTCGTTGCCACTCCGATCATACAGTGTATCTCCAGCATGTCGGTGAGGATATTGTGATACTTGTCTTGTATGTTTATGATATGTTACTTCTTCGGAAGCTCTTCTTCCCACATTCGAGTATTCGAGAGGGCTCTTTCTACATAGTTTGACATGACAGATATTGGGCTATTGCATTATTGTCTTGGTTTGCATATTTCTCAGACAGATTCAGGGATTCATTTAAGTCAGGAAAAGTACACCCATGATCTTCTTAGGCACTTTGATATGGCTGATTGCAAGCCAAATCTATCTCCTTTTCAATCTAGAGTTACTCTTACATCCAAATGTACCACACCACTTTATGATCCTACATTGTATAGGTAGTTGGTTGGGAGTCTCATGTACTTGACCCATACTCACCCTGATATTTCATTTGCAGTAGGGCTTGTATCTCGGTTTGCACATTCTCCTCATAGTAGTCATTGACAGGCTACTAAAAGGATTTTGTGCTATTTGCATGGCACTTCCCACTTTGGCCTACACTACACTAGGGCTCTACTCAGTTGGTTGGGTATACAAATTCATATTAGGTAGGTTCTATTGATGATAGGCATTCCACTTCTGGCTATCTTTTCTATCTTGGTTCTTCTCCAATTGCTTGGGCATGCAAAAAGCAACAAGCTATTGCACTTTCATCTTCAGAGGCAGCAGTTATAGTGAGTCAGCAGATTCTTTGGCTTCACTAGTTATTGATAGAGTTCAGATTCCCACAAGATTCACTAACTGTACTTTGGTGTGACAACCAAAGTGTAATTCACATTTCTCGCAACCCAGTTGAGCACCAACGGACCAAGCATATTGAGATACACATCCACTTCATTCGTTAGCACATTCAGGATGGATTTCTTTGCTTAGAGTACATTCCGACTCAAGAGTTGTAGACATCTTTACGAAGCCTTTTACATCACCTCGCTACCTTGAGTTGCGTGGAATGCTTGGGGTTTCGGAAGTTGTTCTTGGGGGTGTTCGTGAGAACATCTTCCTTCTTCTTCTTCTTTCTCTTTCCTTCTAGCAGGATTCTTTCCTTCTTTTGGTTCGAGATTTCTTCATGGATATATTGTACATGAGTACCTCATCAAGCCTAGTTGTCGGGACTCATACTATGGACATGCCACTTCTATTTTGGCCCCTAGCTTCACTTGAGGGGGGGTGTTAGAGTAGGTATTTACCTTATCTCATGTTCACCTAGGTACATTATTGTATTTATCCTCACCCACTTATGTGTGTGGATATTTCTTTTTATTTATTTAGATATTAGGATATATTATCTAGTTGTTAGGTATAGTTCTTTCCTTGATCTATGATATTGACTAATTCTTTCCTAGATCTATGGTATTGACTAGATCCTTGATGTCTAGTTCTCTCATAAATCTATGGACTTGACTAGTTCTTTGATGACTAGTTCTTTCCATGATTTATGGCTTGATCTACAACCTTGACTAGTTCTTAGATTGTTATTCCTTGCCTATATAAGCAAGGCCCATTCTCATTGTATTTCATTGAGTTCCATAATAATATATGATATTGTTGCTCATTTTTTTGCAAAGGTTTATGTAAAGTTATTCTGGAAAATTACTTTCATCTTATTGATCGTGATGTTTGATTAGCATCTGTGTTCTTGGCTTGGCATGATCTGGTTATCATTCCTTTTAGGAGCTTAATTAATTTTTCACTCAAGTCATTACTAATTTTTTTGTATGCAAGACAAAAATGATCATAACGACTTCTAATATCAATTATTTGTTATGTTCCACTAACTCAATGTAATAATATTCGACCTTAGTGGCGCTAGGCTTCAAATATCATGCTAGGCTTCAGATATTGTAATACAAAAATCTAAATATAATAATGGTGCTTAGCTTGGTTTTCAGTTGAGTCATTACTAATTGTATTGTATGCAATGCAACCAATATCTTAACAACCGCTAATCTCCATTCTTGTTTGAATACATGTAATCATGAAAATATTTAATATTTGTCTTGTTTAGGAATATTTGTTGCCTTGTTTTTTCTTGTAATAACAAAGTAATGTTGTAAACACAAAATAATGTTGTAAACATACTGACTTAACAACCGCTAGTCTTGGAATATGGTATTGGAGAATTTAAAAGTTATTAATTTTTTTCGACAAACAATAATTATACCTCGGTGGAAGTTAGACTACACAATATTTTTCTTAAACAACATTACAAAAATATACATAAATATATGAGTATAATCATGTATTAATATATTTCAAAAAAATTCTAAACTCAATCAATGATATGTAGCATAATAAAAATTAAATTATATATAAATATATTATTCACTTGGGTTCACATTTAGTTAAAATTATATTGTTGATGACACAAAGCTATGTGGTTTTGTGGGATAACATAAGGTCCATAAAAGGAAATATATATTTGTAAATAGAATGATTAAAATTTGTATTTAATAATATTTACACCTATATAATATTCTTACCTTTTATTAAACATAAAAATCTTACTAAAGACATTACATTTGACTATTTCTACGTGGAAAAATGTATATAATTAAAATAATATATCTACGTGGTAATCATATAAAAAATGAGCATTGAAATAATTAGTCATGACTATTTATTTCATATTCAAAAATAATTAAAGGAATTCACAGTGATTATCTAAACTATACTAAATCAAACCATTATGATTTGTTTTTAAATATGCGACTCTTGTTTTCCAACTGGGGAGACATGCCACCACTTTCGGGAAAAAATAAACGCAGGAAAGAGAACGAAAAATCCACAAAAATAACCAGAGAGACATAGAATGGCTGAAAAGGGAACTCGTTTAACAAAGAATAATACAAGAGCTATGGTAGAACATAAAAATGGGTTTTCCGAAAGAATAAAAATTGTAAAGGGGATTCCATTTTCTTCAGTTAGGGCAGGAAAAAAAATGTGGTCTCAGATAGAGAAATGCGTTTTGACAAGAGTATGAAATGGAACTCGAAAAAGAGGAAGAGAGAAAGGTAGGGTTGGATTTCAATGCAAAACAAAAGAACTAGGAGAATACATAGCGACTGAAAGTGCCCACCATCAACTAAGGTACACATACAATAAAATAGATGCTTTTGATAAATACCTATTTTATTAGTATCTAAAATTATTACGTGTTTGATAATGTATGTGAAAGATATATATTCTCTCTGAAACAAACTATCAACAAGATTCTATATGCAACCTCTTTTTTTCCTCTTTTGATTCCGTCATATGTGTGCCTCCTACCTTGAAATGAAAATTTAGAAAATATGGCAGGATTCGTACACTTGTACTCGTGATCTATCCAAAATCACTACTTTTTACCTCATTTTTGCACTCACAAATGAGACTATAATCACGCCTCATCTTTCCCTTCCAAAAATAGCTAGGATTCGAGCACTTGGACCAGCAATTTAGTGTCTCGTATGCGTATTGTCTCGTTGATTTGAGAGGTTTTTTCTACGATTTCAAAAAAAAAAGAAACCCTTATATATTTCTTTGGGGTATTTAATTTTTTTCCAATACATTCAATGAAAGAAATTCTGAAAACTGAAAAATTATGGGATAAGAAAATTTCAAATTTCAATTTTCCTCCGTAAAGTGAAAGTGCGGGATATTGAAATTTCAAATATTCACATTTAATGCGGGGGATTTTGCATATCAAAATTTGAATTTATCCCTCATTAATATTCACATTTAATTCGGGGGATAGTGTGGGATAGGGGGAAATCAAATTTATAAATTTTACTTTAGAAATGAGTGGGACAACGAAAATTATTTCTTTGTGAACTCGTGGGACAACGAAAAATATTAATATAAGCATAATAAAAAATAAATTAGAAAATATAAGTAAACATTTCTAAACAAAGGTTTAAATTTTAAGAGAGCAATATACACACATTTATTATTATTTTTTATCAAATTCAAATTTGATATTTTTAAATATAGTGCACACTAATTTTTAAAAAATAATCCAATAAAATGCAACATGTGGCAAGTTTGAACCAGTTAATTAGGAAACTATATAATTAACACATTTATTAAGAAATTTTTAATCATCCCTAGAATTAAAAATACATTTTTTCGGATTATGGTAAAAGTGAGGGTTTTGATAGGACCCACATCCTTGTTACAAAAGGCCCCAACTGCGAGATAAACTTGATATAACATAAGAGTGGCTAGTTTATCAAAAAAAAAGGAAACCATAATAAAAAAAGATCACAAAAATCCTGTACCTTAGGTTACATAGGTATATTAGTTTTAAGAACATTAACAGTTTCCAACATAGCAGAGTCCTCGGTTTTGTTAGCAAAGTATTTAGCAATGTTTAATAGATCCTTGCAACCATTTTGAAGATGGAGCCAAGTTACATCCGTAGAGACTTTCCAATTCTTAATGACACTAAAAAACATTGGCAATGGTACCAAAAATACCATGAATCAGCTCCACAAAATCTTCAACACCCTTGTTAGCATCAGCATTCGGGTCCAATTCAACCTCCTGGAAGGCCACATCCTCAACAACGCCATCAAAGCCACGATCCCTCAGAAGCTTCCTCCTCTCGCCACATCCTCAAAAAAATTCCTCATTAACATCCTCGGTGGCATCTACCTTAGCATAGTCTTTACCTTCCGTAGCATCCTCCTCGGCTTCAAAAGAAGACTCTTCTTTGATCTCATTAGAAACATCTAATTTTCCCCAGAGCGAGAATAAGTCGAAGATTCTAGGTAGGAATTGGTAATTCCAAGAAAAATCTTAGGAATTAGGTCATCTTTCATAGAATCCAAAGTACCCAACATAGGAGGAACAACACTCCTAGAACCATGAGAGGGAGATACAGGGGAGAGGAAGGGTGATCCACCGCTGGGGTGGGGGAATCCAAGTGCGGGGGTGGAGAGTGAGTGGGGGAAGATGCAGAATCCTAGTGACAAGTAATTTCAAATTTTGGGTCGAAGAAGGCATAGGATTTAGGTGGCGAGGAGGTAGTGAGAGGCAGGGGGGGAGGAGGTGGAGGAGGGGGCAAGCTGTGAGTGAGACAATAATAGTGGGAAAGTGATTCAGGCACGAGCATCATGCAACATGCTTAAAGATAAGATAAATAAAACCTTGGTGAAGTAAATTACCTTCATCATCTCTAGCATTTGGATGGATAAAATTAGAGAATGATAAATAAATTTGGCAAGGTTCACCTTACCACTATTATAGAAGTGTGCTAGAATGAAAACTTGGGGACCGTAAACCAACTTGTATCTACCCTCTAAAGAAATGTACCTCATAATCTATTATGTAACGTGATCCCAGGGATCCTTAAGAGAGGTTCTTTCATAACCTGACTTATAGATGTAAACTTTATCTTTTCTTTTATCCAAAAAAGCTGCCTTTTTTACCTTTAATGACCTCTTAAAATATATATCCCCATATTTAGGGATCCCCATAGCTTTAGCGAGTTCTCTCCTTGGATATTTCAAACTTAGTTTTTCCCACACAAACATGGCCCTACTTCAAGGAAGACATAACACTGCTAGAAACCATGACGGAGCGTCTTGAGATTCTTTCAATGAAATTCACAAACCCCTTCTCCAAAAGAATCTTCCAAACTACTTCATCCTATTTAAGTTTATCACAATTCACAAGCTCTAATTGAACAAGGGCTCCCCCATTTTTGCGAGAGATGAGAAATAAAGAGAACTAATGGCTTGAAAAGAAGTAATAACACATATATAAATAATTAAAATTGAACCCCTTTTGGCACATGCCCACAAGAAGAGGGACTTCTTACAAAATTAATTAAAATTATTCATTAATGATTCAAAATTTTCTTACTCAACTTCCCACATGTGACTAATAAATTCAAGAAAATAATCTTTGAAATGATCATAAATGGGATCATCAGGCGGTGAGGGAAGCATATGGAAAAAAATCTAACACCCAAGTAATTATGAAAAGTAGTGCACACCTTATACATGCAAAAATTATAAATTTTTAAAGTAGTCATCCTTAACATCTTTTAGAATTATTTCAGGAGGATTCCCAATCCAATTTTTTTGTTTTTCTTTGAGAGACTCTAATATTAGCACACGAGATCCGCCACTTTGTTTTCTTCCCTGAAAACATGCTGATATTGAACATTGCTAAATTGAGATTGGAGGAGTCTCGATATCCAATATGATATTGTTGATAGTCCAACTAGCAACACCCTTGTTGTTAAGGAGATTAATCACATTTAGGGAGTCTCTTTCCATAATTATGTTGATCTTGCCAAAATTAGTGGTAAGTTTAAGACCCTTTAAAATGGCCAAAGCTTCATCTCTATGGTTTGTACCCAAGTAAAAGGAGGAAGAAGCTACCATCGGTTGTCCCAAATCATCCCTAATAGCAGCACCCCCACCAGAGAGTCTCGGATTACCATTTGCAGCCCCTTCGGTATTGAATTTAATCCATCCAACTAGGGGAGGGGTCTAGGTAGTAGTATCCCTTAAAGCAGTTGAACTATGAGGCTGGAGGTGTATCTAGAGTTGTTATGGCCATTTTCTCTCCATGCTGAGGAAAATTTTACATTTTTTTTGTTTCCAAATACAACAATTCAGATTTTCTTAAAGACTTGTTGTCCCCAAAGAAAATACTGTTGGGGAGTACTATGTTTATCCTTAAATATTCTCTTGTTATATTCTTTCTAGATGTTCCATAATGTATGTGGAAGAAGCAATTTCCAAGAAATATTGACAATTTGATTTTGAAAGGGTGGAACCCATTGACCAATAACTTTCGAGATGGACTTAGGAAAGACCCAAGACACTCCAAAAATATTAAGTAGAAGACTCCAAATAGTGGAGGAGTAATTACAATGAAAGATTAAATGGGATGAAGATTCAAGAGCGTTAAAACATAGAACACACCTAGTAGGTATTTATTAGCCCATCCACTTTAGATTCTCTCTTAATAGGAAGGCATCTTTGGAAGTAATCCAAGTTTAGGAATAATATAAGGCAACTAGACTTGATGTAAAGAAAGGACCTCTAGGCTATGAGGAAGGGAAAGGCAGGTGGCCTTGACAAAAAGGATCTCGAAATAAAAAGAGGCGATTATAATATCCTCCACAAAATAAGTGGGAAATAAGTGTTGCACTAATAAAAGCCTTATATTTTCTAACAATTGCAACTGAAGATAGATCGCTCCTTCCCAAATGGGTATGAACCAACTTCGGTAAAAGGAGGATCTTTCAATATAGTTTGATACATAAAGACCGCAAGTTCTAATTAGCCTTGATCTTATAGGATACCATAAGGGGTCAGCAGATAAATCCTTGTCTCCAATCCATATGTCTTTCTAGAAGGTGATCTTATGAACATTTCCAGTTTTCCATCTAGTACATGCCTGAATCAAGTTTATGGTGCTCTTAATAGAATTCCAAATAAATTTGAACCATTTGGGGTGTTTTCAGATAGAAGTCCTCCATTGAAGAAAGGTATTTAGATATCATCATATGTGTCCAAGAGGATCTTCCTTTACTAGAAATCTCCTAACAAAGTATTGTGAGCATGACAACAATCATATCTACAATTCTACGCAAAACCAAACCTCCTAAAGTAGTAGGTTTACAAACCACTTTCCAATAAACTAAGTTAATTCTCTTCCTTCTTTGATCCTAACCACGGTAAATTTTTCTATATTTTTTCAATAGTATCAGCTACAGAGGTAGACATTTTAAGTAAGGACATAAAGTAAATCAGAAAATTTTGTAGTGTGGACTTAACTAGCTGAAGCTTTCCAACTTGATTGAGGAGGGAGCATTTCCATTCAAAAAGTTTATTTTTATTCTATCAATAACGGAATTCTATAGGCTCTTAGTTTGTCTTCCCAAAAAGAGTGGAAGTCTAAGACAAGAAGAGGGGAGGTCCATAATCCTACAGCCAAAGATGTCAGCAATCTTTCTCTGTCTACTAGAAAGGGTATTAATAAATGCCATACTACTCTTCCCAAAATCTACCTTTTAACCCGAAGCCATTTGATAGAAATATAATATACGTTTCAAAACTTTTTATTTTTAGACTGAATCTAAACCCGATCGTAGAGTATCATCAAGCAAATTGACTATGTGAAGTTGTTGGAGTCTTAGAGGTAATAATGATACCTTTGATGTTGCCTTCACTTTTAGCTTCTTCCAAAGCTCTACTGAGAGTGTCGGCCATGAGTATAAACAAGAAGGGTGATAAATGATCCCTTTCCTGATTCCCCAAATTGAGTGAAAATATCCTTAAGGAATACCATTTATGAGTATTGAAAATTTAGGCATTGAAATACGATTATAAATCCATGTTCTCCATTTCTCCCCAAATCAAAATTTCTCCATGACTCAAAGTAAAAATGGAAAGATAACTCTATCAAATGCCTTTTGCATATCAATTTTGATGATCATGCTTGCTGATTTTTTGAGTGAATTCAAGTGCATCGACTCATGGACGAGTAATGATTCCTCCTTGGATTAATCTCCCTCTAATGAACCCATTTCTGTTGTTCGAAATTATTCCATCCATAAATGGTTTTATCCTAGAAGAAAGCATTTTTGTAATAATATTTTATGAGGTGTTACACACGATAATGGGCCTATAGTTAGTAATTAATTTGGATCCCATAGAATTAGGTACAAGGAAAACAAAGGTATTATTCCATTCCTTTAATAGAAGGTCTTTTTGCTGAAACTCTAAAATAACATAATGTAGGTCATAATTTACAATTTGCCATAAATATTGAAAAAAAAACCATAAGGGATCCATTATGGCCAGGCGATTTATCACTCATCATATTAAAGAAATTTTTTTGGATTTCATCAATGGAGAAGGGTTGTGTGAGTTTGGAATTCATATCCTCATTAATTAAATTGGGTATATGTCAAAGCATTTCCTAACAATCCTCTTCATTCAAGGGAGGGCCCTCATGCAGAAGATTAGCATAGTAATTGATTAATTATTCCACAATTTCATCATATTTATTTATGTAGGTTCCATCCATAGTGACTAACTCTTTGATTTTATCCCTACTCTTGTGTTTCGTAGTAATCATATGGAAGAATATCATATTTCTATCTCCCTGCTTTACAACCATATTTCTCTAGACCTTTGGACGCCAATACATTTCTTCCTCAACAATATTTTTATGGTATTCAATGAGAAGGAGCATTCTTAGTGATGAATCTGAGGGGATCTCCCTTTCGAGTCAATCTCCTCCAATATAGAAGCAAGATTTAGAGTTAGCATATCCTTCCTTCTGTGGATATCTCCAAAAACCTGATTTTTCCAAGTCTTAAGATTATTCTTGACCAAACTAAGCTTCTTAAAAAACTTATACATAGTCGAGCCCTAAATATCAATATTTCACAAGACATTGATAATATTCTCTAACTGATGATTTTTCAGCCAAGCCAACTCAAAAAGAAAAGGGGGATGTTTCAAACATTGAGCTTGTGAGGTAGTGAGGAGCAAAGGGCAATGGTCAAAGGCTATCTTAGGTAGAGCCTACAGGTAGAAGTCATTATAGTGAGCCATCTAATCCATAGAAACAAGGAATCTATCTAATTTAATTTGAATGTGATTGATTCCCAATTATCTGTTAGACCAGGTATAGTTAGCTCCATGTAGATCAATATCAAAAATTTCCCCATTCTGATAAATTCAGCAAGGCTTCACAGTTATTAGTGTTGACACTAGTTCCACCTTGTTTCTTAGATAGATATAAAGGAGTATTAAAATCTCTAGCTATAATCCATGGAAGGTGCTTACAGGTATATCAAAAATCTAAAAATCTTTTCAAATTTTTTCTCTCTAATTTTTAGTGTTAGGAGCATAGATATTAACAACAATCAAACCCAAGTTAGATCCAATTTCTTAGAAGAACATTACCAAAAACTAGTGGGTTTTAATGATACATTCTCCAAAGAGAATCTTCAAGTTCTAGAAAGTACACAAACCTCCAGCATTACCAACAGAATCTTGTGAAGCAACAAAAGCATTGGGCCATATCTTATTTAGCATATTCTCCTATTTCAATTTTGTTTCTTGTAGAATCAAGATATCAGGAAAATGTTTGATTCTAAAATCCTTGAGGATTCTTTTTTTCCAGGGAGTGTTTAATCCCGAACATTCCAAGAGAAAATATTCATTTCTTTGATTTTGTCTTACCTCCGCTTGGGATGGAAAGCATTCCCTTTGTTCCTTGAGATATATTGAGAAATTATTCCTCCCGAAGATTTGCATAATTTTTGTGTCTCCCTTTGGTTTTCTTGGAGCACACATCAATTTTTTTCCTTAGTTTTATTTCTAGTATTCTTTTGCAAGATCGTTATTAGTAGAAAGTGAAGCAAAAGGAGATAAGATGGCATTCTCCCAAAGAGGGGAATGAGCCATAGAAGATGGAATAGGATGGACATGGAAAAGGATAGGATCCAAAAAACCACAAGATAAGGGGAGGAAAGGAGGTAGGGGAGGAGCCAAAAGGGGGAAGGTAAGAGGAAAGTCTAAAGAGGGAGAAGAGGATGGTGATAGAGCAGAGGGAGAAGGAAAAGAATAATAGGGGAGAGAAGGAGCTTCATGAGAAGGGGAGGAAGAAGAAAGGGAAGAGAAGTAGAGACAACAAACATAAAGGAGGGAACCTCCAATGGGAGGAGGAGCATGAGGGGGCGGATTAGAGAGAAAAAACCACTTGAATGAGATGAGGAGGGAGGGGGAGGTGGAGCAGAAGTGGAAGGGAGAACAATATCCTCCAAAATAACTTCAAAAGGGTTAGAAGTACTAACAACATTTTTAGTTTTGGGAATAAACTTATCCTTGTTCAACAAAGATCGAGCCCTTTCTTTGGAAGATTGGGCTAGCTTGGCTGGGAAAGCCTGATCCTGATGTCTAATGCTTTTTCAGTTGGAGAAATATTAAGGGATATATTCATATTCAATGGGTTGAACCCAAGTTCCTAGCTCATATTGGAGATCAATGGAGGATGGCAAAGGTGAACTTATGTCAACATTGACACATAATCTAACATGAATGAATCTAGAGCCCACCTTGGTAGCTTGATCTACAACTATTAGAGAACCAATGAGCGGGAAATTTCTTTGATGAAAGAAGAGTGCCAAAAATCTAAGGGGAGGTCAGGAATATAGACTAAGATTGGAGCCTAAGATATTGTTTCTTTTTTAGCGTTGAATCTGGGAGTCCAATGTCTGATATAGAAGCCTCTCCTTCCAATAAACCAAGGTCCACCTAGCAGAGCATGGGAAAAATATTATTTATGAGAGAAAGTAAACAACATGAAACCATTGGAAAGGAAAAAAACATCAATAGGACCAAAGGGAGTCCATTTAATATGTACCCACTTGCGAATCTCTTCCAGGGGTTGTATGGGACCCATAAGTTTTCCTCTTAGTGATAGTTCTCTAGAGGCTTGAGTAAGCTCGCAGTGATCGAGGAAGGGATTTTTCTTTGAGGGTGGAGTAATCCAAGGTCTCGTAGATATCGATGAGCCAACAACAACATCCTTCCGGAGTCGATCGATACATCGGTGGAGTCGGGAGGGGGTTAGGAACTCGGCCTAGATGGATCCTCCATTGATGCAGGAGCAAATCACAGTAGAATTTAAAAAAGTTGCAAAGCGGGAAAAAATCAAAAGCATAATAAATAACTATCTTTCACTTAACTCATATGAGGGAAATAAATTTGAGGGAGATTGGCAATTAACAAATACTTTTAACCTATAAAAATATACCATATTAATTTGTGAATGTCATCCACTAAAATGTTGACACGTGGCATGAAATTTCTAATATATCTTGTGATCGTCAATATTTTGGTGTTATTTATATTTTACCCTAGAAAAAATAAAACAAAATTTTCCACTTCATAAGAATTTGAGATCAACTTATACATAGGAAAGAAATTAGTGACCACTAAGCTCCATTAGAGTGATTTTTTCCAACACCGGATTTAAAATAATAAATCCTTTGCTTTTATAGGGCACTAAGCTATTCTTTTCAATAGGTTTTAATGAACAAATCTTCATGTTTTATGTTGTTCATCTATTTTTTGATGAGAAGCCTAGCAGCCGCTAGCCTCTATAACTCCTAGTTTTCTTTTCCAATAATGTAAAAAACTATCTCTACAATTTTGGATTGCTAGTATTTTTCATTAATTATAATCGTATCATATTGGCTATACAATCCCTTTGCATAGCCAAGTGAGGAACTAAATACCCTTGAAAGGGATAAAAAAATTATATATTTCTCATAATTTTTATTGTATCTAACACCTAATTCATATTGTTTCGTATCTAGTAAAATGCTTAGCGATCACTAAGCTCCATTACTTGCGTAAGATCAAAAAATAGTTCATATTATAGAAAATTATTAGCGACCACGAAGCTTAAATACTTAAGAAAGGAATGATTGTTCCAAAAGTAGGCTAAACAATTTCTTATTTCAAACATAACAAGTAGAATAAAAATCATAGTAATAGATATTATCGGTTCTAGGCATTTTCCATAATATATTTCAATGATAAATATGTGCGAAATGGACATTTTTTATTGTCGAAAACTATAGGTATTCGCATAGTTGGGAAGAAATATTATTATTAAAAATGTTTGTAGGGTGCTCATACAACATCATAGTGTAGAGACATGTCATCTTAAATGTTATTGGGGCAAGCTGCATTGTGTATAATAGCATTATGTCCTAAAGGATGAATTTAAAGTACAATTATGTTTTTTTCTTCATAAAAACATTTTGTTCAGATTAATGACTGCTAGGCTCACACCTTTGCATCTTTTCTTCATTATACACATCGATGGGCATCAAAGAAAAATATTAGTGACCACTAAGCTCCACTACTTATTAAAAGGAATAGATTAGCGATCACTAGTCTCAACTAATTCTTAATTTTGAAAATAGAGATAAAAAAACTTTGTATTAAAGAAAATGCTTAGCGACCACTAATATTAAGTACTCACGTAAAGAAATGATTGTGTGGAAAATAGGTTAAATAATTTCTTATTTTGAACATAGCGCTAGAATAACAAGTCATAGTAATAGATATTAGCGGTCACTAGGCATTTTCCATAATATATTTTGATAATAAATATGTTAGAAATGGACATTTTTTATCGTCGAAATCTATAGAGGTATTTTCATAGTCGGGAGAAAAGATGGTTATTAAAAATGTTTACAGTGGTGCCCATACAACATCATAGTATAAAGACATGTTGTCTTAAATGTTTTTAGGGCAAGTTGCATTGTGTATAATAGAATTATTTCCTAAAGGACAACTTTAAAGCACAATTATGTTTTTTCTTCGTAAAAAAATCAGATTTAGTGACTACTAGGCTCACACCACCGCATCTTTTCTTCGTTAGACACATAAGTGGGAATTATTAAACAAAAATATTAGCGACTACGAAGATCCACTAATTATTAAAAGGAATAGATTAGCGACCGCTAGGCTCAACTAATTCTTAATTTTAAAAATGGAGATCAAAAATAGTTTGTATTAAAGAAAATGCTTAGCGATTGTTAATCTCGAATACTTACAAAAAGGAATGATTTTGTGGAAACTAGGATAAACAATTTCTTATTTTAAACATAGCGCTTGAATAACATATCATAGTAATAAATATTAGTGGTCACTAGGAATTTTCACTAATATATTTCGATGATAAATATGTGAGAAATGGACATTTTTATCATCAAAATCTATGGAGGTCTTCACATAGTTTGGAAGAAAAATGGTTATTAAAAATGTTTGCAGGGTGCTCATACAATATCATAGTGTAGAGACATGTTGTCTTAAATGTTGTAGGGTCAAGTTGTATGGTGTATAATAACATTATGTCCTAAAGGATGAATTTAAAGTATAGTATTGTTTTTGTCTTCGTAAAAACATTTTTGTGATTAGCGGCATGACTAGGCTCGCCCCTTTGCATCGTTTTTTCATTATACACATCGGAAAGAATCAAAGAAAAATATTTGCGTAAGGTACATTTTGTACTCTAGAATGTTATGAATGGTTTTTCCTAATTGGTAAAACTATGATTATTAAAAATGGGATAGCGGTCACTTGACTAAACAGTTTTTAATTTTCAAAATAAGGATTAAATAAATATAAAATGCATGAAATCCATATTAATCTCACTACATGTTTCTTAATTTTAACTTTGACGGAATAATCTTATCTTGGGTGTGCCAAAGACCTTTGAATTCTAACAATTTATACATGAATCTTGTGCATATATTCCCGAACCACCATGTGAAAAGAAAATCGGTTGGGTATTCTAATTCCATTTTAATTTCAAACATACATTTGATATCATCTTTTGTATCTGCAATGGCATGAAATTTATAATAGTAATACCACCAAACTCAACATGCCAATGTTGTTTTCCATCTTTTCCCACAAATAACAATAAGATGTTTGGGAATTAGGAAACTAAGAAATGGGTTCTGAAACATACCTTATTTTAGGTGCATACTCCTACATGCACAAAATCTGATGTTAAATCAATGGTTTTCTTGGTTGCATCTTTCCCTTTCACTCGATTCATGCACCATGTGATATGAGCATGGTGTGAGACCCACATAGATAAATTTGAGAATGTGAAATGGGAACTAGATGCCTCCAATTTCCATAGTCATCCCTTCCCAGTTGATAATGCATTTGGGAAACCATTGGGTGAGTGATGAAAAACTAGATGTATGGGCAAGGTAATAAGGTTACAAATTTATCTCTATTTGCATGTCTGATTTAATCCGTAAGGGTGCTGATTTTAGGATGGCTATTAGCGAGAGCTCTATTAGTATAGTTCACCATAACGTTATTTGCAATTCATTTCCCCTATGTGCATTGGGTGCTTGAGTGTAAATTCTCCATTAAATTTGCATTTTGGAATATTCTAGAGGAGAAAATCTATTTGAAATGGGTAAAATCTGTCATTTTTTCCTTTTGGCCTCCATACATAGTTTTAGAGGTATAGTTTTCTTGTAAATCTATGGATTTTATTTGTAGACATTGTTATTAGGCTTATGGATCTTCCAGGAGCTCGACATTTCCCCATGTGCATCAAGTGGTTGAGGGAAAATTATCCATTAAATTTTTGTTTTGGAAGATTCTAGAGAAGAAACTCTATTGGAAATTCTGGAAAAGTCTCCAATAAATTTACTATCTAGATGATAATTGTGAAATACTTCAAAAAAAAATTGATCTACGATCTGACATGAAATCCTAGGGACCTCTTCAATAACAAACTTTCTAGACCCATTCTAAGATCTATTGGGGCTTTGGAACATCTTCTGAAATCTGTAAGTCTTGTCCATATAGGATTTTATAGAGCATAAACAAGAATTCCAATTTTTATGAATGAACATTATATTGACTTGATGATTCATCTCAATTATAAATTCAAGGAAATTGAGCAGAAATAGACTGAATGGGTTTCTACCATAGGAGTTTGGAAATATGAGGAGTATAGTGGATATGGAAGTTCTTTATACTGAAAATTTGATTATTTAACTCACAAGGTCATGTTTTTGGATCTATATGTTATGTATTTTCATTTCAAGGGAAATTGTAACTTAGTGTACTTTTGCCAATGTAGATATCTTTGTGGAAATCGATTAACAATTCCTACTCCTAAAGATCTTGGGTAGTTATAGAACTTATTATCATTGTATGTTCCTTTCAACTATACCTTAAATGTAAATTTTTGGCAGGATTATGTTGATGTTCAAATAATATTGGAAATGGATCATATGTAAGATCTTTGAAAAATAACAATTTATTAGGGAAGTGCCATTGTATTTAGCAAACTATTTCATCCTTGCTACATTGCAAGGATTCCTTTTTCCTCCTATTTTTTGTTAAGTTTTGAAATATATGATTTGTAAATTAAATTCTCTTTCCCGATTATAGAGGATAATGTAAATGGATCTATTTCTTTTACGAAAACTCTTCTACAACAATTTGTATGGGGACAAGACTTTCATTAAAAAAATTCAAGGTTTCCTCCAAACATGTGTAGACATAACCACAAATTTTCTATGTGGATCAATTCAATTTTGTTTCTTATGGTTTTGGATATCAGCAATGAACTGATGCAAGTAATACTTTTGTCTTTTAAATAGTTCAGTTCTAGAGACAAATTAGAAAGCAATATCTTATTAGAATTTCTTTATTAACACATCTATTGGTTACATTTAGGTTCTCCAAGGTTGGTCATACTGTGCATGGACATGGCTCTTCACATGTACAATGACATAATGAGAATCACATCAAATCTAAATAAGAAATATATAATTATCTATGGTGCTACAAGCATTGTTTATAAATGTGTTCTAAATAATTGTAAGTCGATTTCTATAAAGATATTATACAATCACTACCCATAAAGCCTGTATGAATTTGAAAGTGGTCTAAACAATTTGAAGCATCAAGCATCAACATCTTATGAATCTACATGGATATCCACTTTCTCCACAAGGAAAGTTGTTTTATGATTACATGGTAAATGGAATTTCTGTGGGACATACTACGTGGTGAGTAAAATGATTATTTTATGAATAAAAATGAATTTGTACATTGTAGATTCATATTTTTTAATAGAAAAATTAAATCAATCTTTAACATTCTGATTAAAATGGATTTTTGGAGAATCTAACAAGTGTTTTATTAATTTTTATTTTTGTATAGGATCATCAAAGAATATTGAGCTATACTTTGGGACACTCGGCTAAATATTTTTCATGGTGTTGCATAAGGATTACCGACATGACCTATGATTCGGTGACACAAACCCAATGAAAACCCTATACGCTGGCACATCACTAGTTGACCGAGCGCCAGCGAAGTGCGTAATTCCCTCTTTAGGGTTATGTAGCAGGATGTTATCATGAGGAAGACTTAACATATATAGTTCCATTACTAACATATCATTATATCAGATCTATATCCAAAGAAAAACATAACTAAGTACTAACCATGATGAGAACAAAAGTATACTAGATTCAGATACTCATAGGACTAATACTTAGATTCAGTCAATATCCTCCATTATATTCAATGCAACAAGTTACAGAAGCTTCATTACAATATCAAAAGTATGCACGTAGCAGCATAACACTGTATGTCTCGATCTCATCACCTCTCTGTCACGATCTCCTCTATTATATATCTATTACATAGTCTACTACATATATATAAGGGTGGGGACTTACCCTTCACCGCTTATCCATTCCAAAAATAGGTTGCATGCTATTCTTAGCCACGCACCTTTACAAAACTAACCATACATGCAAGTGCACTAACAATAGACTACTACTAGCTAACTGATAGTAGAAGATCTATTTCCGACATGTGTCCATGCAAATTACTTCATGTCCAATCCTCCAAAATTAGCCAATGTGTGGCACACATGTCTCTACCTTGTTTGTGTGCTCTACATGCCATCTCTAAAAATAGACCTTTATGAGTGAAAATGGCTAAGTCCCGAAAACTGAACTTTTGTTCACGCGTGCGTTCTTCCTATCCATTCAAATCTTTGCATATGAAATTATTTCCCATGTGAATTCTTGTGTACTTTCTCTATCAAGTGTTCTTTGATCAACATTACCCCACACTAATTTCATTGTCACCCCGACAATGGTTATCTCCAAATAAAGTAAAGAATAGAATAATGGAAAGAATGGAAAGAATGAAAAGAATGTATGAAAGAATATTTTTACTCCATAGTCTCTTCTTCAACCTGAACAACTAATTCAAGATATTCCTATTTTATTTCAGCCTCCAAGGTCTACCATTCAAGCGAGTGCTTTTCTCTTTTTTGGAATGTCCACAACAATGGAATCCAATTCATCCCTCACAATCTCCCCTTTTTCATTTTGCAAGACTAACACAATGTTGACATTGAGGTCATTCTTCCCTCTAGTAAATCCATCTTCTACGCAATGAGCTTCCCAAGCTCTTCTAACCGAGTCTTATGTGGTTCTTGTGTTGTACTGTTAGGGCCTCACGCTTCTGCTTAACCATTGATAATCTTCGTGGCCCAATGTTTCATCCTTCATTGCTCTCTAGACCTCATTGTTCTCTTCCAAGGTCTTTATGTTGATAAGCACCTCTGGAGCTATGCAGATGTTTAAATCCTAGTCTGCTTTCTTCAATTATTCTTTTAGCACTTGTAGTAGTCCTTCATAGGATGCAATCTTCCGCATCACTAAAGCTTTCTCTCATTCTACCTCTTGTGTTGGATCCTTTGCTTGGCATGCGCAGAGGTTCATCTTCAAGTACTAGGTCCACAAAATTTCCTATATAATGTATTGCTGAGGGAAACGTCTATGGTACCTTTGGCTCCAAGTGTGGCCTAGCTCTTATGACATTGTCACCAATCTCCTCTGTGATGCTGATAAATACATCATTATTCTTCTTGGGCTAAGTCCCTCTCTATGTTAGGTGTGCTATTTCTCCATCCTTAGTTTTAATCTCTCCCGAGTGCCCTAATTGTGGCAGCCTTGTCCATATTTCGCCTTGCCACCTCTGTTGAGACTTTGACCAATGCATTACTCACTGTTCATCCGACATGACAATAGGCTTTACTATCATGTGTCTAGCCTGAGGTGTTTTCTTCAACCTCTTGATACACATGACTCCTCACATACATCAAAATATGGCTCATCCATGTGTGTGTGCATGGACCATGACAAATTGACTTCCTCATGTGCATACCATGGCCATATCTTCATCCATGAGCTCCCAACCATATAAGTTATTTCTATGTCAATGTTCTCTAGGAAATGTGCGAGGACAATTTTACCTACATCCTCTGCATAACCCATGGCTAGTGGAATGTTTCTCCACTTGTTCTTCTAGACCATTGCTACTTAGGAACTTTAGCTTCCAAATTTGGGACTTATGTCTCCATGTCCTAAGTAGTATTTGTAGCTGTCTCCTTTGTTCCCTTTTCCTCCTCTCCTCTTTCCTTTGATTCCTCATCCTTTTGTTCTTCTATGTTCTCTGGAAGTGTAGGAGAATTAGGCACGCTTTCCTCTGACTCTTCTTCCTCCTCATTCAATTCAATTTTCCTCCTTTGCATGGTTGCTCTCCTTTTGTGGAGAGAGTCTGGGTGATCTGCGCACTATTTGTGGAGTAGCACCTTGGGTCCTTGTTCTCTTGAACACCCTCTTAAATTTGTGCTCTCCTTGGACTGCATTCAAGTCCTCATCATCCCCCTCTTGTGGCTGAGGTGGTGTAGTGGCACGCTCAACTTCATCCTTATTTGTAGGATGTCTTCTACCTCTATGCTCCAAACCACCACTATCTTCACACTCATCCTCCTCATCCTCCACTTCAATTGGCTCTGTGGGCTTAGGCACTGGGATGTTCTCCATTGTATGCTTTCCCTTTGGTGGTGCTGGAAGTGCGAACTCATCTTCCACATACTTGTTATTCTCCATCTTTGGCTTTAGTTGGAGATACACCAATGCTGCTCCAATATCTCCCACCACCAAACTTATTGGTTTAATGCTCAATACATCTGAAATGAGTCTTTCAACATATGCACCCCGACCCTGGATACACATATTTCTTCCTTAGTGTGTGGTAGTCGCAATCTACCTTATCCGCATTGAATGTCATTCACACGTGCATCTGTAAACCTGTGTACTAACACCTAGAAGTACCTTGCTATGAAGGCATATGGAAATTTACACCAAGGACTCCATGCTCCATCCTTCATGGTGAACCGCGCTATACAGAAATGCTGGTATACAATGAACTGGACCGCCTTTCCAACCACCAAAGGAAAGTCTTTGGGGATGTGCCATTCTTCCTCAAAATTCACATGGAGCCTATCATACCACTTCTCAACCCTTTGCTTAACCTTCTCTATCATGGATCCCTCACACAAGTACTTCTTGAAGTGTTCTGTAGGTGATTTTTGTTCCATTGGATACTCCCATACCTTCTCCTTTGGTCCATCAGGTACTCCGATCTCCATGAACACTAGTGATAACAGAACAGCTCCAAAGCTGATCTTTCCTCCGTGCATGCTTCCTCAACAATTGTTTCTACAATATAATGTGAAATGTTGTAGACTACTCCTTCAGACATCTTTTTGGCAATGTGCAGCCACATGGTGTTCACTTGTGACCACCTTTCCTGGTCATTTAGCTTTGTAACAAGATGTGTGGCCACTTGCACAACTAGATACTTCTTCAGTTTGTCGATGTCCATACCACGTGGACCCTTTTTGTATACCCAACTCCTTTCTGGTCTCCAATATTATGTCTTGTCTATTAGATCATCTTGTAAATCGTCTCATGTGCCTTTCAACCCCGTTACCATGGAGATGAGCGTGGCTGAAATTTCTAACTCTGTGACCTGAAAAGTAGAAAAAATCTCGTGCACTCTGCTCATGAGCCATTGGTACAAAGGCTCATATTTCCCATAGTAAGGGAGCTCATATAGTTGGTAAACTCCTATCTTTCTACAAGAGCTTCTCACCAACATCATCATACACCGCATGTCTTCTTTCCATCGTGTGTTTATTTGTCTTTGTGTTTAATAAAACATACAAATCCTTCTTACTCTATGTGGTACGGTGATTTTACTCACTCACCTTACTTTTCCTTATGTGAGAATCCCACTCCTAGCCGATGATAACCCCCTCTGGATATTGCATCTCAAAAAATTTTCTTTTGGAGCCATCTCTTCTTCTTCTTCTACCACCTTCTTCTTTCCCTTCACTCCGCTACAACTTACTTTCTTGGGTGCCATTTCTACCTTGTAATCCTTGTAGATCTCTTCAAAAAAATGTGTGAAGCAAACCCTAGCTCGATTCAACATGCCCTAGGTGAAATCATGTGCCCTAGCTCCTCTCTATGTCATTTTGCTTCACTCAAACCCTTCACCACGGGGACACAAGCTCTTTCTACACACAGATCTCTTCGTCATGACTGGTTACACACCTCTCGCACCTTAATATGATCACTCGGCTCTTCGCACTTGGCTTCTTTTCAAATACTCTTAATCACAATGGTAAAAATGAACTCGCATCCCATCCTTATATAGATTTTTAAATTTTTGATGCATTCATTACTCCTTCACCTACCAAATATCCTCTCATTAATTGACCAATTCCATCCTTTCCATGTGTTACATCCTCACGCCTCAGCTATAACCTTCTAGCATGCCTTCCTACCCTCTGGTCACAAACTTCTCTTCAACATGCTTCCTTGCACCCGAGTACCTCATCACTGCACCTTCTACTGGTAGTTGTTATGGCCTCTACTTACCTCGTGTTATATTATTTCTTCATTTATCTTCATCTTTGGTCACTTTTAGAAGTAATCCTTTGACTTGAAGAACACCCGTAGCAACTTATTCTTTTCATCTTTCAATTCCCACAATCTTGTACCTGGATATCAACAACCACCCCACACTAAAAGGATGTGTAGTCCTCTGCGCATAAACATGCTTCATGTAGTAATTAGCTTCATGCGCGCAAGCACGCTTATTTCACAACACCAACTAAATTGAAAAGCATCAACGATAAAGAAGGAAACACATTAAGGAAATACAAAATTGAAAACCTAATCTAAATGGCAATACTACCTTATTACAAACACCAAGAAGACTTATTTATAGTAGGGCTTCAGCCTACTCCCATTGAAGTAACCAGGTAGCCATGTTCCATCAAGTGCTTCTAACTGGAAAGCACCTATTTCAAGGATGTAAGTGATAACATACGGCCCCAACCAATGTACCTTAAGTTTTCCTGGATGGCGCAAGAACTTAGAGTCATAAAGAAGTACCATTTGTCCAATCTCAAATTTCTTATCCCTTATGTTTTTGTCATGCCATGCTTTCTACCTGGCCTTTTCTTGCTTCTGAACTCCAATGTGTTATGGCTCATCGCTCATCTATTTGAATGATATTTTCAATCCATTCTTCTAAATATTTTTCATCAGCTAGACCTCCAACGTGTATAATATGAAAAGAAGGTAACATAAACTCCATAGGAAGAATGGATTTTGTGCCAAACACTAATTGAAATGGTGTGGCTTTGTTCAACCTTTTATATGTTGTTTGATATGCCCAAAGTACTACAAATACTTTATCATCCCAATCCTTTCTTCCAACATCACATATTTTTGTTAATGTGTGGCCCAAAATTTTTTTGAAAGCCTCAACATTCCCATTTCCCGAGGATGATAGGGTGTAGTCTTATGGTGTGCAATCATGAACTCATCCAATAAAATTCTGATTGTCTCATTAAGAAAATGTGTGCCTCTATCACTGGTCAAACTCAAAGGACATCCATACCTTGTAATAATATGTTCCCATAGAAACCGAGCTATTGTAGCCACTGTACAATCCTTGGTAGGTGTTGCTTCTACCCACCTTGTCAGATAGTTTGTGTAAGTTATAATATAGTGTGATCCAGTTCTGCGTGCAGTTGGGGAAATTGGACCCACAAAATCTATAGCCCATTTCTCAAATGGTTTTGTGCTAGTAATAGGTCTAAGAGGCATTTCATCTCGCTGACCTGGTCTTCCAAGACGTTGACAATGATCACATGCCTTACAAAATTCCTTACAATCTTTATAGAGGGTCTCCCACCATAATCCAATGAGAAGAATTTTGTGCATTGTGGCATCACCTACATAGTGGCCTCTTGCAATTCCACCATGAGCTTCTTCCATAATGCCCATGTGCTCATGTTCCAATACACAATGGTGCAATATTTCATCCCGACCCATTTTGTACAAGTCACCACTAATTAACATATAAGGTGCAACGCATATAGCAAGTTATTTCTTCTCCAAGGATTTCATTCCTTTTGGTGCCATCCCTGTGTGTAAAAAGATAGCAATGTCCTCTAGTTCTGATGGCGCATGTTGTAACTTGTATAATTTTGCATCTGGCATGGTATCCTCAATTGCATGTGCTTCTTCTCCTGATTGTATTCTTGATAGATGGTTTGGTCCAAAATTACTTTTTCCTGGTTTTACCACAACTGTGAAATCAAACTCTTGAAATAGAGCACCCATCGACATATGTGCCCTTGTAAAATAGGATTATTTACCAAATACTTCAATGCCATGTGATCTGTATAAAAGATGAATGGTGTAGCTAGTAGGTACTGATGAAATTTATGCAATGCATAGATCATGGAAAAGCTTTGCTCTGTAGTTGTGTAATTTGTTCGTAGGAGTCAGCTTTCTACTAGAAAAATAGATAGGATGATCTACAATACCTTCTCTAAGTTGAGCCAACACCATGCCAATGGTCATGCTAGAGGCGTCAACATGTACATGGAATGGTTTGTCCCATGAAGGAAAAAATGTAGAATGGGTGGTAGTAAGTTTCTCCTTCAATGTCTCGAATGCGCGTTGTTGTTGTTCACCCCAGTAGAACATACCTTTCCCTTTTAGTAACTCTTCTAAAGGTGCAACAACTTTAGCATAGCCTTTGATAAATTTTCTATAATATCTTGTATGTCCCAAAAATCCATGCACCTCACTTTGACTGGTAGGCTCCCCTAGGCCTATAATGACTGCAACCTTCGTTGGGTCAACCAACAAACCCTCCTTGTAGATTATGTGTCCTAAAAGTATCCCAAATGGTGTAGCAAATATGCACTTCTTGATGTTCAAAGAGATACTCAACTATCTACACCATTCAAACATTAAGTGCAGATTGTCACAGTGGTCCTTAACTAATCCATACACCATCCAATCATCTAAATATACCTGTAAGAAGTTGTGAATAAATTCTTTGAATGCTTGGACGACTATGTGTGAAAATACAACAAGCACATTTTTAGACCAAAAGGCATGACAATATAGGTGAAGCTACCCCATTCAGTAGTAAATGTAGTCTTTTCTGATCCTCCCTGGGAGCAATTCTAACCTGATGATACCCAGAGAACCCATCTGTAAAAGAATATATTTTACACCCTGCAACTCCTAGTATTTCCTCAGTAAATGGTGTAGGGAATGGATCTGTTACACATGCAACATTCATCTCCCTATAGTCCACACATATTCTAATTCATCCATCCTTCTTGATACTGATCACCATTAGACTAACCCATTCTGACTCATCAAGGGGCTTGATAATTCTAGATTTCAACATGTTATCAATCTCTTCTTTGACTTTTTCATGTAAATTGGGGTTCATTTTGTAAGGCCTCTTTCTAATTGGGCCCCTCTTTAAGATTTATCTTCATCTCCCCTAATGACTCATGCATGCCTTTAAGTTCATGGTACCCCCTAGGAAATAGGTCCTGGTAGTCCCTTAATAACTCAATGATTTTTTCCACTTCAGAGTCTAACCAATAATCCCCAATTATGGCTTCCTTAGGCTTAGTATCTATTCCAATATTCACTCACTTTGTCTTCATAGGTTCATGATATAGGCACGCATGGTCTTATCCACACTATCCAATACCTCATGCCTTCTCTGTTGAATGGTTTACATCCAGATTATCTACCTCTTCATCATCCACTAGGTAGACCATTTTCCTTTCTCTTTCTCAAGGAAAGCATGTTGAAGTAATATTACATGGCCTTAGTTCTTTATCAAGATGCGCTCCTTGAGTCCTCTTTATCTAATAATTCCTAGAGGAGTTCTTCAAGCCTTAGCACTATCCCCCATAGTTAAGTGCTTGATAACTTTCAATGCTTCTTCTACCAGAGGTTTTGTAGAGAAGAAGTCAAACGTTTGTGCCATTCCTACAACTAAATTCTGCCAATTTCTAGTTTCTCTATGGAGTTCTGCATATACATACCAAGCACATGTGCAAGCCTTGTAAAGTGGAATAAAACTGGTGCACCCATAGTGAAGGTGGTAAAGCTTCCTACCCTTTCTGTCCAGAGTCTCTCACACTTCGAACATGGTGTTGAACAGGTTGATCACCATGATAGTTGCATATTTGTGTAGGTGCATTTCTCCTAAAGAACCTAGTAGTAAGAGAAACCCAATTTCATTCCATTTGACCAGATTATCCCTATGGACCACCCACCAAGGCTGACTGTTGTCCCACGTAGTGTATATGCTAGCATATTTCTCCTCTCCAAGTGGGTCTATCCATTTTTCTTCCATGGCGCATAGGAATACCATGGGATCCCCTTCTCCTATGTAACAAGGTACCGAGTTGTTACCTATCCTCCTTACATAATGGTTTAGTGCCTCGAGGGAATATGCTCTTTACTTCACCCTACCAACTCATAAGTGTTGTGAGCCCAATTATCACAAGCAACACTTGTAGTATCACTAATAGATTGTGCATCCTCCCCATTGAATTAGTCCTTCTTTAGTTGGTTCAATCATCTCTGGATCTCGGATGGCGCGTACATAAATCCTATTTAGATCTTCTTCACTTAAGGGCTCAACATAGGGTGTGGAATTTCCATCTATTAAAGGGATAATGACCCTTTCCTCTTTATTTTCAAAACTGATATAGCCCTTGTTGAACCAAGATCAACATTATTTTCATAGCACCAAGGATGCCCTAATAAAGCTGGGAAGCTATCTGATTCTACCAATGCTAAAACTTCAAAGTCTCCAGTGAACTTTTCTCCTTGTATGGTAATGGATGCATCTTTTAAAACTCCTATGGGAGTGGCCTTAGTCCGATTAGCCATGAATAATACATTAGAGGATGGCTGCAATGGGGGTCTCCCCATTTGTACCCATGCATCCAAAGTAAGAACATTGACTTCCACCCTATATCAATCAAGTATATTACTCAATAGCCACCCATCCACAACAACATTCAAAGTAATTTCCTTGTCATAATCTAGGCTATGAGGAGGGAGATTTGCATGCAGGATCTATCATCCGGTCTCAATACTTACACGCGTGGAGTGTTCCCTTTTAACCAACTCCTAATAAGTGGAATGATGTTCTCCTGGTGCAACATTTTACACACTTCTCTTAAGTCATCTATATCAGTTTGGACTGTCTCTGATGCTTTCTTCTTCTCCTTTAAATAATGTATCTCACCTTGAAGATTCCTTAGCACTTCCATGGTATCCTGATAAACCTCCTTCTGATAGGTAGGATCTGGGTACCATGCATGAAGAACCTCATCCTTAGTGATGGTAGGTTTTTGTTGTAATGCCTCCCTTAGCACGTGTTACCTCAACGTGAGTCATGATCTTCACTTGTAGTGCCTCAGATTTTACTCCCATCTTGGGCATCCATTGATTGTCCACAAACATGTTGTATCCTAACCATCCCTGTGCCTTTGTTTTCTTGTTTATGTTGCTTACTCAGATGCTCATATAAGTCTGGGAACTCTTCATAGCTATGGTTCTTCCCGCAGAAAGAACATGTAATATTCTGAGGACATTCACACCTATAGTGGTCAGGAGATCCACATGTATAACATGTTCCGTGAGGAAACTCACTTCTTCCACCACCACGGCCTCATCCTCCGAATCCACCATGGTATCCTCGACCTCTACCACGACTTACCTTCAAAATTCCCCTCATTTCGATCATAGCATGCCTAATTGTGCTCCCGATCCTGATGCTCATTCTTTCCCTTAGAGTTATCTGAAACTCTGTCTTCCGTACACCAATATCAATAGCATCATGGATCTATCCAATCAGCCGACAGTCCTCCATGTCATGTGTTGTGGACCTACAAGATTTTACAATAGCTTGAAACATTCTTCCTTATTGCATGTTGTAATAATGGGCAGCATGCTAGCATCATGGTTTAAGTGGCATATCTCACAATCCATCAAGCAATGAGCGTACTATTCTGCGAGGACAACTATCCTTTGTGTGACCCTCTACTTCACAATCTGTACACCAAATTCTGAGCGCGTTTCATGGGCTGAATTCACTGATAATTTCTCTAGTTGTTTTTCCATAGCTGTAATCTATGCCTCTAAGAATGGGCTAACGCTAGTGTCAATACTCCCAACTACCTCAACACGTAGGGCTGCTTCCAATGCCTCACATGGATCAGTATATGTCTTATGTGACAATAGCACCCTCCTAAATGGTGTAATCAATCCCCCAACAAACCATTGTGCATGTTGGCTTGCGTGTATGTCATAAGAAAGCTTTGATAACAACATTTTAAACCATGCATCATACTCTCTAACACTTTTAGTAGTGCCTTACTTAATATCCTTGAGTGCACTTATACTCTTCTGCTCAAACTCAAGGATATGAAACTCTTTAAGGAATGCATCCTTTAATGTTGTATAATCCATGCAAGTCTGATCAGGGTCAATATTCATGTACCAACTGTGTGTGTGCCCTGTAATGTAGTAGAAAATTGGCTTTCCCTACACTCAAAAGCTATGATTCCTTTTGCGCGCCACAATATTTCACACATATGCACATGTTCAAGCAACATCTTCTATGCCCATATACTCTAGAAGATGTAGAGACATTTCCATATAAATATTTGGGGTTGGGGTGGACCTACCCACCTAATCCTAACCTCCAAAACCTCCAAGCCTCTAGATCCACCTGAACTAGAACTTCCCATGCCTCCTGATCCCAAACTTGTAGCTAGAATAGGTCCTATAGATGTACTCCCCTGTGTCTCGATAGTAGTACTATACTGAACCCCTACGGTCTGTGAAGTAGTTCCACTTCTAGAAGTGAATCCAACATTTGGTGTGCTCATATTCTATGTGGATGATGCACTGAAAAACACACCTCCAAATAGAAATGAAGTCATTTGTCCTGCCATTAATGTACTTTCTCTCTTACTTTCCAAACTTTCTTGTTGATTACTTGTCATACTAGATATTGGAAAACCAAGCGCAAGGGCTAGGTTACTAGGTGGATTCAGATGTGTGGATGTGGCCAAGTCATCTCTGTTGGTGTGCTTCTCTTGTGAGGCCGAGGAGGGTTCCCTATCATGCTTTCCTAGATGGGGGAGTTCTGATGCCCTAGCTCCATGTCTTCTATGTGAGCTCCAAATCCTTCACGAGCCATCTCTCTCCTTAACTCCATCCACACTGCAACATCACGCTGCTTCTCTATCTCCCTCTCGCATGCCTCATTATACTTAAGTCACCTTTCTTCTCTTTTCCTTCTTGCTGCTAAGTCTGCCATATTTCACCAATCCTATCCCCGTCCCCGTGCATGGTGGGGTTTAGTTAGCCATCGGTTTACTCTCCAGGTTCAAAGTTACCATCAAGATCTTGATCGCCAATGGAATGCCTTATAAGTAAGCTCCCTGTGGATGTTGTAAGAATTGGAATTCAGCTACCTTTAGACATGAATAAGTGGAAATTGAGTATTCCAAGATATAACTATTCAAGATGCCACGAAACCACGTATCCATGGCTTGAGTCCAGATCAGATCAGCATCATAAAGGGCTTAGGAATTCTTCATGCATCCAGAAAAGTGCGTGATACCTCCAATTCTTTTTAGATGCATAAGCAATCAACCACTCATATAATTCTACTAGAAAGATAAAAAAATCTCTCATATAAATTGTCATATAGATTTTGTTCTACCCAAGTGTGTGCATTAAACTCAGATCCAATGTTGAATTGTCATGCATATTCTTCTTCCAGATCACGTATCCATTCTTCAATACTTGTTAAGGTCAACCGGTATGTCTTCATTATGAACCATCCTGAAAACAACTAAAAAAGAGGTCCCGCAATGGAACCAATGATGCAACCTAGAATTTAGTGACACAAACCCAATGAAACCCTATGCGCATTGGCACATCACTCAGCCTAGACTGAGTACTCACCCAAAGTGCATAAAGGTACCAGGTCCCTCTTTAGGGTTGTTGTAGCAGGATGTTAGCATGACGAAGACTTAACATATATAGTTCCATTACTAACATATCATTCTACAGAGCATACCAAATCTATATCCAAAGAAAAATAGAACTAAGTACTAACCATGATGAGAACAAAAGTATACTAGATTAGATACTCATAGAACTAATACTTAGATTCAGTCAATATCCTCCATTATATTCAATGCAACAAGTTACAGAAGCTTCATTACAATATCAAAAGTATGCACGTAGCAGCATAAACGTATGTATGTCTTGATCTCATCACCTCTCTATCATGATCTCCTCTATTATATATCTATTACACAATCTACTACATATATATAAGGGTGGGGACTTTCCTTCACCACTTATCCATTCCAAAAATAGGTTGCATGCTATTCTTAGCCATGTGCCTTTACAAAACTAACCATACATGCAAGTGCGCTAACAATAGACTACTACTAGCTAACTGACAAGTAGCAGATCTATTTATGGCCTATGTCCATGCAAAGTACTTCATGTCTAATCCTCCAAAATTAGCCAATGCATGGCACACACGTCTCTACCTCATTTGTGTGCTCTGCATGCCATCTCTAAAAATAGACTTTATGAGAAAATGGCTAAGTCCCGAAAACTGAACTTTTGTTCCGCGCGTGTGTTCTTCCTATCCATTCCCGTCTTTGCGTATGACTTTCTTTTCTTCTCGGACTTCTTGTGTACTTTCAGAGACTTTAACCCATGCATTTTCACTGTTCAAGTTTCTATTGATAAAAATTACCATATCTTCATCAGGACTATAACCCATGCATTGTTCACATGGATGTGAAGACTTATAACATTCTTTTGGATGATAATTTTGAAGCACATTTGTCAGAATTTGGAATTTCCAAGTGCATTTCCTCAGCCAAAACCCACACCTCTACCTATGTTATGGGTACCATTGGTTACATTGACCCTAGAATATGCAAGAACATCAAGGCTTAATGAGAAATCTGATGTATACAGTTATGGAATTGTTCTTCTGGAGTTGCTGACGGGAAGGAAGTTGTGGATAATAACTCAAATTTGCTTCAATTGGTAAGATTTCTATTTGTTAATTTTCTTTCAAAGCTTACACTATACACTGTTTAAGTATTTTTAAGGTTTGTTGTCTAGAGCATGGAGTAATCAAATGTGGATGGAGTTATCTTTGACATTGGAAAGTGAACATAGATTATATCATAAGAAGACAAGAACACGAGTCATGGAAACTATTGATACATAAGTTGTAGAAACTGCGTGGATCTTGGGATTGTAAGATAAATATTCCTATTGGCCTTGCTTCACACCAAGAAATGTCCCTCTGATCGACCCACCAAGCATGAAGTTTCCATATATTTTTGTGAGATTTGACATGAATATTGTTGTTTTTGAGTTTATTGATTTCATTTGTTAATGGTGGTGTAGGTAATGGATTCCAATCAAAGGGAACATATTTGTTTGGAACTTTAGTATGTAAATAAAGATGATGAAAAATCAGTTGTGTTATTATGAGCTACATCTATCATCATAAAACTCAGAGCATGATGGGATAGACTTTGATTTTGAACCTACAAAATATTTTCATATTTACTTTGTTCTCTAAAACATGCATCATTGATATGGATTTCATAATCCTTGAAATCAAAGTCCTCAAGAACAACAAAGGCATGGTAGTTAGATATCCATTGAATCAACCAAGTAATATCTACTCAACTTTTACAAGGCTAAGAGAATGGGCTACAAGAGGGGTACTTGTGAAAACAAATAGTAAAAAAATGCTATTTCACAATAAGGGTGTGATGTAAATGTAGCTCATTCACAAAGAATACAATTGTGGCATAATGATTCTTTTGATTGACATAAACTATACAATATTGGTTTAATGTATCTTTGAGGGTGTATGATTGCATTTCTCAAAAAAAAAAATCTTGCATTGTGTCAAGGATTATTTCATTTTCTTGCTCATGGAAGTAAGTGACTTATCATTTATATGGAGAATGGAAAAATTTACAAGAAAAATTCTAATATCTTTCATAGTAATTGAATTTGCAATAAACATAACTCCCAATTATGTTGTCTTCTTTTAATGATATCTCGAGATATAATTTATAATAATAAATAGTAGTGAACTTAATGTCATTGTACAATCTAAGAAAACAATACTTGAGTTGTTACAATGCTATGATTAAGATAATCAAACATAGCATTATTTATACCAAACTAAAACTACCCCAAAAACAAAAATATCAACTAACACAAGTTCCTTATTTTGGGAGAATCATAACAAATAAGGTATATTTCATCATAGTGAGCGCATAACTTTATTATATGTTCCAATAGAAATAAAAATAACACCACTAGCATTTGAGGTCAATGCCAATATTAAGGATGCACTGATTAACATTAAAATCACGAGGCCCACAAATTTGGAAGTATGAGGCCCACACTTTGAAAGTGTGAGGATTGAACTTTAAAATTGTGATCGTCAAACTTTGAAAGTATGAGCCTCGCACTTCCAAAGTTGTGAGCCTCGCACTTTCAAAGTGTGAGGATCATTCTTCAAAATGTGAGGCTCACACTTTCAAAGTGAAATCCTCACACTTCTCAAAAATTTGAAAGTGCAAGTCTTGAACCTTTGACAATGTGAGGCTTGTAATTGGTTCGTACTTCAAAATTTATATTGTAGGGATTTATTGTTAGTTTTTATTTTTTATTTAATACAATGCGCTCATGACGTATAATAGTTAGCGGCCTTTAACCTTACATCGAGGATTTTTCACTTTTATTTAATACAATGGGTTCATGAATTATAATAGTTAGTAGTCTGTTAACCTTACATCAAGGATTTTACACTTTCAAAGTGCAAGGAAAGTGCTAGCATCACCTTTTCAAATTGTGAGGCTTGTAATTTGAACTTTCTTTTAGGAAGTTATTGTTAATTTTTTATTTTTTATTAATCCAATGGGCTCATGCCTTATAATAGTTAGCGTTTGCTAACCTTACATACTCCCAACATGAAAATCTAAAAAATAACAAAATTAGAATCCAATAATAGTGAAATTGGAATCCAATAATAGTGAAATTGGGATCCAATAATGGTGATATTGGAATCCAATAATAACGAAATTGGAATCCAATAATAATGAAATTAGAACTTGAATAAGTCCAATAATGACAATCTGGAATCTAATATTGTTGCAAATAGAATCCAATAATAGTAATAACGGAATCCAGTATAAATAAAAATGAAATCCAAAATAGGAAAAAAAAAAAGGTGATAGATTTCTTCCAAAACATGTAATACTCGAGTCTAGATTCACTGGAATATATCGAGATTCAATGAAATTATCTCTAAGGGTAAGATATGTATCCTAGGGGGCTAAGGTAACAATTTAAATCATTTCCTCGACCTTACCATGCTTCATGGCAATGTCTGAGGTCATCGCTAAATGGAAAGGAGGATCCTCCACAAACATAGCTAAAAAAACTTTGGCTATACCATTAACAACATTATGAGAGTTATGATTCCCCGTTTTGCCAATATGATCCCTAACAAGAATTCTCCTTAGTAGAGAGTGCTTAAAAAACCTTTTATGAGAGTCTAAAAACATCCTAGTCTTCATAATGAGGGGCCTATTTCCAACATTGATATTAATTTGTAACCAATGATTCCCACCTTGCGTTGGGATGAGTGTAATGTCCACCGAAGGATTAGGATGTCTAAACATATCTCTATTTTTGACAAAACTCTATTCCAAACCACATGAATTATACCTAAAACACCCAAAAGACAAGCACAATTAAGCTCAACATTTCTTGGAGCTTTTTTATGTATACCTTTTTGTTTGTACATGTCTAAATTAATCTCTTGCATATCTAAGATGTTTGGTTCATAATAGATATTTTGTTTCTTGATATTCTTGATACTTATTTCTTTCCAAACTTTATTTCCTAGAAATTTAGAGTTTTATACATCCATTTTTTCTTTTTGTAGTACTAGGATGTCATGCTTGTGCTTCATAATAAAATATTTTGGATTCCTTTGTTTGATTACATTTCTCAAACCTCTTAGTATGCTCCTCCACATCACAATTAGTGCACCATAACCCTTTGCACGTATCATATGCCGAATTGGTAGATAGCTTCTCGAATTACTTAACCATAGTTGTTATTTTCACCTCGGAAAAGGTATCACTCTAGTTTCTCCACTCCTAACTACTTCAATGAACAGAGATGTTTCCAAAGCCTCACATGGATCAATAATTTTTTTATGTAACAAGTCCCTTTGAAACATAGTCAACAAGCCTCCAACGAACCACTGTACATGTTGTATCTAATGAATATCATAAGATAATTTAGACAAGAGAGTTTTAAACCATGCATCATACTCCCTCACACTTTCAGATAAGACTTGTTTGATGTCCTTAAACACACTAATACTATGTTTCTCAAACTCAAGAATGTGAAATTCAACCAAGAATACAATGTATAGCGCGTCATACTCCACCACAATATGATGTGGATCATGCTTTATATACTAGCTATATGCATGTCCTTGAAGTGTGGTGGAAAATATACTGCTTTTCTACCTAGAAGCTATTACGCCCTTATCTCTCCATAAAAATTCACACTCGTGCACATGTTTAGCCATATCCTCCACACCTCTATACTATGACAAGTGAAGATACATATCAAAGACAAATTTAGGTGTCATTTGTTATGGTTTTTATTGAGGTGGTGGTTATTGTGGTGGTGTCCCATGTCCCGGGGTGGGGATAAATCCTAAACCTGATCCTCCTCCCATATTTCCTTCATGTGGTGGATGTCCTGAGCCTCCCACCATGACATGTGGTCTAGTAGATGAATTTTTTTGTCCTAGTTGTTGTGTTAAATTCGGCACCAATGGTTTTTGTTATAGCAGCACCTATAGGATTAATTCCAATGATCTACGTGCTAGTTCTATGCACCGATGAAGTTCTGGAAAATACCTTGAAATGAACTTGTTCCAAATAGTGGCTCATGTTGCATTTCCATATGTGTGTCCTTGATATGTTGCACCTCTTTAGTTGAAACTAAAAATGTCTACCTATGTCTCCTACCCAATGTGGACATTCTGTTTTGTCACCTTCACTATGATTCTCTTCTACAACTACCTCTATATTTGGAACACCTTATGCAAGTGCTAATAGGCCGAGGCTAGGTAAGATGTGCACTCGTGGTTCTCATTCTCTCCTCAAACTTGTTCTCATTACATGTTGATGGGATCTCTCTATTGTGATTTCCTAATGTCAGGAGGACATGATATCTGCAGTCCCTTTCCTTCTATGAGGTACTCATCATTCCTTTTAACCTAAATGCCGTGTCCACCACCCTTGATCGTGCATCATAATAAAAGAGTCATCTTTCCTCTCTCTGTATTTTTTACGTGAAGGCCATGACATCGTTCCAAAACATGCTCTTGTCCACATACACGGTGGGGTTTTCTCCTATCATAAGTAATCTCTCAATTCCCAATTTAACCATCAAGATGTTAATAGATAAAGGTGTCACACAAAAATAGGATCCTCTTAGATCAAGTACGAACCATAACTTTTCTTCCTTCGGAAAGAGTGTTTCAAAATTGCGTACTATAAAGTAAAGATATGTAATTTACACCTTCTCCCTTATGATCCACATCTCTAGTCCATAGATCATCTGCATCAGAGAGTGTTTGGTAGTCTTCCTTTTTCTAAACTTTCTTTCCTAATTTGAACACCTCCGTTAGCTACATAAGCTACTAACCCTAGTATAAATATATTGGGAAAAAGTTGAAGAATGTCTCATACAAGTAGTCATATAGATTATATTCTACCCACTTTTGCATGTTAAAATCATGTCCTTTGTAGTATCTTTATGCAAAAGTGTATTAGTCATCTTCTATCCAAATTTCAATATTCTCCAAAGATAGTTGAAATGACATCCACATGTAACATCTTGGTAGATAGATTGAAAATAGCCCGGAAATGGAACCAAAATGTAGTATTTTATTACCAACACTAGCTATGCATGTTTTCACTTCATCCAAACAGGTTTGGAAGCTCATGAAGAGCTCACGACCACCAGTCCCTCCTTTTCTATGATTATCAAGATGTAAGCATGCATATTTATTAACCATTCAATCAAGATATACATCTTAATATAAATAGATGTGTAGTTACAAAATCATGCACTTTAGACATCATTTATCTCAATTTCATACTACTATTTAGAAGGTTCTTGAGTGAAGAAAGTACTAATTAACCCCCGTATTTTGGCCATATTATTTTATTTTATTTCATCATTCTCAATATTTTACACCCACATGCCCAGTCAACCTCTGTTATCTCACATTATTTTAGCCTCGACTTGGGCACCCAAATTAGTACTAGGGCACCCGTGGGCACCCTGGTCCCACCAGGGGCACCCGGTCCTTTTGCACTTTCTCACCACTTTTTGGGATCTTTCTAACCGTTTTACATCTTTATACTTTTGGTGGTCAAACATTTCAAGTTTAATTAAGAAATTAGATCAAGAGAACCCTATAAATATATAGTTATGAGACCATAATGAGTGATCTATCACTATTCACTATTATCCTCCATCTAGAGTTGCATCCATCTATTAAAATAGGGATCACTAGCATCCAGATAGCTCCATCATCAAGGCACAAGGCTAGGACATCTACATCACACTTCATAGGGGAGGGATTCTATTCTATTCCATATACACATTCTATTATATTTTCTACATTTAGTTATTACTCGCTACTTCACAAAGTGTGACTGACACAAGAGCACCTAAGGCACATCATGCACACACTCACAAGAAACTACATTTGGGTCCAAAATGTAGTGTAACTTCGATTAGTAAGCCCATTATTGTGGCAGTTGAGGTCATTCGACCCAGTCATTTGCATTTTTTGGGTTTTGATACTTCTTTTTGGTATTTTGTAGGTCTTTACATCATCTTGGATTATTGGTGAGACTCGGACAGGGACAATGAATCTAATTTGATAAATAGTGATGGTTTTAGACCACATCGAGCCTTGTGAGATTTAGTTTCAAAGCTTTTACATAGACCAGGGTGCCCAGTTTGCAGACCAAAGCACCCGTAGGCACCCTGATCCCTTTCCAAGCACTTCTTTCCAGTTAGATACTCCATATCCATCCTTTTTAAGGATTTTTCATGGTCATTATTTCTCCTATATTCTCCAATCAACTCTACGACACGGTCCCATGAGCATCCATTATTCAATTTGAGTTTTTTCCTCTCTCTCTTACACATTATATTTTTAATTTTATTACACTAGTTATTTAATTCATTTATATGCTTCTTCAAGGCATTTTTATGTCCTCTGGATTAGATTAACTAGCATACATTATTCTCATTTTTAGTTAATCATTTTGGTGAACCTAACGTGAACCACACACACTAAAACAATGCAATATAGGACATATACACCGCATCTATTTTCATATCGCATGTCATACATCATACATCATACATCATACATCATACATCATACATCATACATCATACATCATACATCATACATCATACATCATACATCATACATCATACATCATACATCATACATCATACATCATACATCATACATCATACGTCATATGTCATGTGTCATACGTCATACGTCATACGTCATACATCATACATCATACATCATCATACATCATCTTGGTTGTCATTATGCATATATCATACTACACGTATAACATCATACACTCTTCATTCTACATACTATACTACTCTTTCATTACATATGAGTCTAGCATCATTCCATCCTACATATTACATTATTAGTCTACCTACATAGGTTACATCACACACTATGCATTACATTTTATACATTCTACACATCTAGGATCGCATTCTACACACCATTTTTTTACATATTCTCTTCATCACATGGTCATCTTTCATATCTACACCTACGCATTCATCCCAACACATTAGACACAACGCACACTTTGACCATTTCCCTATGATGCACTCTTATTTATGGTTCATTCTTGACTCGCTAAGGGGGAAAAAATTAACCTCATTGAATATATTTCCATCCACTCATGGGGACACATGGCTCATATCATTTCATCTTGCATTTTATTCCATCCATTCACGATGTATTACATTGTCTATATCATCCACACACGCATGTTCACATATTTGTTTAGTTGTGATCGCAGATGCATATATTTTAAAAGCATCATGGATACTCACCTTATATCCTTCCTACACTTTGGTCATTGGGGGCATCCAAATTTATTTCTTCCGGGTGATATTGTTTCATTTTTACTTAGCACTTTACATAACTTGATTATTCATGCTTTGAAATATTGGTTATTTCTCTAAAATTCTAATGGATGTTCCATTTGCAACACTTTTTTTGTAGGATTACATGCTTTTATGACTAATTTTATTTGTTTGAACTTGTCTTCCTTGTTTTATTCTTGTACATGGGATTTTCCCTATGTTTGGTGTGCACACTTATTTGTTGTTTACGGATATGATGGCCTTGTGTGTTTTGTGACATCGTGAGTGATGTACCATGTTTGTGACCCAATTTTTTCTACTTCTTTGTCTTCTTGTGTGTTTACACTACTTTTCTTAGTAGCTTTTCCACTATTTACTTAGATTACACATTGTCTTTTACATGAATGTTTGATCTTACTAACACTTGTTTTGGCTAGCCATCCTTTTTTTTGCATTCCTTGGTTTCTACCAAGTGTATTACTTCCCCCTACGGGGCATAGTTACAGAGTACATGTCATTGGTCTTCTTTTAGGGTCACATTCTCCTATAAGCGATGTCCCCAAAGAGGGGGCATAGTTTAGGGTTTTTACAGATCTACACAACACATTTACATTGGTTCATTTTAGTTCACTTTTTGTTATTGGCATTATGGGTTTACATACAATGAATGAGTGCGAGACGGTCTATGAACTCCATACACAGTGGATTTTATAGGACATGGTGTCCTTAACATTCGGGGGAGAAGTTAATGGCTAGAGGATATAATGGAATTCCTCCCAATAATTCTTCTAATTCCAGTGTCATATCATCCAAAAAACAAGGACAATATAAATATCTCTTCACACATGGTTTAGGGAAGTAGTTAAATGTTGGAGGACACATAGCATTTCCTCCCTATACTTCTTCGGCCTATGGCATCAAATCTCCCAAAAAACCTCGACGAGACGTGATATCCTTCTACACCCTTCTTATCAATATGGATCATGTGCACATGTTCTATTTACACTTTTCATTTTGTGTACTTTACATTTACATACATACACATGTGTCTTTTACAAATAATTTTTACACTTACATATATATTTGACTACTTGATCATTTTCTCATTGCGGGGTTGTCCGTATGAGAAACAAGCAGTCCAATGGGGGAAAAAAATGGAGAAAACAACAAAAATTTGTGGTGGCACACTTTGCATACTAACCATTTAGGTACACTACACACATCAGCATCAACACACACATTTCTCCCTAGGTTCACTCTCATCATTTTTTTCACATTTTCATCTTTATTTTCCATGCTTCTCCATCTTCTTTTCATTCCACTCTTTGTCTAGTCCTTCATAATGTTTCTACTACACTCTACTAGGTTTTTAGGTACGCATCTCAATCTAATTTATGTTATAGAGATTTTTTCTCACCAACATAAAGTGGGGAGAAAATATAGTCACAAAATCATGCACTTTATACATTATTTATCTTAGTTTCATACTTATATTTAAAAGGTTCTTGAGTGAAGAAATTACTAATCAACCCACGTATTTTAGCCATCTTGTTCTATTTTATTTCGTTATTCTCGTTATTTTACACCCACATGCCCAGTCAGCCTCTATCATCCCGCATTATTTTAGCCTTGACTAGGGTGCCCAGATTAGTACTGCGGTGCCTGCAAGTGCCTTAGTCCCACCAAGGGCATCCTAGTCCCTTTTGCAATTTCCTACCACTTTTTGGGCTCTTTCTAGCCATTTTACATTTTTATATTTTTGGTGGTCAGCCATTTGGGGTTAATTACAAAATTAGATCAAGAGAACCCTATAAATATAAAGTTATGAGACCATAATGAGGGACCTAGCATTATTCACTATTATCCTCCATCTAGAGTTACATCCATCTATTGCATTAGAGATCACTTGCATCCAGATAGCTCTATCATCAAGGCACAAGGCAAGGACATCTACATCACACTTCATGGGGGGGATTCTATTTTATTCCATGTACACATTCTATTACATTTTCTACATTTAATTATTGCTCACTACTTTACAATATGCAACTGACATAAGAGAACCTAGGGCACATTATGCACACACTCACCATAACTACATTTGGGTCCAAAATTTAGTGCAACGCTCAGTTAGTAAGCCCATTGTTGTGGTAGATGAAGTCAATCATTTCTTTTTTAGGGTTTTGATACTTATTTTTGGTCTTTTGCAGGTATTTACATCATCTTGGATTATTGGGAACACTCGACAGAGACGAGAGAAAATCTGATGTGACACACAATGAAGGTTTTGGACCACCTCCTAGCCCTATGAGATTTGGTCTTAGAGATTTTACATAGAACAAGGTGCCCTTTACAAACCAGTGCCCCGCAGTGCCCCAATCCCTTTTCAAGTGCTCCACTCTAGCTAGATACTCTAGATCCATCCTTTTGGGGGATTTTGCATGGTCCTTCCTGCTCCCAAATTCTCTATTCAACTCTATGACACAATCTCACGAGCATTTGTTATTCGGTTGATTTCTTTCTTATCTCTTGCACAATATGGTTTTACTTTTATTACACTAGTTATTTGATTCATTTATATGCTTCTTTACTATGTTTTTATGTCCTCCTAAATTAGATTAACTAGCATACATTATTCTCATTTTTAGTTAATCAAGATGGAAACACATATAATAAGGAAGATCAAAACATAGAGAATAACCAATACCATATAAATTCCCATAACTCCATACTCATATCTAGTTAACTACACAACCCAAACATAATTATCCATTACAAACTATAATAAAATACATAACATAGAATTTGAATACATTATATTCCATTGCATCAATTTGATGGACTGTGCGCTCTCTTACGGACTCAAAACCATAGAACTCGTTGATCTCTAAATCGACCACAACTCTACCAACACACACTCGCCAATCGACCTCTATTACATTAAGCATCACCTATATTTATACTTAGTGGAGAATTTACCTTCACTGTCTATACACACTTTCCTAATAATAGGCATGCTTGCAATAGCTTGCATGCTCTTTCTAACCTATGCTAATAATAGATTAAACTAAATGTACATCATGCTTTAATCCTATTATTATCCTATTCCATGTGTTTTCTTTATATTTCACCGACATGTGCTTTCTTATCCCTTGTTTGGCCACTAAGTCTTCGGGATTTTATCTACTTATGTAATTTCCTTGAGCGGCAATCCAAATTTTTTTCTATTTTTATCCCTCTTAAAAATTGGCTAAGTCCCTGGTCTTCGCATGCATGTGTGTAACCTTTCACACTGACCTATTTTACTATTGTGTGTTCTCTTTGAGAATATTCGATTCCCTATGCATAAGCCTCTATGCTTTATTGATACTTAGTAAATTTTCTCGACCAACATAACCCAATGGTAAGGATTATAGAAGTCGAGGCCAAGCTAAGGAAAAAATGAACTTGGATGGGAAGAACTCACAACCACACAACCAACACAACTCAAGAGATTCAAATCCTGATTCATACCGCAATCCGTCAAGAACAGTAGCTCGTTGGGAGCTCGCCAAGTGTTTAGCTATGAGATTAAGTAGAAAAGGTTGCGTAAAAGGCATGGAGAAGGGATAACCATGTTTCAAGTAGAATTTTTTCAATAAATATTTTACTTTTAATGAAAAATAAAACTAATAAGACCAAAAAGGAACCAACCTCCAAAATAGTTTTCCTCCAAATTTAGTTATAGCTAGCTAGATATGGTGGATAAAGTTATTGAAAATTCACATCCACAACCAAAAACCAACATAAACTCCAAAACAAAAAGTGTTAAAACTAGTTAGCAAGATTCCAAAAATTATCAAAAAAATTTAATGAGAAGCACGGATAATGAAACTAGAAGTAATTAGAAATTATAATAAATGAGTGCATGTTTATTAAACAACCACTCACGATACCATGTGATATTGATCAGCAAGGATAAATACATAACCCCTTACACATCGAATATATTTCACTCCAAAAGTGACGTGAACTCTTCAAGTAATCACTAATAATCAAACAAAGAGTAAATTCATACATGCAAAAATATGTCTACTCATTCTCGTAGATAAAATAGAAAGGGTAAATATATAAGATTTCTTTATAACTCTTGTGTGCATGATACATGAAACACTAATTACACATAATGACCAATGATATCACCTAAGTGGGATGATTAACTATGTGAGGTGGAAAAGATCCCGAGAGATGACGAGGAAAGAAACACACATCAACAAATCAAGTCTTTGACTTCTTGACTGATTAAGATGTGTATACTTGGAAAATAATGGTAAGGAATAAGGTTGAATATTTTTGTGCATTTTCTTATTTTTCTCAAACATGTAAATTTCTAAGATATTTTTGCACCTTTTAGTACAACAAGAAAATTGACTTGGTCATTTTACGCATGAACTAGTCAATATGTATTTAGCATGATCAATTTTTCAAGGTGGAATAAGTTTAGAAGTGTAAATCAAGTTGATTTAATAATTTCTTTATTTAGTATTGGGATTTGGTCAAAGATGACACACACATTACATAGACAACATATGAAGGTATTCTTGACAATAGACTTATGCTTTTGTTACTTTAAGAACTATACTAAATGACATGAATTATATGTTGAGAGAAATTATATAGTTTCACACTTTGATTAACCATCTTCTAGGCCTTAAGAGACTATACAACTTGACACAAACCTCTATAAAACCCATTATAGATTATAAAAACTGTTAGACACACTAATGACTTGACATTCCAATAGAATGACATATGAAAATGCATAAATATGCCTTATTCAAGGTAAGAACACAATACTTAGACTCACAGTCATCTTGAAGACACTCTTAGAGATCTCACACATTCAAATTCAACTAGAAATTGTACATAATCATGCATCACAACTCAGGAATACTGTGAACAACCTCATACTGACATGCTTAACATATCAGAACCATTTATCTCAACCATTGAATTAGTGACATGAAAACATTGTATTAAGACTTCTTACTTGATGAAAGTCAACAAAACTTGAACCTTGAAAAATTTTCAACTTGATGACATACTTTGACAATATGGAACACACATACCGACTTTTTTTAATTAATGCAACATAGGCTTATCGGATGCACGGAATGTTGAACCAAAAATCCTTGTGAGAGATGACACTTTTCTTTGAATAAAGGCTACTAATTCTACATAGATGATGCACAAAGAAAATACATAGACCTTAGAAACACTTTAACCATGACAAATAAACCTTAAAGACAAAGATGAATGACATACTTATGAAAAATCAGACACCTTGCAATGACTAGGACTCAAAATCACATGGATAGGTCACTTGACATACCTTATAACCTTTGATGTGTCCCATAGACCAAGTTTCTTCAACTTATCTTTCATAGATGATCTCTTCACTTCACCTTTGACTAAACTCCTTGAGCTATTTTTCATTATTAAGCCTCTTATCTTCTTTTTATGGGCTTGAATTATCATTTTCTTCCTTTTTATATTGACTAAAAAAATTCTTCTTTAACTAGTTTTGGAATTTTTCTCTTCTTTTACTTTGGGAGACACAACCTTCTTCACTTTTCTAGATGAGTCATGAGAGAAAAACCTTGCAATATGACCCTTGTGAAGACACCTATGACAAACAACCTCTTTCCTTTCCTTTGACTGATCACTCTTATGATATTTTCCATTGCTCTAAGGGTACACACAACTAAAAAAATTTCTACAATCCCTTTCTCTATGACCATAACCATTGCAAGCATAACAATAACCATGAAATTTTACATACCTCATTGCATTTGGTTGTCTAATAAGATTAGGCCTTAAATATACCTTCTTTTCATGAACACATTCATCTTCACTTCATTTGGAACTAGGACTAGCTACTGGATTTGCAAGAATAGGCTTCTCAACTTCCTTGATCTTTAGGGTTTTCCTCTTGTCTCTAAGCTTGATAGATTCTTCTTCTTTGGCCTTGAGTGTTGCAGACTTATCTTTGATTTCAAACTTCAATATCATGTTCTCCATTCTATGGAATGCTAAATCTTCTTGTAAATTAAACACCACCTCTTTGAATTCAACTTGTCCATGCACACACACATTAGAAAGCTTGTTTTTCAGTCTTTCACATTCCTCTTAATTTGTGCGTAGATCTAAAATGACCTTTTCTATATAACTCTTGAGATATTTTATGTTTTATTTATCCTTCTTGGCCATGGATTTAAATTCCTGATTTGCTTTTCCATATTATTCTTCTAGGATCTATTCTAAGCTATTAGATTTGCTTCTCAAGGACTCGGTCTAATACAAATTGTTGGAAGCACAATGGACTGAGAGGGGGTGAATCAGTCCTACAAATTACTTTTCAATTAATTTACCATCACATACATTCATTGATTCATTCATCCATTAACCATCCATAACCATATGTGTGCATTAGATATGTAACATCAATCACAAGAGCATGAAACAAAGTACACAACACAAGAACACCATATGTAAGTGGGAAACCCTCATGGGGAAGAAAACTCACTTAAAATATGCTTATATTACACAAAGTAAAGAAGTTTAGTGAATAAACAACATAAAAAAGAGCACCAACCCCTGATTTAGTGAGGAAATAACCCAACAAGGATCACCAACCCTTGATTTAGTGGGGCACCAATGCTGTAAGGATCACCAACCCCTAATTTAGTAGAGCACCAACACTATAAGGAGAACGAACCCCTAATTTAGTGAAGAACCCACTCCAAAAGGAGGCTACAACCCCCTATGATGACCAACTCAGCCTCATGTAGATGTTTGATCTCTAATTTTTCTACTGCCACAACTGATGGAGATCACATATTCAGCTCACAAACCCTAGCTCATACCCTAGGGCATCAAACTTGCTCTATCTTCTTCCTTCTCAACTTGTCTTGCCTCTAATATCTTGCAAATATGTTGTCAAAATCTCCTCAACCTGAAACACATCTAACTAGCCTTCAAATCATTCCTTCATTCCTGCAACTAACTTTCCTCTAGGTCGCACTACTCCCCATGCAAGACTATCTCACCAAATGAACACAAACTTCAATTTTATGTGCATTTTTTCTCTCTAAACCAAAAGAGGTCCATCCATCATGATAAATTAGACCCATAAATCTTATAAAAAATCATCATAATAGTCACAAATGATCCAAGTAGGTGGGCCTAGCCAAAACAAACTTTCCATGCACCAAAAATCACCAAAATCCATATATTGGAATGCCAAAATGCTCCTCACACCAAAAATATTTGTGTTTTTGATTTTAAAATCATTCAAAATATTTAAAATAACATTTAAAAATCATACATGGTTGCAATTTTCATCGACCAATCAGATTATTTCATTAAATGGGGCCATTATTCCTTATACTTCTCAAAACACCTATTTCAAAGACCCTTGAACCATGTCAACATATTTTTGCCACTAGATCACTTCAAAACATCCAAAATATGTCATGTGACAACTCAATGGAAATTTAATAACCTTTAGAACAATTATAATCACATTATAAGTCATAAAATAATCACCTTCTCAAACTAAATAAACTTTTGTCTTCACCAAATCATGTTTCCCAAAAAGATGTTTTCAAAACATAACTGGTTATCACCTATCCTAACACTTTCAAGACCTCAAAATAGATTAATTGGATGATAAATTAATCCCTATTCATATTACATGTGATACAAATCATCAACCAATCCATCGCATGTTCCAACAAGCTCAATTCTTTAGAAAAAGAAGTTTTGTCCTGGATAGTCAAAAGTCTTCTTATCTAAAAAATGACCTAGAAACCTTACAAAAACTCATCTTCATGAGAAAAAAATTATATAGATGGAAATATATATTAATTTTCTTTCCAACACAACTTTTATAACCTCTTAACTCCATTTGTATCTCTGTTATGTCCCTTTTATCGAAGTGATTTTACTTGCCTCAAAACTTCCCTTTGACCAGTCAACCTAAATGAAGCACACTTGATCATGTAACTGACAAACATGATATAAATCCTCCATGGACATATATATAAGCTCACATAAGTCACAAAATGGCATTTTAGTACATACCTCATTGAGAAAATTTCTCCTCAAATGTAACTCTTCAAAAATAAGAAAATTTAGGTGGGACCCACATATTATTACATGATCTAACATACCTTTTTGGAAATATGGAAGAGTCCTATACAACAGAAAATTTTCAATTTTGAGGAACCAATCAAAATTAGACTGATATACTCACTTTTCTACAAATTGCTCCTTGCTAGGGTTTAGCTAGGGTTTCAAGCCACTTTACCTTCTTAATAATCATTCATAAAATGTGACACTAAAACCACCTAATAATTTTTGTAAAACCTTAGAAACTGACTTAAAATTATATGCCAAAGATATCAGGTCCCCATGTGAATCATATATTCCACAACGAGCATTAGAAGGTCAACATTTTTTCAAAAAAACATATTGTTTCTTATCCAGTTTTACCAAAACTTGCATAACTTGCAATTCCTTCTTTAGAATGAATTGAAACTTGTTATAAAGAACCATGACAACATCTTATAGCTTTTAAAACTCATAAAATAGCTCATATATTAATGTAACTCTCTAGCCATAGTGACTTACCTATGCTAAATTGTTTGTTTCTCACATGTTGCTTCCCAAGAACCTCATGAAGCACAAAACCACTAAATACGGACATGAAAATCACCATACATTACCTTGATAACATCACCATTTTTCTACCATTCTTCAACAAGACTCATCAGCTCCAAATATCATGCGTCTATGTCCTTTTGGATGCTTTAGGGATAGAAACAAGCCTGGAAAGACCTTACTCAACCATGAATCGAGCATACCGACAATATGTAGACTCATATACACCTATGAAACATCATATGGGCCATGTATGACCTCATGACATACTCTAACCATCTTGGGAGACCACATACTGTGACTCATCTCACTAGACCATGCATAAGGACAACACTGAACTCTCCAAAATTGGACACTACCAATCAACCTTCATGTTTGACCACTGAATAACATCACATGGAGAATCATACTACATCATGACATCCTTTTCCATCAATGGGAGTTGAAATCAATGACAACACAACCAAAAATGTCCAACACCATGATTCTATGAGGAGGTTACATATTCACCTTTTACATATACATCTCTTGCATTATTCTATTTGATCGTATTCAGTTAGAGCTATTTCCATGTTATTACACTTATATCTCTTGTATTTTTCATAATTTGTAGTCTTTTATGCTTGTTTTGTTTTGTCTTTGAATAATGCATGTCTCACATTATTCACCTTTGCATTCTTCAAACTAGTATATCGGTGTTGGTTCTCCGATATGGTATCAAAGTCGAGCTAGTATTGAGCTTGTATGATTATTATTCTAAAAATTTAATTTCACTTGATGTCATCATTGGCAATTATTTAGGTGTTTTTGTTATGTGTTTTCATGGTTTTTGAGTATATAGCCTATTTGCAGGCTTCTAAGGTTTATAGGCCCACATAGTGCACATACAATTCTAGAGATTACCTTTTTGCAGGTCCTAAATCATTTTCTTAGGATCCCTAGAATAGATATGCATAGTTTTCCATATCTATGCATTTTCAGACCTATGAAGGAATTTTCACATGTTTTAGTGCTTTGCATGCATGTTCAGACTTGCAAAGGGTCTTTTTCATGATCAAGAGGAATTTCCAGACCTACAACAAGTTTTTCAAAATCCCATACACGCATTGAAGATCCAACTTGAGTTACTATTTTAAGTCCCATGAAAAAGTTGTTTGTTATATGCAAATATGTGGAAATTTAAGAACTGCAGTGTAGACTGTGGCTGCAACTTGTGTATAGACAAAAATATTCCATCTCGGCCTAACGGCCTCACCGGAATAGCCTTCGATGCATGCGGGGTGGCTAACGCCATCCCCCTACAACAATCGGCGTATTTTGGCCTTCGGCCGAATCCGATAGATATTGAAAGGATTTATCTTGGATTCATCAAAACCCACCTCCTTTTTCTAAAATTATCTTTTAGTGAAAAAATTGTAGTTCATGTTTAGTACAATTTCATTTAAAATAGGGCTTATTTACAGGAAATAATCATTATAAAAAAATTGATTGGTAGCTCGATATTGAGTGTCATTTTTTTGCAAAAGTTAAATATTTTTCATTTCCCAAAGCATTGGACCTATTTATTTTGTAAAATGCACTAAGTTATAAAGTGCTAAAATTTTGGTGGGTTTCCTTATATAGTATCTAGGGGTTGTACAATGTGTTTCCTCTCTCGTTCAGAACTTCTTTCTTTCCACACATTTCCTTGTTTTCTACAACAACTACCACAAATTTTATTTCTACACTAATGGATCTAAGTACAATTAAACCACTTACACATTTTAACTACCATGAATGGAAATAAAAATGACCATTTCAATTAGGAGTAAAGGGTTGTACCATATCACAATGGGGTTAGAACCAGAGCATAGCATAGCACAACTACAAATAAAGTTAAGTGGTTTAATAAGTGTGATGAATACTCTAGTATTTTGTGTCTTTCAGTGTCTCATGAACTCCTATTTCACATAGATTAAAAAATATGTCCCAACGAGATATGGAAAACCTTGGCAACCTTGTTTGGAATGACACTATGAGGGTCATGAGCTTGAAATAGAACTTATAAGCTTAATTCTTAGAAATGTTAACACCTTGGAATATTTTTTTACAAACTCAAGTCCATATGATTGCGGTTAAAATAATGTGGAATAGAAAACAAGGATGAAAAACTAGTTCTTTTAGTGCTTTCCAAACTAGGTCCTGACTACTTATTTTGTCTTTATCTCTATCTTTTATACTACCAAGAGGGATCTTAGATTGACATGGTCTATGCCATTTGTTAGTGCAAAATTACAACACCCTTTGAATACTTGCAAATGACTTGTCCGGAAACTAAGTGTAACTGCTAACATGGGATTGTCTTAAGGTATGGGACCCTTGCAATTGAGACAAACCTCTAGAGAAGGTTGGTTCCTTCACCTGTCTTTGATACTAAACTACTCCTAAGAAAAGGAATAAAACTAATGACTAATCTATTTATTCCAAGGGACCAAGGAGAGAGGAATGCAGAAAATTAAAATCCTAGACTAACAGAGGTGATAGCACAAAAACAAGACTAGAGAGATTCCTAGTGTGTGAAAGTGGAGTAAAAAGAGGTAGAAGAGGGAAGAAAAAAGTGCCACACGGTCCCAATACACATTAAAACCTCCAATTTTGTGGTGCATAACGAATTTAAACCTGTTAAAGGAACACAATGTGCACAATATACCTACAAATTACAATAAACGGAAAGAAATGCAATACATATCAAGCTAGGGAAAGATAAAGCCACAAAACACTAATTTTATTGCTTAAAATGATGTAAAGTCCATTACAATAAGGAAAAAGGAAATAATTCTTTATGAAATGCCCAAATTCGAGGCCTGCAACTCACAAAAGTGTTGGAACAATTTTGGAAGAGTTCCTTTACCTTCCAGAATGTCTCCTCCTACAAATGAGGGGAAATTACATATATATATAGAAAGGAAGCTACATTGTATCGGCATTCATTAATTTCCTATGAGGAGGTATGGGAAACCATACCATCCACTTTCAATGGTACTTTGCTTTCACAAAGTGAACATGGGTGCCATACCTCATTGAAATGGTTGTTGAGCTACCCCGCACGATGCTATTAATGCCTAGTCCATAAATGGAATTCCTTGTTGATGCCTCGACAGAACCACCAACTAATTCCCTGAAAAGAATGAGAGGATTCATTGCCAACAAGGGAATGAGTTGTCGCATATTTGGAAGAAATGTTTTCATACAAAAACAAGGAAAGGTTGATGTGCGACAAGAGGGAATTTTGTCATGCGAAAAAAAAAGGGGACATGATGGGAAAGAGGGACAACGCATGACAAAGGGGAAGGATTTTCACATGACATTGGTGAATGATGCACACAAGATGAGGAAGGTGGTGACACATGTCAATAAGAGGTGGTTAACACATGATAGGAAGGTGGTTATCACACGATAGGAAGGTGGTTATTACGCAACATAAAGGTGGTTATCACACGACATGAAGGTGGTTGTCTCATGATAGGAAGGAGGTTATCACGTTAAAGGAAGGTGGTTGTCGTGGTAATAGGAAGGAGGTTTTCAAATCAGTTCCAAACCTTTTATGCAGTGAGATGGATAACTCGATCGAGCTGATCCACCAACCTGACCTATAAATTATAGCACCTAAAATCACCAAATCCTAGACCTGTCAAGTTGTCCATTTTAGGGGCACAAAAATGGACAACACCATCTTTAGATGATTTTATTTCTGATTTGACTAAGGAGAAAGACAACGTTGAAGTCATCCAAATCTCAAGCCCTCATTTCCTAGAATGGGAAACAAAATTTTTATAGCAACCAAGAGAAGAAGAAAAAGAGTAAGGATCTAGAAAAGAAGAAAGAATAGAAATCCACTACCTCTTCCAAGTCTACCATTGAAACCTACAGTTCAAATGGGAAGCCTAAGAAGGAAAAGGTTAAGTGTGCCTATTACAATAAACTTGGGTACGATGAGCACAAATGTATGAAGAAGCAGATTGACCACCTCATTCATCTCCTTGAGAAGAACAACATAGGGGTCCCTAAATATATCAAGAACTCTTCATCAACCCAAGAATCTACTAAGGAAAGGAAAATGATAAAGATAAATATAAGGTAGAATAACTAGTTACAGTTGCATCCTCATCTACTCCTTTATGGGTTATCGAATCTAGTGCTTCACACCACATGGGTTCATCACAGGTTGAGTTTTCTTCCTTAGATCCCTGCAACATGTCCTCCATCACTTTGGGTGATGATACTCTAGCCATAGTTTCAAGGAGAGGGTCTATTGAAGTCAAAGGTGAAACATTCACAATTTTTCTTAGTGTACCTTCACTTTCAACTAATCTCTTATCATTGTATCAGATGAATCATATAGGGAAGGGTATGAGAGTCCTATTTGATCCAGATTTAGTTGAGATCATGGAGTTAGAAACACTACAATAGCAGTGGAAAGGGAAAACCACCATGCTAGGTTATATACCTTCTCACACTTTTCACTGATGTTTCCCTTTACTTTGCATCACTCACACACTCGAGATGGAGTTAACAAATTATGACATGAGTGGTTTAGACATCTTAGCTACCACTACCTTGATAAGCTCAGTTAGCATGACATGGTTATAGGATTTCCTAGATTTTGTATCTTAAAGGGACTTTGTGAGGGTTGTTCTCTTGGAAAACACCCTGAAGATAAATTTGACAAGGGAAAAGCTTGGAGAGCTTCAACACCTTTAGAGGTGATTCATAGTGATGTCATGGGGATTTTCCCATCCTTCTTTCACTAGGGAAAATATGCTCTCACCTTCATAGATGAATTTTCCAGATATACATGGGTCTACTTCTTTAGGCAAAACTTCGAAGTGTTTGATACTTTCGGGACTTCAAGGCACTTGCTGAGAATCAATCTGGTAAAAGCATCAAATTTCTTTGAACAGATAATGGGGGAGTATGTTAACAACATATTTGAGAAGTTTTACACCATAGAGGGTATTGATCTACATCGACATTTCCTTACACTCCTTATCAGAATGGCATGGCAGAACACAAAAATAGGTCCTTGAAAGAGATGAAAACTATATAATCCACTCTAAATATTTGAATCTAAAGTTTTGGGTAGAAGCCATCAATTGTATGGTTATATATAGAATTGAGTTCCCCACAAATATTTAAAAGGTATAACTCCCTTTGAAGCTTGGCACAACAAGAAACCAAAATTTAAGCACTTTAGGGTCTTCAGATCACCAATGATGGCACACATTCCCAAAAATAAACACAAGGCAATGGAGCCTCAATCCAAACCTTGCATCTTTATTGGGTATCTAGAGGGGTTCAAGGGATATAGAATTATCCATCCTAATACTCATGAGTTGTTCATTAAGATAATTTTTAAGTTTCAAGAGAGTCCCACTGACTCTTTACTTGATGCTTCTCCATCTACTTTGGCTTCACTCAATTTTGATGAGAATTCTAAGGATTCAGATCATCCATAGTAGGTTCCTAAGAAAATTTCTTCTACTTCTTCCAATTCGATAGAGAGAAAATTAATTAGGATTCATCCTCATCTAATTCTAGCCATACTTTAGAGGATGAGGATTTGGCACATGACTCACCCACTTTAGGCCCTCTTTGGGCTAGGAAAACACTTCAGAGTGCAGGCACTTGGGCAAGGGATCCAAAGGACAACATATGTACTCGGGGAAGAATATAAAATTAGGCCACATTCCTTTTATGCTTTAGTGAAAAATCTATAGAAATTCCGAGAGGCATCATACATACTTGAATGGGATAGTGTTATGCATGAGGAATATAATTCCTTAATTAGTAATCACACTTGGGATTTAACTTCACTTCTAAGGGAAGGAAGATGGTTCGATGTCAATGGATATATCGGACCAAATTTGCAACAGATGGGTCATTTGATAAGTACAAGGCTTGGTTAGTAGCCAAGGGTTTTTCACAAGTATCCGACATAGACTACTCAGAGACCTTTGTACCCATAGCCAAGATGACTTTGATTAGACTCACACTTGTTGTAGCCATAACATATGGTTGGAGTGTGCACCAAATGGATGTGAAGAGTAATTTTTCTTCATGGAGACCTACAAGAGGAGATCTACATGGAGTAACCACCTAGGTTTGTTTAGGATTCATCCTTAGTTTGCATACTTAGGAAATCCATCTATGGCCTCAAACAGCCCCTCGGGCTTGGTATGCCAAGATGGATTCCTTCCTCCTAGCTTCTATTTTTACTCGATGTCATTCAAATCCCAATGTATATTTATTACGGTGGGATGATTCATTACTAATACTAGTACTTTATGTTGATGACCTTTTTATCATTGGGAGTACTTCATCGGCTATCTTGGCAGTGAAGACAACTCTTCAGGATAGATTCACCATGACTGACTTGGGTCTACTGCACTACTTCCTTGGCATTAAGATCACACAGTTCAATTCAAGGATTTCACTTACACATCCCAAGTACTCTCTCGATCTTCTAGCTCAATTTCACATGGATGAATGCAAGCCATATCCAAATACTTTCTTATCTGGAGTCAAGTTTGAGGCTGATTTTTCCACACCCTTGGTTAATGCTACTTTATATCGATAACTTGTTGGCAGCCTTATTTACTTAACTCACACTATACCTGATATCTCCTATGTCATTGGTATTGTTTCAAGGTACATGCAGGAACCTCATGAGCTGTATTGGAAAGAAGCTAAGAGTATTTTGTACTACATTCAGGGCTCATACAGATATGGGATTCACTACAGGATTGGTTCATACATTGACTCTACTCAGAATCAGATTGGGCTAACAACACTGAGTGTCGTAAGTCCACTTCAGGTTATAGTTTCTCATTGGGTTCTGGTCCTATCAGTTGGTTGAGTAAGAAGTAAAATTATATTAATCTATCATCCATAGTGGTAGAGAACAGGGGAGCTATTAACATAGATATGAAGGCTATTTAGCTTTAGGGGATTGTTTATGAGCTTGGTATCTAGATCAAGAAGCATGTAGTCATCTTTTTTGAAAGCCATAATACTATACAAATATGTAAGAATCCAGTCCTTCATCAAAGGACCAACCACATTGAGATTCATATGCACTTAATTTAGGATCTCATTCATGAGTAGGTCATTAATTTGATATTATTCTAGTCTTCACAGTAGGTTGTTGACATCTTCAATAAACCTTTCATTAAGAGTAAGCTTATTCATCTATGAGGTCTTTTGGGGGTGCGGTCTACATCAAATGCTTCACCATGTCTTCATGTATTTATTTTGGGGGATTTTTTCCCATTTGGTTTCCTTATTTTACTCTATCTTATGAGATATTTCATTATACATGGGTACCTCATCGTGCCTTGTTTCAGGACCCACTATATTTTTTTCACTACCCACCTAAGTTGTGCTTATGGGGGGTGTTAGTGTAGGATGTATTTTCCTCACTTTATTTGTATTATCCTACTTAGAATATTCCACCTCAATTGGATTTTCCCTACACTTATGGGATATGCCTTCGTATGTGTACACTTGACTACACTATTATAGGTGTTCTTAGGTGTAAACTTGACTATACTATTCTAGGTGTTGGTAACTACTTGACTACCCTATTTTAGGTGTTGGTTACCACTTGACTACACCATTTAGGTGTTTTTACCACTATTCTAGGTGGATATTTCCATTATTCTAGGAGGAGGTTACACATTCACCTCCTATATGTACATCTCTTGCATTATTATATTTTATCATATTGAGTTGGAGTTATGTGTGTTATTTCCATTATCTCTCTTGTATTTTCATAATTTGCAGTCTTGTATGCTTTCTTTGTTTTGTCTTGGAAAAATTCACATCTCGCATCATTAACCTATGAATTATTCAAACCAATAGATCGTGGCGCTTCTCCGATAAATGCAAGAGGGAGGAAATAAGACTTAGTTGATTCACAATAAATCATGAAGTGTACGGAGCTAGAAAGATGATGAAACATGATTACAGATTATCATCATTATGCTCAAAAAATTGTGTGATTTTTGGAATAGGAATTTGGACAAGGTGCCTGGGATGGTTTTAGGGTGCCTAGGTGCCAAAGACCCTATTTGAGAACATGTGACTATGCAGATGCTCGAAACTAGTATTTTGTTGTATCACAAGAGTTTTTCTAGTCTTCGGTGTTAATCGTGTATGTGTCGCACTATGTCCACAGATGTCATCTATAATCAGTAAAGAGAAATTTATCTTACAAAACCCCAAAACGCATAAAATCCTAAAAAAAGGATGCAAATGGGAAATCATACGACCCCGGTGGTCACTCCGACTGAGTGAACTTATGATCTAAGTGGTGCACTATATTTTAGACTCTATGTACTTTTCTGTGTGTGTAACCGTGCCGGGAAGCTCTTGTGCAAGATGCACTTGATAACAAGAAATATCTAGATGTAGTAATGTAAGTAGATGTGTGTATAGAAAAATGAACTTCCCCTCCTATGAAGTATATGCATAAAATGCAATCTCTTGTCCCTTGAATGATAGCTATATTGATGCTTTGATGCTCTTAGTAATTCCTTTGGATGCAACCTTAGGTGATGATAGTAGATGCTTAGAGCTTGGTCCTTTAATTTGATCACATATCATTGTATTAATATTATTCCCTTGTTTGGATTTTGTAATTAACCACTAAAAGGTCAACCCATAAGAAAACAAGATGCCTAGAATATGAAAGAGGCCCAAAAGGGGTGCACAAGATACAAAGAGGTCAGGGCACCTAGAGGGGATGGGGGAACCTAGGCGTTGGCATCCGAGCCAAGAAAGGTGGAGTAATGAAAGTCGGTATGCGATAGAGTGTGTAAGGCCAAAGAGAGAGTAAGAAAGAAAGGGAAAAGGCCAAAGACATTGGTTAGTTGGTGATTTTTCTCGCTTAGGAATCGTATGAATGCAAGTATGTTATTAATACCTAGAAATGTGCCCAAGTGGATGATTTAGTGTCTATAACGACATAAAAAAAGTTTCCCCAAGGAGTGGTGAAGGTATTATTAGTTTAATCTTCCTCGGATATCCTTATTTTTTTGTACCCATAAAAACCATCCATGAGGGATAATAACTCATAACTAGTTGTTGCATCAACAATGATGTCAATAGAAGGAAACAAGAAATCATCCTTGTGGCATGATTTTTAATGTCCCTAAATTCAATGCATATCCGTATTTTACCTTTCTTTTTAATGACTAAGACAATGTTTAACAGATACATGGAGTAGTCCACTATCTTTATAAACCCTAACCAAAGAAGCTTCATCACTTTCTCTTAGAACATTAAAGCGAATTTAGTCTTCATAGGTCTTAACTTTTGTTTTACATGTTTTGCATTGGGTTTGGTGACCAAGTTATGAACTACTACGTTGGGAGTGACACCTATCATATCCTTGTAACTAAATGTGAAGGCTCAGAATGTTCCTTAAGCACTTTGGTATGTGCTTCTATTTCCTCATTGAAAATAAAGAACCAAGATTCATAATTCTAGGCTCTTCTTCTATCCCAATGTTGATATCAATGGTTCCTTATATTAAGCATTCCCTTCTTCAAACTCGGGGAGGAGATGGATGAAATTCCAAAGGCTCCTCTACAACTTCAAATATTTTGAAATCTTTCAATGAGGAAGGATTCATTATTTTGTCACATTGAAGTAAGAAGAAGGGTGAGGGGCAAGGGAAAATCCTTTCTTATGATGTGTGGGATGAAGGTCAAGTATACACATGGAGGAATCATAAGATCACCTCATCATTCTCCATAAAAGATAATATGACAAGCTCATTTTTGGTCTCTACATATGCCAAAATTACATTGTTAGGCATCTTGCAAAAAAGGGTTCAGCTCGGATTGAGACTATGAATTTTGTTTCCTTCAAATCCCCACTAGGATAGAAATGAGAATAAGAAGTAGTCATGGATTCATCAATTTTATTATGCTCCATAGGAATAGCTTCTATGGAAATGAAATCAAAATATTTACATATCTCACATACAAATGACTTTTAAAACTATAGTTTTTCTACTCTAGTCTCATAAAATTTTGATACTGGTTTACAATGATTTGTAAGTCACCTAGGACTCTAATTTTATGCACTCCCATCCTCTTGGATATTATGAGACTAAGAAGTATAGATTCATAATTTTCTCTATTGTTAGTACACTCGAAATTCAATTTGAAGGAAAAGGGAATAAATCTCCCTTATGGAAAAGTGAGAATCACCCCTACCCCATGCCATAGTGGTATTTTTCTCCATCGTAATTAAGAGTCAAAAAGTTGTCGGGAAAATATTTGTTTAATCATTCTTTAAATCTTCTTCCGGACCTTGGAAACCTCAACCATACATACCTCTTCAAATTTATCTCGCTAGAAGAGAGATTATTCCAAGAGAATTCCCAATGCCTAAGGAATCGAAAGGAATAATGATCGGTAAATCATTTTCCAATAGTTTCACTATATATGTTGTTGTTTTGGTTGACACATTCTCTTCTACTATAGCGAGTCTTATTTTCATTGTTATCCCCCTTTAATCACTTTCAAAGTGACTCTACTTTGGTTATCGGAACTAGCTTCGTTGTGGGAACTTGTCCCTTAGAAGGAAGAGGTTTGTTCAACTGGTTTACCTGGGAGTTCAAACTCAAAGTGGACCCCAAGTTTCTTCTTGATATTGGTTAGGTGAATATGAAATTTTTTTGCTCACCTTGAGCTACAAATACTTTAAATAAATGAAGGAATCTCACTTATTCGAATAATGTAGAGGGAATATCCTTCATTCTATGAATCCATGGTCTACCAAGGATCATATTATAGTTTATTTCCTTGTCTATAACATAAAACCTAGTTAGAATGGTTTTAGGCCCAAGAGTGATCAGGAGCACTATAGTCTTAATGGTTGTGTCTTTTAAGAAATTGTAACCTCGTAGTGTGTTTCTAGTAGAATAAAAAAAATCACCATACCCTAGCTTATATAAGAAGGAAAAAAGAACAATGTTAACCATGGCTCCATCATCAATCATCTCTCTCTTGACATAGTTATTATAAATCCATAATTTTATAGAATATGCAAGATCACCTCTCTATAGTAACACAACATCCATAGGCATCTTTCTAATGTCAAAAACAAATCCAAGATCCCTTGGTCTCTTGTTTTGGTTTTTTGTTGTGGTCGATATTTTTATTATTATTTTGATATTGATTGTTGTAATTAAATTTTGGAGGCCTTTGGCCTTGATTTTGGTATTTATTTTATCCTTGGGCTGAATCGCTAAGCGAGAGGATGAATTGATTCAATTGCGTTAATAGAGGGAGATGGATTGTTGTGACTTTGGTTATTTACATTTCCATTATTATTATTCACATTGTTAGTGTACACAACATTAGGCTTCTTAGGTTTGTTAGTCACGCCATCTATTGTGACACTCCGATTTTGATTCAAGACCTTGGGTCCTTGGTTATTATTTGAACCATTCTGGTAGTTTGATTTATTTTAGGTGGAGGTGACCAACCTCTCATTGGGGCCATATGTCTTGCGTTAACTATCGATTACCACTTTGTCAATGTGAAGAACACCCTCTAATACTTCCTCATAACTCTGAAGAGGAAATTTTTTACCTCCTCCTTAGTCTCTCGATTAAGTGAATGGAGGAATAAGTCACAAAGTTAGGTCTGATCCATGTTTGGAGCACTCGAGAAGAATACAAGACTTGCAGCGCCTCGAATGAAGTTGGCGGTGAGACTAATTTTTCTCTTGTTTGATGTCTAAGAATTATTTGATCCTTATCCTCAATATTTTTTCCATATTAAATTCCTTAATAAAATCATATATAAGTTGCTTGAAATAATGTATAAAGGATTACAGAACTGAAAGATTACCAATTTAGAGTGATTCCCTCAAGAATTTTTAGAATTATTTTAGTGACAATCATATCCCTAAGGAGTAACTCTCTAATGCAATAGTGTATACCTTAATGTGGTCATTGGGATTGCCTTCTCCCTTAAACTTGGGAAGTTTTGTCAATGGTCATGGGAGCATGGCACCTCGTATTGTGAATTCAAGATTTTCTTTCGGATATTTAAAGTAGGTACCCACCGCATAAGATTTGACCATTAAAGATCTTTGATGGGGAGGGGGGTGGAATTAGATCTTGGTATGGTGTGGTATAGACATTAGTAGGTACATAAGGAACCCCTTATTTCCATGTGTATAGACAAAGGAGATGGTACATATCCATTTGAGAATACTTTGAATACATGTAAATGTAAGGGGGTGGCAACACTAGGTTATGGGCCAGTGGGTGCAAAACTAAGGAATATCACATTTCCTAAAGAAAAGGAATTCAAAAACACACTTACGGATGGACCTTGTGTAGGATACATATAGGAAGGATGAGGGTCCATTCCTAGTGTGCCTAATCCTGTAAGGAGGTCACCAAGGCTAGGAACACCCAAGTAGACATGTGATGGTTATTGTTGATGGGAATTTGTGGAAGGGGTATAGTTTTTATTTTGAACATGATGAGAAATTTTTCCTTGCCCTAAAATTTTTAGGTTGTGAAGCTTGAGAAATTAATAATTCTTTGATTCTACCCACCAATTTTGAAATTACATCCCCAGTGTTGTCGTGTAAATGTGCAACAGTGAAATTGAAAGTTTCAAGCATGACAACTATAACCCTGTGCCGAATTTTTCATGTTTTTTCATTCTTAGGAACCCCAGTCAAATCCGATCTGGTCATCCCTATTCGATTTAAAATTGGTCCTATAGATGATTTAGGAAATTCTATTAATTCCCCTAGCTAATTTTAGGAATTTTTGAAAAGATGTTATCTTTTGACAGTATTGGGAATGACTATCGTTGGCCATCCCAGATGGATCAAACCCCCTGGAGTGGAACAGAAGGGAAAAATTCAACATGGAGGTGAATTAAAGACCTTAGAAAATCATGGAAATTATTTTGGAAGGTTTAGGGAAGTTTTGAAAGACTTGGAGCAGTCTGAGTAAAAAAATAAGGTTCACAAGCCTAGGCAGTACACATGCTTAAAACAACTGTTGGGCTTCAGAAGAAGATTCTAGGAGCTCTAGAAGGAGTTATAAGTAAAAAAAAAATCTTTGGAAATAGGATTACAATACCTACATGATGGTAAAATAATATTTTTCACAACACCTTGGAGCATAGGATTGGCAGGCAGTTTTTCTCAGGAACAAGTGGAGTCTCAAATCCAAAATCTGATTTTTAGGGATCATATGGATGAATAAAGACATGATATCCCCACAATTGGATCAAAAATTCCATTTCAGTAAGGATCATATAAAATTTTACCAATAAATTCCACCAGGAGCTCAAGTTATCATCGTTCCAAGTTACCCTCTCAAAGGCAGTTCAAGACTTAGTCATTTTTCGAGAGGACACGTGTCAGCACTAGGAGCCTGGTGGGATTTCATGTCCCCAAAGTCCTTAAGGTCAGTAAACAAACAATTGAAAAAATTTCCCATACCCCATGTGACCTCTAGGACCTCATGTGACCTCCAGACTTGACAGTTCAGCCCCTAGGTGCATTTTTGGAGCATCCATTCCCTGTCGTCGGATCAAGCGCCACGTGTTAGCTCCAGGACCACCGTGGAAACTGATGTCCCTCATGTCCCTAAGGTGAGGGAAATAAAGCATGGAAAAATGTTCCCATCCCCTATGGGGAGTCTTTTGGTCACCCATGTGACCAACTTTCACCCCCATGTGCTTTAAAGCAGCTTTTCTCACCTTCATTCCTGTCGTCGGATCGCCACCACGTGTCGTTCTCTTGAATACTATGGAATTTGATGTCCCTCATGTCCTTGATGTTAGGGACATCAAACATGAAAATTTTTTCCTAATAATCTCACTCCATGCATTCAAATTTTCAAAATCTAAGCTGTCACACGCAGTGCTTACAGTGCTTCCAATGCTTCCACTCTAGTGCACAGACAATCTTCATCCTTCCTCTGCAACTTTCTTCCATCACTCCGCCATTGCAAAAAAATCAGACCAGATCAACCAAGGAACTGAAATACCTTTCCCATGGTGATATGTAGGTCTCAGAAGGAATTCTCATCAAGCTAAGAAGGAGAAACGAAGAACAACAAAGAAGAGAACAAGTAAAATCTCCATAGCCAAAAAATGGAAATCTAAACAAATCTTCCACTCCAGTGCACAAATCAATGAACCATTTGCTTCTATTTGTTCCTCTATCTAAGACCATAAAAACATAACCTCAAACTCTCCTCTCGTGTGACAGAGCATCCACAATGAAGAAATCTCCTTTCCGGCTCAACGAAGAAAGAAGTGGGATTTCCCGTCAAACCTGGTTGTCAACTGAAGTAAGATCACACGTGAAGCACCAGAAGAAAAAACCCACATCAAAAATATAATTTTCTTTGCAAATGGAGGAGAAAACCAGACCTGCAATTTTGAGGTCCATTAATGGCTGCCGCATCTAGAAGCACTGCTAGGTTCGAAAATTAAAACTTTAAAATCTCCTGGACTATTAAGCGGGTGGGCCCAAAATTTTAGAGGGGTGATATTGGGGAAAAAAATATATCAAAAAACTTTTTCCATGTCAATCCAAATCCTAGAAACCAACTTTATAAAAATAGTATGTCTACTACATAGGAATTGCTATTTCAAGAAAGTCATCAACAGAAGAACTTGCGAAGGAGATGAAGACATTGGAGATGCACTACGAACAAGAATTCACCAGAATGGAAATTTTTGACACTTACTAAAAATAGTAAGTGGGCCCTCGAGCACCTACTAAAAATAGAAAGTTGATCTAGAAGGAATGAGGAACACATGGAGAAAGAGGAAAACTAAGCCGCAACATCCAGTTGAAGATTGGGGACTTGATTTTCACACTTACTAAAAATAGTAAGTTGCTTTTTCTAAGGGAGACATGAAGCTGAAGTGGACGGGTCAGAATCCGACACAACCCTTTTCCTGTGAGTATGATGTGGAAGATAGTGATGTCTTGTACATGGATCTAAATGATCTTAAGACTTACATGGCCTCCAAGGACCGAAGGAGGATTGAAGACCAAATATTCATAAGTGGCTTGTTCATTGTTGTAGGACACCCAGTGTCTGTGTAGAGTCTCGAGTTAGTCCTAGCCTATTCTTTCCACTACAAGCCCGAGACATGAACCATCGAGATGAAAATGGTACAATGATGGTGGTCATCAAACCTAGGACCATTTCACTCTCTCTATAGATACTGAAATCCCCAACATGGTCATCATCTCAAAGGACAGTCCATGCGTGATTGGGAAACAATGGATTCATATGTCCAAGGAGTAGTGCTCGGCTCATGGTTGAAAATAGGAAGAAATCCCTCTAGGATGCCTAAGAATCTTCCAAGGTGTGAGTTTCAAGAAGGGTATTCTAATGTCATCACTCTCCTCAGTAGAGTTATGGGTGAAGCAAGCACGAGAGACTTCTAAGACTGGATGGGCCTTTTCATCCTGACATTGACAGAAGGAAGGTAGAGAATTGACTGAGGGCTAGATCATCAACGATAATCTCCATCTACAACTGCTCCAAGTGCCCATGACAAAGAAGTTCCACATGACTTCTTACCTAGTCTATCTCCTTGCAAGCTCAAGATCATTCAAAGGATTGGATCTCACGTAGAATAGTTTGCCAAGGTGCCTACATTTGAGAAACTTCCATAGTTGGTAGTGGAGGAGAGAAATAGGCATTTCACTCACATGAACGATGCATTCACTATGTATGTGGTCCGAAGCTTAGAAGGGGATCTCGAAGCTAGGATGTCACCAAAAGCGGCATCCTTGATTAAGGAATATGGCTCGTACTTCATACAATTCTCAACATTCTCCTACATACGAGTCACTAGCTTCGACCAAGCTCCGTTGAAACTACCTAAGTACCTCAGTGACTAGATTATATTGTTTGAGCTTTACAGGTAGATCACTCAAGTGAATAACAAGCTCAGAAGTAGGAGAAAGAAATTGATTTCATTCTATATATCTCTAGGGGAGTTCACATGCAAAAGCTCAAATGACGCATCTTGTTTGGAGGCTGCTTTCACACATTTGAATTTACATTCCTACATCGTCGAGCCCAAATTTGACATCGAGAAGATCCCGACTCGTTCTATGTCCTAGAATTGCAACATGAGCCACAAGTCGAGGACTACTGAGCCAATTGTATTGATGAGTTCAAAGTATGTGAAAAGGACCACATGAGGATGAAAATCAATGAGATGAAGAAATTTAAGTTCTCTTGGTATGAAGACATCTTGCATGATGATGAGACAGGGATGCACAACCATGAGTATACAAAGCAATCAAGATGTCCCTAATGCCCCAAATCAACTGGCATGTTTTTGAATCAAGATATATATTGGAGTGGACTGAAAAGGTGGTGAGGAGAATGAGGAATTGGTTTCAGAAGAAGAGGGCTATGATCATTCGGTCACGAGGAATTTCTCCAAGCCAAAAGCAAGCTTCACATCATTCATCTTCAAAAGTGGTAGAGGTGACTTCCATCTCTAAACACTGGAGAAAGTTCAAAAAGGAAGGCCATGGAATTGGAAAATTCTCCCCATGAGAAGACACCTAATAAATTCAAGGAAGAATAAGGTTCATTAGCATCACCGCAGAGGAAGACATGATCTCAGTAATGCAAACATAAAATCTAGCAATAGATGATGCACAGTGAATGAGGAGTATATGACTCACAATCCAGTCTTTGAACCACTGCAAGAGGTATTGTCTATTGTTGATACCAATGCCCCTCTCATTCAAGACTTTCCTCCTCCACTAGAACAAAGAATGGTTGATGCACCCATCATTGAGCCTGAATCCAACAAGATGTTTCCATGGATGCGGGAAATGGTCATCCTTGACACTCGCACTATGCAACAAGTAGCAGCCCCGATCTATCAGTGATTATCTCACTGGCTAAAGAAAAAGGTCAAGAAATATCACATAGACAACCTCACGATTCTACAGTGGGGAGATAGGTAATTAGTACATCAAAGTAGCTTGGCCAAAAGTAATCAAGCTAGTGGAAGAGATGACACTAGCTGACTACGAGATGAGCATGATCCAATTGGGACCAGCTACTCATGAGGGATATTTACACATATATCAACAATATTTTTCTCACATGGTGGCAAGGAATAAAGAGTATAAAGAGAAGATTGAGGTACTAGAGGAACAAGTACAAACCCTTTCATCTTATGTGCAACACCTAGTGGAACCAAGCACTACAACACTTCCTATTGAGAAATTGGTACCCATCAGTAGCTTCGATCTAGAATCCATCAGAAGAATGCATGAGCTCACGATGTAGGGGCGAGAAAAAATGAATGGATCGAATCAATCTCTGAAAAATGGAAGTCAAGCACTCCAAGAGGTAGTCAAGCTATTTGCGTACATGTGCGCAACGGCCAATAGAATGAGAGCACTCAAAGAGGATGTGGAGAAAGAAAGAGATTACTAGGAACCTTTGGGACCAGTAGTGAGTGAGATGAGCAACACCCATCATCGAAGTTGATCGATAAGAAGGTTTTTGAAATTCCTACAGAGGACTTGACATGGGTATGGTTGAAGGCCTTGGCAATCAGATTTGAAGCAATAAATCAAGCCTTCACAGATCTAGAGGAGAAAGAAGAACAAACATACAAGCTATAAGATAGTATAAATCATAAAGTTCAAAAACTTGAAGTACCTGCAGTGAACGAACATAAAACTAGTGATGAAGTGATCAGCCCTTTCAAGGAATATGTCAAGAAAAGGGTGGGAAACCCATTGTCCTTCACTAAGGATACTCTTGAATTATTCTCAGAGATTCGAGCCTCTATTGCACTTATCACTAGAAAATCATTCATCATGGTTTAGGAAGTGCAAGGACATCAACAGTGTGACTGATGGATGGACTGAAACCTTGAGCTGTGTTCGCATCCCTCATGCCAACAAAGTAGAACCAGTAGTGGTCTGCTTTCAAACAAGATCTTGGAAAGATAGAAGCCTTCTCAGGGTCACAAAGTGGAGAGAGAAGTCAAAGAGCAGAGCCAAGTCCACCACAATAGCTCATCCTTCAACATAATTCTTCTTCTTCTTCTTCTTCTCTCTCTCTCTCTCTTTTCTAATACAACACTCTCTCTCCTAAATGTTATGTTTTTTATTGAGATTTTCACTTTTAATACGACTTAAGTGACTTTAGAAATATAATGTAACTTTAAGTCACCTTGCTATTATAAAAGGGACTTAAATATTTAAAGTGGAATATGAACAGTCTTAAGTCATATTAAGGTATTTGAAAAGTCACTGGAAGATGAAGAGTTTCCTCCTCTTCTATAAATTGTAGCAAGCTCCTCATTTGAGGGTCTTCTTAATTTTGTCTTCTGAAAATTCTTAGATGTTGGAGCTGTTTTTGTGAATTCATGAGAGAGATATCCTTGTGAAGAGAGCAAGAGATAGAAAGTTTCTTCCATTTCTCCCACTAAAAATGTCTTCTACTTCCCACACTATGTACAAATTCTGCTTGAGCTTCAATAAAGGAAGAAGGAATTTTAGCCTCTTTGATTGAGGAGTTTATTGGTACTTTTTGTTCATTAAGCTCTATTTAGTCTTGTTGTTGTTTTGTAGATTTGTTTTCTTCTGAAATACAAGTGCATGTAATGAAACTTCTAGCTAGTGTGTGTAAGTCTCTAATTTTCTACTTGCAACATTAGTTTCTCCTTTCTAAATATTCTCACTCCCCTTTCTCGCCTTCGTAGCAAATTCTTCCCTTGCAGATACCTATAAGCATTTTCCGCAGGGTCAGTGGAGTTCCCTATTGGATCCTTGGCCAAAAGGCCACCAGGATAAAACTCACAATTTACTCATGCATGCATGTATGTATGGTAGCTACATCGGTTAAGTAGAGGGACTTAGACTCCAGAGGCGTTAGCAAGATAGCCACCAATTTGTCCCGAATTTTTTTCGTGTGATGGGAAAAGGTTTTAAATTCTTTTTAGGTGTATGTTGAATGTTTTTGGCTATAAGGGTATGTGATACCCCATTATTAATTTTTTCATTTTTAGGCCCCCACTTTTGAGATGTGTTTTCGTTTACGCGAGGGTGTTGTGACATTGTTACGAAGAAGGATATCCATGTATCCTTGTATTTTTCCAAGGATCCTTATAGAGCACTAAGATAGTCACCAATTTTTGTGAGATGTGTTATGATATCATTATTTAATGGTGAACTGAAGTGATAGGATTAAGACTGCATGCTAATATGAGGTCTAGATAAGACCCGTGGATAAAAACCATGTTCCGTTGTAAATGTCATGTTGTTGGAAATTTATAACTTTGGTTGTAACTATATTTAGGTTGATCTATCTCCTCAATCCTTAGTATTTAATTGGTATTCAATCCTTGAGGAGGGGTCGTATGAGGAGCTAGTAAGGTTTTTGAGTAGTTGTCAGCCCACCCAGACTATGAGGGTAATTGTTGCATACCCACTTGGTTATAATAGTCTTCAAGACCTAAAATAGGTTTTTCATACTCATGACTTGACATATTTGGGGGGTGTATAAACACCTGCAAAATAATGGGATTTGGGGAGGGTGGATGAAATAAAATAAAAGAAAAAGGATACGAAAAGTAACTAGTCCTTCACGTTGGGTTCACCAATTTTGTACACCTAAAAATCAACACATGATTCCGCAGACACATACAACCACTCGAGGTCGTGTCGGGACAACTAAAATGTGATGGATGAGATGGCAATATGATGGATATATAGAATATAGGTGGGTATAGACACAAAATTATGCACTTTACACATAATTTGGCCGGTCTTATACTACTATTTAGAAGGTTCTCAAGTGTACAAAGTACTAATTAATCCCACCTTTTGGCCATCTTTATTTTACATTTTATTTCATAGTTCCGTGTATTTTCCATCACTTATCCATCCATTTCACAATTTCCCCGACATTCTATCCCTAAATCAGGGTGCCCCAACTTGTACTGGGCACCTTGGGGTGCCCCGATCCCACTCTGGGTGCCCTAATCTATGCAAATCCCCTTTCACTCCTTTTTGGGTCATTTCTAGCTATTGGTCATCTTTATATTTTTCTCAGTCAGCCTTGTTGGTATTAATTATGAAATTAAGCTTGATATCCCTATAAATATAAAGCTATAAGACCATAATGAGGGTCTAAGGGTCATAGCATTACACATTACTATCACTCCATCTAGAGTTTCATCCATTACATCACTTGCATCCACATAGTGCCATGCATCAAGGCTAGGAGATATGCATCACACACACTTCATAAGGGGATGAATTCTATTCTATTCCATGCACACATGTTATTTAAATTTTCTATAATTACTATTGCTCGCTACTTCACAAAGTGTGACTAGAACGAGAGCACCTAGGGCACGACATGCACACACACACACACCATAACTACATTTGGGTCAAAATATAGTGCAACACTCAGTGATAAGACCACAAGTTTGGCATCGAGGTCATTCCAACCCATTCATATGCATCTTTTATTTTTCTAGGGTTTGATACTTCTCTTTGCATTGTAGGTCATTTTCCAACTCATCTGGTAAATCCAAAGACAACAAATAGGGAAGGTTCAGAACCAACTTGTGACCATACTAGTTACAGGTTTTGAGCATTTACAGTGTTTAGAACACCTAGATAGCAGACCAAGGTTCCTGGGTGTGCCCAGTCACTTCAAATCCTTCATATCTACCCTTCATAGGGTCCTTAAGTGTTTGTCTGCACTTCCTGATTTTATTCTCATACTTACGACACTATGCGACCATTTACAACAATTAGCTATGTCATTTCTCCCTACTCTCTTACACATCTATGGTTCTAATTTACTTAGCATATCTATTTACATCTACTTTATTTTATTTACTGCATTTATACAATGTTTTAGCCCTCATAATTAGATTAACTAGGGTTTTATTTCCTTACGCTTAGTTCTAATTTTTTTAATCAGTGAGATAGCTGGGAATGATTATAAGAGATCAATGCAATCAAATGTTCTCAACTAGAAAGTGTTGAATTTGATTGTTAAGAGTGATGAATGATCTCATAACCCATGTGGGATGATAATACAATCAAGGATGATTGTGGTGCATATATCTTGGTCAATATTAGTAGAACTAAATAAAACTCGACTTGGTTGAGGAACAAGGGGGAATTTTCCTTTGTCTTCTATGTATTCCTCTCAAAGAGGGTCATGAAGGTATGAGATACGATATGGAAAGGAAAAATCAAGGGTTGTGAGGTCTAATCATGTCTACTTGGTTAGCCCAATACTCTTGATAATGTCAAATTCTTCTTTAAGGGTAATGAGTTGGCCAATAATTTCAGGAGGAATGGTTGTAGCTCTAAAGACAAATTGGTGCAAGCCTTGATCAATGTCTATTTGGTTTCTTTCAATGTTTGGTTGGTTTATGATGGGATAAAATATCCTCACTCATTTTTGGTGGACCTGGGATGATCGTGTGGGCACCAAATAGATAAGAATAGAAAGAAACAAGAAAAATAGGATCTAAAGGGACTGAGAGCTAAGTTTTGGTAGCCTAGGCCGCTAGGGAAATAGGAGTTGTATTCTTTCCATTTCTAAATTACTTTAAGTTCCTAACTTTAAATAGACTAAAAAAATAAACTTGAATTAAACAATTGATGATTGATTTCTCCTTTTAATTTAATTAAATTTGATTTACAAGTATTTAACCACATAAAAGAAAAAGAAAACTATCTAATTATTTTTGTATTTTCAATGAAGTTTTTGAATGAAATAAAATTTAAAAATCTAATTAAATATCTAAACTATTTTTTTGGATTTTCTACTTATGGGAAATTAAATAAAACAAAACTACAAACACGAGACAAAATAAATTACTTCTAAATAAAATAACCTACTTATATTCTAAAGTAAAAAAACAGGGAATAGTTGGATGTATTTATTCCTCTATTGTAGGATGTGGGATTAAATTTAATTTAGTGAAGTGGTATTCCAATTTATAATTCTAGAAAAATCTAATTTCTTCTTATTACCTCGATTCATGGGAAAAGAAGAAAATTTCTTAGAATCATTTCTTATTTTTCCCAGAACTTCCCCGACAAACGAAAATAAAAGTACGTATGTTCCAAAACAAAGAAATGAAGAAATTGAGGCAGAGAACCTTCCTCCAAATTATTTTTTGTGCATATCCACAAGGATAAGCTAGGAAGAATATATCAATGGAATATTGTATACTAGAAATGAATAAACAAGAAATTCTACCACTTAAAACAAATGTATTTCTTATTCTAATTTTAATGAAAATATCCAAAATGAAAGCTTCAAATAAATGTAAATACACCCCCAACCTGGTTACTGTAGTACTGTGATAGCTTCCCAAATGTGGTGATGGATTTATTTTCTCCTTAGCTTCCTTTCTAGAGATGAAAATCCAAATGATCGAAGGTGCAAAGTTTTTAGTTGCAGGAAGAAATAAAAAAAAACTCGAAGAGGTTGGTTGCAAGCAAGCTAATCACAAATACAAGACTGGGAAGACACAGATAAATGTAATGTGTTGTCTATGTAATTCTAAACATTATTTTGGTAGCATAACAATTCAATTCAAATAAAAAATATCCAACCCATCATACGGGTAAAATGTTGGTTTTTATAGAAAAATGGAGTAGAATAATTCTAACACACATGGCAATCAAGAAGTGCCAAATAATCAAAGAAATAGGGAGTCAAACTTTTAATAATAGTAAACTGAGAAGATGATTCCAATAGGTACCCAACAAGCTAAATATCTAGTGAAATAGTCGAGAAATGGGTGAGAAAAACACTCACACACTTGCAACACATGTTCAAAACACATAGTTTGGATTCTCAGATAAAACCACATAGAATCGTTGGTCTATGAAAAATGGAGGTTATGTAACCAGTGTGGTCATTACGTAACCTCCAACCTAGTCAAACCGGTGGCTACGTAACCATCACGGAAATTGCATGACCTCTACGTCGGTTACGTGACTTAAGGATAAAACTTGAAGAAAAAGGAGCAAAAATTAATTTATGAAAGAACGGAAAGCTAGAAAACTTGGGAGTAAGGATAAACAAGTCAAGATAAACATGCTGAAGGTAAAGGGAGAGGATCTAGATCTCATCATTATTCTAGAAAATAAATGTTATCATCATTGGATATTTTACCATGTCCATCAATATATCACCATGAAATTTTGGGTGTACAATAGTCATTTTGTTAATGGTTCCCTCAATGTGCCAACTACTTTTGGGTTCTTGTGGTACTCCTCAAATTATTTTTATGTCTTATGCCAAATCACTTCCCACAGTTATAGTAGTTGGTCAATATCCTTGTCAACCGCACCTGAAATACAATATGAATTGTTCATTTTATCTTGATTAAAGATGAGATTGTTTTAACCATCGGTGTTTAAAAGAGGTATCATGCGGTTATTAAACTATTTTAAAGAAACGTTCAATGAAATCTGCGAGTTGGTAGTTTAAATTTTTTATATCCTCCTTTAAGATCTGGTCTGTAAATGAGAGTTAGAATGTTTTCCTAAGGCAGGTAGAGGACAAGACGATAAAAGAAAGTTCACGTTTCTGATTTCCAAGGTCACTTATAAAGCACAAGGAAAGATCATATGTGTGAACAAGATTTGATTAATAAAATGAAAAAATGTTAATTCCTTAAACAAAAACTTGAAAAAGTGAAGATCGTGTTTCTGACTTCAAAGGTCATTTATAAAGCATGAGGAAAGAGCATATATGTGATCTCACAATGATTAAGAAAATAAATGTTGATTCCCTTTTAATAATGCTTGAAAAGAGTATAAATAATAGAGCTTCAGTAGAAGAATGTGAAATTATTCTAAAATAGTGGTTAGAAACATAGAGAATACTAGAAAAAAATAAAGAAAATGAAGAAAAATAGGAAGATATGCTAGTGCGTAGAGGAGTACGCTAGCGCAGCACCTTAGCGTGTGAAATTGAGTGTGTTAGGGTTTTGGATGATGCTAGCGCATGTAGATGGATAGGTTTGTGTTACAATAAGCTTGCAAAATAGAGATAGAAAAATATAGAAGACAATGTGGAATGCTAATGTGTGCATAGAATGCTAACGCAAAGGTCGGTGAAATTAGATCATAAAAGTTCAACGGTAGCACATGAAGTTACATAGAAACACGTGCGGTTTGACATAAATACATGTAGTTTTAATAGTAGCACATGTAGATATGTAATAGTGTAGAAACTTTAACACTAGCATAGAGATAGTGGATGCTAACATAGACAGTTACGGAAAATCTAGAATTGTCAAAATCACGAACAAGAAGATGGTTTCTCTTGTTTTTGGCTTCTATGCTTCACCGGGAACCTAAAAAATTGACAAAAAGGTTAACTAAAGACAAGAAACACACAAGTGAAGTTAAATCAAAAATGATAAACTAAAATTAAAGAAAGAACTTTGAGAGGTCCCACCGGGTGTGCCTAAATGTATGCAAGGGAAATTAACAGACAACAAAATATAAATGAATAAACAAACAAATTTACCTTCTCTATAATCTCTTGCAAACCTCAAGTAAGATCATAGAAGCTCTTGGAATTTTTTGATCTTGTTGATATTTGGATTTTGGATGCTCTTTATATGACTCTCTAAATGGATTTTCAAATTCTACGAGAAGATTTCACAATGATGCAGATGTCACATTGGTATAATTTGGATGTAATTTGACCAAAGCTTTAAGGATGTATTTATAAAGGAAATGACCTTATTTTATAGCTGAGGGTGAGGCCATGAAAATTGGATCTTGGTTTGAATTATAACCATGGTAATAAATATGATTACGAAATAGTAAGATGACCATGTATGTGTAGTTGCTGACTTTGCGGGGCAATCATTATCTTTGAATTCATCCAAGAAGTGGTTTCAATACATTATTGTTTCCCCACCATTGTAGGCTTTTGGAAGTGGAGTGAAGTGGATAAAATAATTAATAAATAACTAATTTAATTAGTATTTAATTGTGAGGAAATAATTAACCATTTATTTAATTAAATGTTTAATTATATTAGCTAGAAAGGTGTTAGGAATTAATTTAATTAATTCCAAAGGCATAGTTGGAATTTATTTATTTAATTCTAAAGGATAGGAATGTGACTTAGAAAATAGAACTAATTAACTCTAGATGGGTGTATTTAATTGATGGATGATTAAGAAAATATGGAAATAAATGCCTAAATGTGATTATTGTGTGCAGTAAATAAATAAACAATTAAGTACAAAATAGACCTAAGAAAATTAAGTGATGAAGTATTGAAACCCTAGTTATAAAGAGGAGATAAGATGACCTAGTTATTTCACAATTAATCCTAGACTATGTTAAATTGATATTCGAGATGAATAGAGAGGGATAAGTGTCACATGATCCCGAGAAAAATGTTCCGATTGACGATATGCTTAGACATGGACATCTTAAAGGGGTGGGGGTGCCTATGGGCACCCTCGACCTACTCTAGGAGCTTGTGATTGTTGAAACCCTCAGAAAACATCCTTCCCATGGTCACAAGGTGTTCACTTTCCTTCTCCTTTGGTCTCTAGTATGTCACAAAATAATTGTTGATGTCGCTTATAACTGCAATGAAAGATTGACTGTAAAACCCTTAAGAGTGCATCAAATCCCAAAAAAAAAAGAACACAAATGAGGTATGGAAGTCAATTGTCCTCAATTTTCAAACAAATGAACTTATGGTGAGCATTGTACTACATTTCAAACCCAATGTAGTCATAGGTATATGTGTGTAGAATTTTTTTCCTACGTGGTTCTTGTGTGTTACACACTTGATAGCAGAAGCAACTAAACTAAAGGTAAATAAATGTAATCGATGTGTTCATGGAATATAATTAAATTCCCCTCTTATGAAGTGTATGTAGAATAATGTAGTCCCTTGCACTTGAATGGATGCTAGAATGAATTCTTTAATGCTCGTGAATAGCCTTTGGATGCAACCTCGGGTGGTGATAGCTCGAGTCTCGCACCCTTACTTTCTCATTCTATCTTAGGTGGTGATAGCTAATGCTTAGTGTTTGGTCCTTGATTATGATGACATAAATTTATATGTATATTATTCCCTTGCTTAAATTTCATTATTAACCCTAAAAAGGTAAACTACTAAAAAGATAAGATGCTCAAATGGCTAGAAAGGACCCAAAATATGTGAGAAAAGTATAAAGAGATCAGGGGTGCCCAAAGGGGACGAGGTCACATTACAGACCTTGGCCTCCTAGCCAAGCACTTTGGTGTCTAGGATGATAAATTTTGAGGTGTGAAAAGACATACATAGCTAAAAAGGGCGTAAGACCAAGAGTGGAAATAGAAAGAAAGAAAATATGGCCAAAGAAATGGGTTGATTAGTGCTTTTCTTACTTAGTAATTAACTAAAAATGGACTAACTAAGTAGTATATAGATAGTTAATCTAAGTTATGAACAACTATAAATAAAGTAAATAAATACAATAAAGAAGTATGTAAGCAAGATAAACAACTATGCAAAAGGAAATGCTAACCCTAATGTACAAAAGAGAGTGAGGAAAGAACTCGGCTCAAAAAATATATGTCAGAGAGTGTTGCAGAGGTAACTAGAAAATTCGGGAGCAAACAACTATGCGAAGTCCCAAAAAGGATGGATCTAGAGGATCTAACTAGACTGGGCACTGGAGGAGGTGCAGGGCACTGCGAGCACTTTGGTCTATAATTTGGGTTCCCTGGTCATGCAAAAAGTTCTAAAACTAGTTTTTACAGGGTCAGGAGGTGGTCCAAAACCCTCGTATGTCATATCAACTTCGTTGTCCTATATTGAATGTCACCAATACTCCAAGATGAATAAAATACCTATAATACCTCAAAACATACATAAAACCATAAAAATAAATAATGCATATGAAGGGGTCATCGATCTCGGATGCCACAATGGTGGACTTACTAACCGAGTTTTGTACTACATCTTAGACCCAATGTATTTATATGTACAAATTTGTGTGAACATGCCCTAGGTTGTTTTTGTGTCGATCGCACTTTGTGAGGTAGCGAGTAATAACTATGTGTAGAAAAAGTAATAGAATATGTGCATGGAATAGAATAGAATCCCTCCCCTATGAAGTGTGATGTAAATTTCCCAGCCTTAATGATGGAACTATGTGGATGCAAGTGATATCTAATGCAATAGATGGATGCAATTCTAGATGGAGTGATAGTAGTAAGTGATTCTATGCCCCTCATTGTGGTCTCATAACTTTATATTTATAGGTTCTCTTGATATAATCCATAATTAACCCCAAAAAGGCCAACCACAAGAAAAATAAAGATGTCAAATGGCTAGAAAGATCCCAAAAAGTGGCGGGAAAGTGAATAAAGGACCGGGGTGCCCCTGGTGGGACCAGAGGCATCCACGGGCACCCTAGTCGAGGTTAAAATGATGGGAAATGGATGAAATAGACTGGGCATATGGCTGAAAAGGAGCGGTAATGAAAAAATAAAATAAAACAAGATGGTTAGAATATGAGGGTTAATTATTACTTTCTTCACTCAAGAACCTTCTAAATAGTAGTATGAAACTAGGATAAATAAATGTCTAAAGTGCATGATTTTATGACTACATTTTGCCCCCACTTTATGTTAGTGAGCTGAAATCTTGGTAACATAAAGTAGATAGAGATGCGTACCTGATGTCCATGAATAGTGTATTAGATATGCACTGAAGGACTAGATAAAGAGTGGAATGACAAAAATATGGAGGAGCATGGAAATTAAAGATGAAAAATGTAAAAAAAAAAATTTTGAGAGTGAACCTAGGGACGGAACATGTGTGTAGCATTTATGCGGTGTGTAATGTACTTGCATGGTTAGTAAAGTGTGTGCTATCATGAAGTGTTGTTTTTTACATTGTTGTTTTTTGTTTCCCCATTTGACTACTTGCTTTTTCATACGGTTGGACTTGCAAAGAGAAAATGATCAAGTAGTCAAATATGTATGTATGTATGTATGTATGTGTAAAAATGCAATGTAAAAGATGAATGTATGTAAATGTAATAAACACAAATGTAAATGAAACATGTGCACCTGTTCCATGTCAAAAAAGAGAGTGTAGAAGGATATCTTGTATTGCAATTTTTTGGGTAATCTCATGCCACCCTAGATGAAGAAGTGTAGGGAGGAAATGCTATGTGTCCTCCAAGCTCTAACTACTTCCCTGAATGTGTGTGAAGAGATATTTGTATCGTCTTGTTTTTTGGGAAATCGACGCCACTTTGGTCAAAGTAGTGTAGAGAAGCACACCCCTTGTAACCTCCAAGCCTATAATTGCTTCCCAAAATGCTAAGGACACCATGTCTTGTAAAATCCATTTTATATAGGGTTCGTATATTTTTCTAAACCCACTCACTCATTGTATATAGCTGAATTGAACTAGTGTATAATCTATGTGTTATTATAAAAAACCCCAAATGATGCCCCCTATTTTGTGGTGCATGTGATGTCATTGATAGTAAAATGCAACCCCAAAAGAGACTAACCACATGAACTATGTAACCCCCTACGTGGGGAAGGGAATGTGGTTTATAGATGTCAAGGCACACACAAATAAGATGGCATGCCAAAATAAGTGTTAGTATGAAAATGCATGCATGTGGAAGACAAGTGTAAAGTACGCAAACAATGTGTAAACTACCAAAAGTAATGTAAACACACAAGAAGACAAGTAAGCCACACAAAGTAGGTTGCAAACATGGGACATCACTCACAATGTCACAAGACATGCAAGGACATCATGGCCGCAAACAAAAAAAAGTGTGCACACCAAACATAGGGCAAGGCCCACATACAAAAGAAAATAATGGAAGACAAGTACAAACAAGCAAAAGAAGTAGTCATGGTAACATGTAATCCTACAAAAAAGTGATGCACATGGAACACCCATTAGTATGTTAGAGAAATAACCAATATGTCAAAGTGTGAATAACCAAGTAATGTAAAGTGATAAGTAAAAAATGAAACAATGTCACCTGTGAGAGTCAAATGTGGATGCCCCCAATGACCAATGTAGGAAGGGTAGAAGGCGAGCATCCATGTTGTGTGTAAAGGATATTTATCTATGATCAAAACTAAATAAAGATGTGAATGCGCATGTGTGGATGGTATAGATAATTACATATAAGAAATCAATCTAAATGTGTAGTAAAGTGATAATGTAAAACACTAGTAAGTAAGAATAAATGCCCCCAAAACAATGCAATATGTTGTGGATGGATGGAATGAAATGCAAGATGGAATGATAGGAGCCACGTGCCCCCTAAGTGAATGGGAATTTATGCAATGAGGTTCATTTTTTCCCCCTCATCAGTCAATAATGAACCATAAACGAAAATGTGTCATTGAGAGATGGTCGAAGTGTGTGTTATATCTATCATGGTGTGATGAATATGTGTGTAGTGGTGATGAAATATGACCTAGCGATGGTTTTGCGTGAACCCTATATCCGAAGTGTATATCACGACATTATGAATAGTAGGAGTGATGATTTAGCCCTAAGCGTATATCACTACATGATTGATAAAGGGTAGTGTTGATTTAGCCTAAAGTGTATACCACTATAAGATGAATAGTAAGGAGTGGTGATGTAACCTAAGGTGTATACCACTACAAGATGATAAATGTGGGTAAAAATTTAGCCTAAAGTGTATATCACTATTTTAGAAATGTTGCATCATGAAATGTTGAATTGTAGACGTGTGATGAGTGTAAGGTCCATTTGATTTGTAAACCCTCGGCATTCGAGTATGGACCAAGGAACTAAAGTGCGTCATAGGGTAGTGAGTGCAGTGCATAAAAGATGATGTAGTGTATGTAATGATGAAAGAGGACCATGTGATGATTAGACTATATAAAGTGCGGTGTGTAAAATGCAATGTAGAATTTGAAATATGTGTAGATTAAACAATGAAGGTGTACTATATGCATGATGAAGAGTAGTATAATGTGTGATATGTAAGATGTGTGAAGGTGCAATGTGTAGAATGTATAAAGTGTATAGGGCGTAATGTAAGGTGTGTAGTATATAGGAATGAATGTAATGCTATACATATGTATTTTGAAGACTAACATAATGTGTAGAATATGAGTAAGGTGGAGACACACGATGTATGATGTAAGACATATGTCACAAAATTGAGTGTAGGGATGCTATGTTTATAAGGTAATGTAATATGTGTAGATAGTCTAATAGTGTATGTAATGTGTAAAGTACGACTAGGATGTAATGCTACTATTGTAGATAATAGAAGTATGATATGTGTAGTGTGTACGATGCGTGATGCGTGATGAAACGTAATATGTAATTCATATGGTACAACATGTGTGGGGTTCATGTGTAGTAATCCATCAACATTCAAGTGTGAACTGAAGCATAAGAGTGTGTCATCGGGTAATGACGATGCTAAAACATATGATGAAAAATGCCTATATGAAAATGCAAAGATGAGAGATGTTATGATAGAATGGAGGGGGTGTATTAGGATGTTATGCCCCCAAGTATATATAAATGAGTAAACTAACCAATGATAGTGAAGGACGAAGGTCCTCCACCCATTGTCTACGAGGATAAAAGTTTGGAACCATGATCTAATAATGGTAGTATGCTAGAAAAACGTTGTGCTGGTAAATGAAGTCTATGTGCATGTGATGGATGAATATATTATGAAGTTTGGGCGTAGTAAAATGCATCGGTGATAGAGATATAAGTGATGTTGAACGTGAAGGTGATGAGAAACCACGTGGAATGAATTGAGGTGGCTATTGATGTCGAGATGTAGTGACTATCCTAGGAATAGGCCTATGTCGATGTGTAGGACTAGCGAAATGATGTAGTTGTGTAGATGGTACTCAAGTAGGTGAACTAGGAGTATATTTTTCTTTGAGAAACATAGAATGAGATTTGTTAGAAGAAGTATATGACACGGAAGTGATTGTATGAGGAGATGACAACAATGGAGGAAATGGAGGGACACCATCAATGAAATGACTTGTGTATTGTAAATGAAATTGACTCGCAAATGATTCATAGAAATGATATATTGAGAGCAAAGAATCCAATTGAGACCAAGAAGTATGTCACATCCCTCAACTGTGTTTCCAATGAGGAAAGGGACAAGTATAGTAAGAGGGCCAACTGTGACATGTAGTTGAACAACACCAAAAGGATTCTAGAAGGGATACTTAATTTGTAATGTAGGATAACCAATGGCCTTAAGGAGGGACATTGAACATGCACTAATAGGCCATGATGGGTCAACCTTAGTATTGTTGATGGTAGGTCGAGCCAATAGATGCATGGATGTGTAAATTATTATATGTAAATGTAGTGTGATAATCGGCATTGGAAAAAAAATGATTGGTAATGAAGCTTCAAAATCAGCAATTAAGAAGTCAAGAGGTCCCGGGGAAGAAGGTACTATGTGATATACATAATTAGCATAGGAATCAGTCATTTTTGTATCATGTTTTGGCAAAGGTTGTTAAAAATATTAAGTTTATGATTTTCATTAGTAGGTGTGGATGTTGTAGATTTGAAGCTCAATTTGACCATTGTCAAGCAAATCTTGGATGAGATGTCATAACCAAAAACAATGATCAGTGGAATGTCCAATGCATTGATGATAATCAAAATAAGAACTATCATCAAAATTACGCCCTTTGGGTCGAGATGGATCAAGTTGTAGTGGTGATGGTAAGGTAATAAGATTACTATTGATGAGTTGTGGTAGAAAAATGCTTAGTGGTGTACTAATCTTAGTAAAAGTACGTCTATATGGTTGTGGTCGAAGCTCCCTAGGGGTAGAGACTGCGTTTATAGTGGTTTGTCGTCCATGGGTTTAGTTGTAGAAGATTTGGATGGTGGCTTACTTTGAAAGTGTGTGGAGGATGATGCTTGTTCTTGATATTTAAGCTTGCCTATGGCTAATAGTTTAGTCTCATGAAGCTTGAGAGTATGAAAAATTTGATCAAATGAAGGAGAAGTCTCAAAGAGAACACTCTCTTATAGGGGTGGTAATAGACTCTGGATGAATAAATCCTGAAGCTCGAGATCCTGCAAGGACATTAGACATCTTGGCTAAGTTGTTTTTGTAACACAAGACATAATTAGATAAGTGTTTGTTAGGCCCTTGTTTGAGTTGTGTCAGTTGAGCATAGGATATCTTAGAGCCAATATTGATAGAGAAATGCGTGAGAAAGGCATGAAAGAGACCACGAATGTACAGGTAGGTCATAGAACCAACACATCGCATAGTCTTGCAAACTACGAGGAAAAATATTTGCTAAGAGAATATGATCATCCGCATAGTCAAGGCATGCTACATGGAATGTGCGGAGATGCTCTTGTGGGTCACCATGGCCTTTGAATATAGGTAGCTTAGGAGAGATGAAATTTGGTGGGAATGTATAAGTAGATATGGCAGGTGCGAAAGGAGTATGTAATAATGAGGTAGAATCTAGAGATGGTGATGCACGTGAAGTAGCTAGTTGAAGCTATCGAATCTGGGTTTGTAAGTCCTAGTATAAAGAGGTCAAATCTAGGGAGTTTGAAGAGGAACCGAGATAGAAAATATGAGTACCGAGTGAACAGGAGGGATCAATGTTAGTAGGAATGGGAGTGGAAACATAAGTGGGGGAAACAACTATGGAATTTGAAGCATCACAATGACAATTGAACATCATTTGAGAATATTAGAGCATGCAATACATGAGGGAGATGAGTAGGGTTTTCACAATGCTTGGAAAAATTCAGTAATAGCATTGAGTTGGTCTTGATCAATGTTGGTGTCTTCATCGTAGGAATTTTCACTATCATATGCCTCAATTTCATGAAGAGGCACATTATTGGAACTATCTAAGGGATTGCTAGTAGGAGAAAGAAGTAGATATATCATCCATTGGTTTGGAAACCCTATGGGTGAATGAGGGTAGCTCACAATATTGAAGAGATACAAAATGACTGCTATGGGTAACGAGCATAAAACAGAAGAAGGAAGAAAAATTCACAAGACGGATTCACCAAAATGATTAACTAAAAATGGACTAACTAATTAGTATATAGATAGTTAATATAAGCTATGAAAAACTATAAATAAACTATATAGATGTAGTAAATAAGTATGTAAGCAAGATAAACAATTATGCAAAAGGAAATGCTAACCCTAATGTGTAAAATAGAGTGAGGAAAGAACTCGGTTGATAACAGATTCCTGTCAAAGAGTGTCGTAGAGGTAACTAGAAAAATTAGGAGTAGGAACAATTGTGTAAAAGTCCCAAAAAGGATAGATCCAGAGAATCTAATCTCTAGACTAGGGCACTGGAGGAGGTTTGGGGCGCATGCGTGTGCTGGGTCTATAATCCAGGCACCACTGGTTTGTGCAAAATCTCTAAAAATGGTTTTTACAGGGTCGGAAGGTGGTCTAAAACCCTCGTTGTGTGTCACATCAACTTCATTGTCCTGCGTTGAATGTCACCAATACTCCAAGATGAATAAAATACCTACGTAAGACCCCAAAACAAGTATCAAACCCTAAAAAATAATAATGCATATTAAGGGGTCGGAGGAACCTTCATGCCACAATGGTGGAATTACTAACTGAGTGTTGCACTACATATCATACCCGATGTAGTTCTATGTGCAAGTGTGTGTGAACATGCCCTAGGTTGCTCTTGTGCCAGTCACACACTTTGCTAGGTAGCGAATAATAACTATGTGTAGAAAATGTAATAGAATGTATGTATAGAATAGAATAGAATCCCTCCCCCTATGAAGTGTGACATGATGTCCTAGCCTTGATGATGGAGCTATTTGGATGCAAGTGATATCCAATGCAATAGATGGATGCAACTCTAGATGGAGTGATAGTAGTAAGTGATGTTAGGTCCCTCATTATGGTCTCATAAATTTATATTTATAGGGTTCTCTTGATCTAATTTCGTAATTAACCCTGAAAAGGTCGACCACAAGAAAAATAAAGATGTTAAATGGCTAGAAAGAGCTCAAAAAGTGGCGGGAAAGTGTGAAAAGGACTCGAGGTGCCCTTGGTGGACCAGGTCACCCACGGGTTCCCAGTAGAGGCTAGAATGATGGGAAATGGCCCAAACAACTGGGCATGTGGGTGAAAGTGGGTGATAATGATGAAATATAATAAAACAAGATGGCCAAAAGATTGTGGTTAATTAGTATTTTCTTCACTCAATAACCTTCTAAATAGTAGTATGAAACTAGGATAAATAAATGTCTAAAGTCAAAGAATTTGTGACTACACTTAGGAATCATATGAATAGGAGTATGCAATTAGGACTAGATAATTACCCAAAGTGCATGATTTTGTGTCTACATTTTCCCCCACTTTATGTTGTTGAGATAATTCTCAATAACATAAAGTAGATAAGAGATGCGTACCTGATAACCATGTAGATCGATGGCGAAAGTGTGCCAAGAGACAAGGAAAAGTGTGGAGTGATAAAAATGTGAAGCGTGGAAACTAGAGAGGAGAAAGTGTAAAAAGTGATGATGAATGATGACCCTAGGGGAAACACATGTGTAGAGGTTGTCATTTTACTTGTTTTTGTTGTTGATCTTTGATGTGATTGATGTTTTTGATGTATTATGATTTCGAATGATGTTGACTATCGCTTCCCATAAGGATGAACCTACAAAAGAGAAGAACAAACAAGTAGTCAAATATGCATGTATATGATCAAAATGTGTAAAAAGTATGAAAGAAAATATGTAAAATGTGAAAAAGGAACATGTGCACTTGATCCATGATGAGAAAAAAGTGTAGAAAGGATCTTGATGATGATGTAGAAGAATGGTGTTTTGGGAAACCTCTCACCGGTTGCACCGGTTGCAAGTTTTTCATGCGATATTACTAAGAACTGGAAGAAGTGTAGGGAGAAAAGTATAGTGTCATCCTCCAACCTTTAACTACTTCCCGCAATATAAAATGCCTCTACAAATGGTGTGTAAAAATATGATCCGGTTCAAAAAAATTCGATCCAAAGTGTTATATGTATGGTGAGTGCTAAGGACTATATGCCCTGTAAAAGCCACCGTGTGAAGTGTTGTAGATTGTGTTTCACTAAATAATGTTGTGTAATTGCCCCCTGGTCACAAGAATCCAGGAAGGATCAGGGGCACCAAAGCACTATTGTCCTGGTCTGGCCACTAGTTTTTGTGTTGTGTTAAGGACCCAAGTTTGATTCTGAGCTCTGTTGGAGACTGATAATTGTGTTGTACTGGTATTGTGTTGTGATGAACTATGATTGTATAATATAATATGGGGTTATTGATTCACCCAAATGATGCCCCCTTGTTTGGGGTGCATGCAACATCATCTGAGGAGTATGTGGCCCAAAGGAGGACCTACCATTGTGCTGAAATTGATGCCATGCAATGGGGGGAAGGAGTGTTCTTGGTAGAAACCAAGGAACATGCAAACAAAGTGGCTAAGAAAAAAAAATTTAGTGCAAGAAAATACAACCGCACATGTAGAAGACAAAAATTTAAGGTACAAGCAAGCAAACAATGTGTAAGTTAATATGCAATAAGACAATATAGACAGTGAAAAGTGGGTTGCAAACATGGGACATCACTCACGATGTCGTAAGAAAATAAAGGACCACAAGGCCAAAAGCATACAAATGTGCACACAAGACAAAGGGAAAATCCCACAAATAATGGCATACAATGACAAGAAAAGATAGATAATATCAAGTAATGTAACAGACAACCATGGTGGAAAATAGACCTACAAAAAACGTTCAACATGAAGCACCAGTTAAAATGTTAGAAAGATAAAAAGTATGTCAAAGCATGTATAATCTGATAAAGTAAAGTGCTATGAAAAATTAAACAATAACACATGTAGTGTATGAAAGTGGATGCCCCAAGGTGCTTTATTGTGGGAATGATAAGAGTTCTTGTGCAAGAATTCATGCTAAATGTGTGGATCTGTAGAATCTGTGATCACAAATAGAAAGGAAATTGAATGTGCATGTGTGTATGATAAAGATATTGGCATAAAATATATATAGCTAGCATGTGTAATAAAGTGTACATGTAAAAGCATTAGAAAGCAAGAGTAAATGTGACCAAGATATGTAGTATGATGTGGATGAGATGGAATGGAATACAGAGTGAATGATAGAAAAACGTGCACCATGAGTGGATGTGTATGCATGAGATGAGGTTCATTTATAAATGCCCCCTCAGTAGTCAAGAATGAACCGTATAGAAAGAGTGCGTCATTAGGAAATGGTTTGAATTTAAACCACGGAAAGATATGATTGTGAAAGTGTAAAGCATAGAGAGTGCATGAGTGAGTGAGTGAATGTGCAAGTGGTTGTGGTGAGGTTCATTTTAAATTGGAACCCTCGTTAGTCAAGTATGAATAGTGGAACTAGATTACATCATAGGGAAATGACTATACCATGTGAAAATCGATGTGAAGAATATGTAGTGTAAATTTGTATAGTGAGTAATGCACATAGTGTGTGATAGAAGCTATGAGAGGAAGATGTTGTGTGTGTATAACACATGTTTTTGAGATGTGTAATGTGTAGTTTATATTGTAGTGTGTATTTTGTGAGTTTCATGTGTATAGTATGCCCTCAATAGTCAAGTGTGAACCAAAGCATGAGAATGCATCATCAAGAAATGACGATAGAAATGTATGTGGATGTGTATGAGGAACATAACAGACTAGATGTGATGTGTATAAGGTGTAAGACAAATGAAGATGTTAGGAATTGGGGGAAGATAAGTGTGATATCCCCAAGTGGGTTCTGATGATTTTGTTATTTGATGAGTTATGTTTGGAATAGATAGGTGATATATGAAGATGATGAAGGACAATAGATGGTGTATAGCTGATTGAGTAATGTGATAAGTGATGAAATATTGTATTATATGTGTGAATAGTGATATATGGTAATATATGTATGTATGTATGAGTGAGTATGTAATAGATAGATATGTCATTGAAGCATGTGATGTGAAGGTGAAATGGGGTTCTTATTAGATCCCTCAATAGTCATGTAAGAACCATAAGAACATGAGTGCGTCGTTAGGGAAATGATGATACTAATGTATCAAGATGTATATGATGTATGTGAGAGATTGAATCTGAAATTATGAGAAGATAAGATGTGTTTCGATGTAATGGGGGGGGATAAATAAGTGTGATGCCCCCCAAGTGTGTGATGATAAGAGTGATCAAGTGACATTGTCTAAAAGATCATCATTATCTGATTGAATCCAACTGGAGATGCATTGGAGACTTGATAAGTAATAGTATGAGGTAGATCATATAAAGATCCATTATGATGTAAGGTATACATGGTCATGGCATACTCTTCATCAATGAAAGGTGTTGGCGGACACCCATGTGCATACCGAGTGAGATTTTGTGAATATATGGGAGATGAATCATTACTGATAGAAACATGGCCGAATGACATAGGAAAAGTTATAGAAGTGTGACTAGAGTATAAAGTTCCCCCAATATAATCAAGCCAATATTGCCCAAGTATTAGTGGAGGAACATGCAGGGTACGTGCAACGAAGATTGCTAAATGGAAAACATGAAGACCATAGGCGGTCATAATGTGAACATATCCATGATAGAGATGAGGTGAGTGAGGCGGCGGTAGGATATCATTGAGTGTGAAGCCAAGCCTAGTCAAGTTATCGTATGTGAAAATAGTATCAGAGCAAGTATGATCCAATGGAATATGATGCCAATAAGATTTATTGATGAAAATCATGCATGTAAACAAAAGTGGTACAAACATAGATTACCTGCAAGAGGGTGAAACAACATCCATCGTATTGATAGGTCCACGATAAATTACCATAACATTATTAGAAGGGGTGTTTTTGAACTTGTATTCACCGGGGCCATCGGAAATGAAAGTTTCATCAAAATATGATTCATCTACATTGATAGGAGTGAAATTAGGATTGCAAAAAATTTCATCAGTAAGTTTAATAATATTGACTTCGTCATCAGAGTCATCTGTGTTGGTAGTTTCATGGTGTATAGTTGTGTCGAGGATATTGGTAGGAGGTGCACTAGATGTAGGAAAGAGAGGGGTCTTAATGATGGGAGAAATAGTGTTTATAGGAGAATACATTGTGGGTGAAATGATGACAGTAGTGTGAGTATAAATAGCCTGAGTGTTTGGAGTGGCAAAAGAATATTGTGAAGCACTGGACTGACCAATTTCATATGTATCAATATTATTATATGGAATAGGTTACGATGGAGCAATAGGCATAGCAATAACATGGTCTATGTAACAAAATTTGAATGGATCAGGGTCCACAACAATGGTATGTTCATATCCATCATGCAATAATTTGATGCATTGATGAACAATAGATGGAACCACGTGCATTGCATGAATCCAAGGCCTACCTAGTAAAATATTGAATTGAAATGAAGTGTCGATAATGAATAATTATGTAGTGATATTTTTAGGCATGATTATGATATGTAATGTGATGGTTCCTAAGCATGTGCGGGTAGTTGAATCGTAGCCACGAATAAGAGTGGAATTATTAGAAATTAGATTTTCTACAATACCAAGTTGTTTTATAAGATAATGAGCACATAAATTAACATCTAATCCATTGTTAATGATTATGCGCTTAATACAAGTGGTGCCGATAATAAGCGGTGATAAGTAAAATTACGAGGATTGTCAAGAGAAAATGTCAATATATCCTCATTAGTAAATTATATAACATGTGGAAATTTTTTGAGAGACTAAATAAGGTTTTCGAATTCCCCGAAGAATTGTCACTTTCAATATGAATAGAGCGAAGGGCGGCTTAAATGTGTGTGACGAAAATCAGGTGCATTGCACAATAAGTCATAGAGAGATATTTTGGTTGGTGTATTCTCAAGTTGCTCAATGATATCATTGCCCCTAGAAGTAGCAAGAGGATCCATGGAAGTAATAGGTGGAGAGATAGAAATGGGTGGAGCCAGAGGAGGATGAGTGTGGAGAGTAGTTACAACATTGGTAGAAGGAACAACCACATGCATAACAAAGCGATGAGGATTACGAGTACAAACTTGCATGAAATCGTAGTAGTAGTAAACATGTCGAAACCTAGTGGGAGAGAAAGCGAGGATAAGACGATTAATTCATGACTTGATAAGGTGAAGACATATTCAGAAGGAAGGGTTTGAAATGGTCAGGTTCACCAAAATGATTAAGAAAATATGGAAATAAATGCCTAAATCTAGTTCTTTATGTAGCAGTAAATAAATAAACAATTAAGTACAAAATAGACCTAATAAAATTAAGTGATTAAGTATTGAAACCCTAGTTGCAAAGAGGAGATAATATGACTTAGTTGTTTCAAAATTAATCTTGGACTGTGCCGAAGTGATGACTAGGTGAAAAAAGAGGGATAAGTGTCACAAGAGCCCCGAGAAAAATGTGTAAGGTGACGATATTCATGGACTTGGGTGCTTGGAAAAGGCGGGGTGGCCTAGACCTTCTCTAGGTGCTCTGTGTTGTGCTAAAACCCTCGAAAAATTTCTTCACATAATCACAAGGTGTTTGTTATCCTTCTCCTTTGGTCTCTAGTATGTCATGAAAATAATCGTCAATGTCAATGTTAACTCTGATGAAATGTTGACTGTAAAACCATCAATAGTGCATCAAGTCCTAATAAGAAAAGAATGCAAATGAGGGGTGAGAATATCCTTAGCTTTCAAACAAGTGAAATTACAATTGAGCGATGCAGTAAATTTCATACCCAATGTAGTTATAGGTGTGTGTGTGTGTGCGGAATTGTGTTCTAGGTGTCTCTTGTGTGTGTCACACTTGATAAAGAGGAAGTAACTAGATGTAAATAAATTTAATAAATGCGTGCATGGAATAGAATGAACTTCCCCTCTTGTGAAGTGTATGCTAGAATAATGTAGTCCCTTGCCCTTGAATGGATTCTAGAATGGATACTTTAATGCTCTTGAATAGCCTTTGGATGCAACCTTAGGTGGTGATAGCTCGAGTCTTGCACCCTTACTTTCTTATTCTACCTTTTTATACCTCAACATTTATCATCCTGGACATGAGCGCCCAACCGGGATTCCGGTGCCAAGCGCCCTTGTCCAAAGGCTATCCTACTATCTTGGTGTCAAAAGGCACTGAGGGAAACCCTAGAGGGTTGGTTAACTATTCAAATTTGAACAAGAATCTAGGATAACTACATGAGGCTTGATCCCACAATGAGGGAATATATTGCATCACTTGGATTGGTTCAACAACCGGGAGTGTAGATTCCAAAGGTAGTTCAACTTTTACCACGAGACATATTTTCTCCTTTTGGTTTCATAATGCTCACGATGAAGGGTTATGTTGGTTTCTATGGTTTTTCCTTTGATGTGGGTGATTAAAAGTCATCTTTAAGTTGTCTTGTGAGAGATACATATAGAAAATTCCATTTAGAGACAAAAAAAAAGCACACAAGATGTGACATATCTAAATTTTCAAAGGGTACAAGACCGTATAATTATAGGTCATGACCAAACAAATCAAGTTTGGATCATATAGTAGTTTTATAGTCATTCCCGTGTTCAGTTTTGAGTTCCAAAACATACATTAAAGCACTTACAATTTCTTATCTACATGTTCCATCATCCTTGACATCCATATCCTCCCTTTTTTCTGAATAGATAAGTATATCTCCCCTCTTTTGTATTTGAGGAATTACCTATCGTTTATCAGTTTTTACATGTATGAATACATTGTTATGTTTGTTAATGATTAATGTTAGAAGACAACTATATCATAATAATCCACCTATTGAAAACCCTTAAATCCTTCTTATTTTTATGTATGTCCATAGCATGTAGAATTTATGTAGGGTGTAACAACTTATGATCGAGAATGAATGACTATCTCCTTACCCCAAATGTAGTGGCACCATTTTTGACTATAAGATTCATATGGGAAATACCTTTTAACCTTGTCATCAAATTTTTTTAGTGTTATGTGAAAAAATTTCCATGTTGCATAAATATTGCACGAGGAAATGTCGGATGCATTATTGTGAAGCTTAAAGGAATGCACTGATGTCGAGCATTTCTAGATTAGGAATTCCATATAAGAGTTTTTAGTGAACCTAAAAAGTGGATTGAATTCTAAGGTTTTAGGTGAAAGTTTATTTATTAGAATAATCTAGTTGAGAGGCCATATGATGTGAGAGAACTCAATAAAAACATGAAAGAAAAACTTGTAAGTGTAAGAAAAGTTCTCAATTATGTGATATTACATCAAATAGTCCACTCTTGGATCCTCTTGATCTTCTTAGGGACTATAATTATATAAAAAAAGATCAATCATGTAACTTAAGTACAATATGCTTATGTGGCTAAATGATAAATGAGAAAACTTAATATTGTATAGAGTGTCTAAGACATGTGATAATTGATCTAGATGCTCCTCCCAAGTTTTGGTAGATTTTGATGTCATCTAAATAAATAATGGTGAAAGAGTTGAAAAATGACCCATGTCATCCATCATTTACATGAATGTTTTTAGTGAATTATTTAAGATGAAATGTGTTACCAACCATTTATGTAATCCCTTTGAAATTTGTATTCTATATTTCTTGATAATAGACTAAAACATATTTAGAGGTTGACTTAAAGTCAATTTTAGTGAAGTAATTGGTATGTCATAGTTGGTCTGCAGAGGTTTTCAATGTATAAAACTATATGCAAATTATTCATGATGATTTTATTGAGTGTATGATATTATATGAAAAATTAAAATGTGTCATGCATCAGTTTGGAGAAAGGACTAGTAAAATCACATGTGGTGAAGGTAGTACTAATCTTGACCTAATATGTGAGCTCTAATATTTAGTTCAACATAATATTTCATCATTCTCCCAAATTTATGTCTAAAGTCTGAGGATATTGAGAAAAGGGGGTCTATAAAACAAATTAACGTAATGATTTAATGAGAGTGTTTAAGGAATATTTTTGGTTTTATGAAGAATATAGTTTTTATTCAATAATATGTCAAGTTAATGGTGTTGTGGTGATAATTGCACTATGCACATTGTCATGCTTTCTTTTTATCAACACAAATGTCTCGAGAAAATACCATGAGAAACACAAAACAATACATAGGTGAGATGTTTTGTGGAATTATATTTTGAATCTTTTGAAGTGACTTTTATTGTTTGAGATGATTTAAAGTGGTAAAAAAATCAGCCTTTATCATGAGTAATATGTCTTCGCATCTTATCCCGACATGTAGCAATGTGGTCATACACGTTCATTCTTTGACATGATACCAAATAACTTAAGAATTGTTATGTTTTATGTGAAATTATTATCCATTGTATTGACTTTATATTGAAAAGTACATTTTCACAAACACCTTATATTGTTTCCATACTATATTCATTTACATGAGTAGGAGCAAGGATGTGTAGAAGTAGGAAGTATATGGTTTTGCATTATATTTTGTGAAATGATGCTTTTGACTCCCATAATAGATGATGAAATGGAAAGGTTGTCCTTTGACATAGATAATCATGTGTAAGAGACACTAACATTCATTTAGAGCATTGGTACTAATGACATCCTATTCAAGGCGCAAACTTGGAATAAGTGAATGTTTGAAGATTTGGGGTTCGAGATAAGGATAAATACTTATCACGGTTTGGGTCGGTTATTGGGTCCTTTGGTCCTTGCATTTGAATTCCACAAGTTTAGGAGTCTTAGGAGGTGGCTTGAATGGCTATATAAGTAGAACCCAATTCCTTAGGAAAGTAGTTCAAGTGTTGGGACCTCAATTGAGGATGGCTTAAGGCGAGCATGAATGCGATCCTAAGGCTCGTTGTGAACAAAGAGGTTGGTAAAGAGGGCGATAATTATATGGCTTATGTTGTATGAAGTTTTACTGTTGGCGATTGATCTAATGGTGTTATTTCTCTGAATAAGATATTGAAAGCTTTGTTTTGTTCAAATATGTGTTCATTTGATCTTTCTATCAATACATGTTTTCTATATATTTTCGTGAAATTACACTTGTATCTTGAGGGTTTTGATGTGCAAGCAGGCTCTTCATTAAGCACCCTAACCATTTACGCATCATGTTGGAAAATTTTAAACAATTATAAAAATAGCCAAGCATTTTTATCCTCTAAGTCATAAGGGTCTCGAGAAATTATACAAATCTCTAAAGAGGAAAAAGAATTATCCTAATTGTATAATAAGGAGAGTATCTAAATATACATTGATTTTCAATTTATTTATTTTTATAACAAATCTAACAATTACAATGTATATATAATATATAATCATAATGTAAAACCACTCGAATTAGCTCAATACAGTTCTCAAACTACAAAATATTTGAGATTTGCCATAACTTAAAAATGGAATGGACCTATCAAAAATATAAACTACAAAATATTTGAATCTTCCTATAACTTTAAAATGGAAGGAGCCTATCAAAAATATAAAGCTTTAGAAAATTGATTCTTGAATCTTAACCATTTAAACAAAGAAGTATCCATAAATCTCGATCATAGTAATCTTTGTTGAAGTGTGGAATGAAAACAAAATGGACCCGATATTTGTAAAGGGAAAGTCTCACTATACATATGAGCTAAAAGCCAAGTTTCTTGTTCATTTCAAAAGAGGACGAGGAAAACAATACCTTTGAAATTTTGATAAGATCTTGAAAGGTATCTTGGAAGTCATACTATATTTCAACACGCAAAAGATATATTAATTAGTCAAATTGGTGTGTCCAACAACGAAGTTCACTTAGGGAGGGAATCCAATGCACTAGAGGGGTTTCCATTGATTTTTTTAAGTTTAAACTGACACTTCTACTTTAAAATATTGGATTATTATAAGCACTGGATTATAATATGGTGAGTAAGTATGTGTTTAAATTATATTTTTAATCAGTTATTTAATTATGATTAGGAAGAAATGTTTATTTCGTGATAAATCACATTAAAATTGAACTTAATTTTTACAATAATTTTTATTAATTACTTCTTAATTTATCATATGATAAACTATCGTCTCCACCACTTAAATTATAATTTTTTTGATAAAAATAACCATCAAATATTTCCATCAACATTACATTAGAATCATTTTTAACATTAATATTTCTTAAATACATATTGACATCATTAAGATATGATTTGGACAATCAATTTAAATTTCTAGAATATACATATTTAATTTAAATTTCTAGAATATACGTCTTCAAACCTATTTAAATTATATATTGCACATAGAATAACAATTATTTATATTTTTAAAACCCACTCAAATATTATTTTCACTCATCATTCTCTTGAAGATAAATATAATAATTAAATTCTAAATATTATATAATTGTTTCTAAAAATATATTAAAATAATATTATCCTAGAATATAAAAAAATTAAAAATTATATATATATATATATATATATATATATATAATTAAACTAATATATAAATATAATAATGAAATAATTAAAACTATAAACTTGTAAAATACTAGGTTTGCTTATTTTGCTTTTAAAAACTAATGGAAACATTGAGAGATTGAATAACTACGGTCCTAGTCTTATATTGTCAATCACACCTTGTGGGTCTCCCATTGACCTTATATTGTCGGAAAGGAACGTTGGAATTAAGTAGATGCGTTGGTATTCCTTATTTATGGGAATATTTGAAGGAAATTTCATTACATGTCATTCCCTCTAATTTTATATTAATTTATATAAAGGAGGGGTAAGAATGTTTTGATTTAGAAAATATGGAGTCAATAATTTTCTTGGATTTATTTTTTTAAAAATATTTTGTTTGATTCTTAATATTTAAAAAGACAAAACTTATTGACTCTTTATTTTACTTTGTTTGACCACATTTTCTTCCATTTCCCCTTATTTTTATCTTTTTCTAGTTTTTTCTTTCTTCTATATGTTTTCTTCTTTTCTAATCGTGTTATTAGAACTATAAACACTACAATTGTAGTCTACAAAAAGCACTACTACGATTTTAGCCCACTTTTATAGGTCATTTCCACCCTTGATTACGATACCTCATAGTTTTTTCCCTGGTGTATGTTGGCATGCACTTGAATAACATTTTCTTTTAATTCAAAAAGTCTATAAATACATATATGTGCATTAGTTCATTTAAGACACACCATGAAGAAAAGAAGTTGAATGATTGTGAGTGAATTTCAATTGAAGAATTAAAAGAAATGACTTAATTTATTTACGAAGCCTCGTCTTGCTAAAAATTAAATTCAAACATTTAGAGAAGAGCATCTAACATTTACTACTTGTATCCATCGAAAGAATAATGGTTCATACATTTTTATTACACTATATTTCCATCTAAACTACATTATACTTGTGTATTGATTGTCAAATTATTAAAATTTGTAAGGGTTTGATAATAATGAAGGGATAACGTAGGCACCATTAATTCTCTCTAATTTTTATGGGTTGTAAGATGTTACAGGATTATGAGCGCTCCCAAGAATGATAACTTTTGTCAAGGCATTGAATTCTAGAAAAGAGAGAATGATATTAGGATACATGGAGAAGAGGAACATCGTGTTCTCGCTTAAATTCATAGTTTATGATAATTTCTAGAACCATACTACATGTTCTAGTTGTGCCACTATAGGAATGTTACATTCTAGTGTGTGGCGCTACATATATTTAATGTGACTTTTATGAGTCTATTTCACTGTAATGTATGGGTGTTTTTCCACTACATATTTTAGACAAATGTCTCCATATTTGTGAATAACTACATCTCTCTAGAACCCCAATTTTATCTAGAATTTTTATTATTTATATTGTCTCATGTTCTTAAACTAATCTATTAATATAACCAAATATGATTTATTAAAGTATATATTTTGAACATAGAGGCGTATAGTTTGTGGTTGAATTCTGATGAGTCATTAATATAAAACCACTTTTCACATATACAATTGATCAAATATATTATTTATAATTTTATAATCTTTATTTCCATGGTTTTGATACATTTCATGATGAAATGTAGGGTTCAAACTTAATAAACCATGAGAAAACCTCTATGACATATTTTTATTGTAGTTTATAATTTAGAGAAATGGTGTAAATGCCCCTAAATATGTGGTCTAGTAATTTTCGAGTTTTTAAAATTGTTTTGATTCAAGCTACTAAATAGTAAGGTTGTCTTCATTTCTTGAGGTTCAAACTAATCGATTGTTATTTTATGCTCATAAATAACCACTTCACACTTAATTTTTAATATTTATTTTTTCCCATGAAAAGTTATGAAATGCATAACGCCTGATGTACAAAAAGCTATGTTATAAATTTTTGTCTTATCACATAGATTACTACATTGTTTTGATAAAACCTCGATGTCGATAAGGATTTTAATTATCGAGTATCATTTTCTTTCAAGTTGTGAAATGTATTTGATTTAGTGTGTTTCCTTTTGACTATGTTTAACACATAGAAAAAAACAATATATCAAACAATTTTTCTTATGTTTATATATTCCATCAAATAATATTTGACCATTATACTCATAAGTTTTATTTGGAGTCATCATTTGAACTATGACCTTTTCGAGACTTGATTTTCCAATTCACGAACATATGGATTTAATTTTCCTTTAGTTCATGAAATTGAAAATTCTATTCAAACCCTATATTGACTACATTATCACTAGACTTATGACTCTATGATCTACATCAATGCACCTCTTAAAGTGTTCATGTATTATGCTCTTAGTTATAATACCATGTGAAATAGGTAATATTTTCTTCATATTATATGCCTAATATTTTACACATATCTTAAGACAAGATCCAAACCTATTATACATCATTACCACTTTATGGCATTCAACACATAAGTAGAGATACCTAATTTTGGTCATTTGGCTCTTGGTAATGTCGAGTTTTGCTTATATGCATTGTATATGACTTATATGTATAAACATAGTTCAAATTATCTATCCTACCCTATCCAAAGGCTTACAACAAGATCAAACCCTCATCCTACTACTCATTCCCATACAAGATGAATTCTATTTGTCATATACATCTTATGCCTCATGTATGGTCACATGTAGACCATTATTTCAGCTTTCAACCCTATATTTTTTTGCCGGTGATACCTCGGTAGAAGGCCCTAGCTTGCAAAAACATACTTGAGAACTAGTCCTTGATAATATCATACATCGACATACTCTCATAAAGTGTGCTAGGACATTATCGTGCTTCATATATCCAAAATTAATGGGGAAGAGTTGTATACAACATAGTTTCACCCATATCTACAACTAGTCCTATTTACAATATATATGCAAAACCTCCATATCGGGCCGAATACAAAAATTCTCTAAACCATTAACAAATTCTTCATGAAAATAAGCAAAGCCCAAGACAAGATCTCAACAAAACATGCCATTCCCTTTGAACACTCGGAGAGACCTCTGTAATGATATCCACATATGAATCATCCTTACTATGCTTTTGCTGAGGAAGAATATGGTTGCACACAACATTCGGGCATCACCACCTTGGCATTCGCATGAAGCTCAATACCTTGATTCTCTCTGCTGACCTCAACCTACACATAAGCGCCTGCCTGAACCTTTCATGAGGAATGACTATGAAATTGGATACGACCGGGCGCTCCTCTAGAATCACATGCTCTTTATGAAGAATAAATTACGGAGGAATTAGACATGATATTAGCGGTGCTCAAATCCCTGTGCCATGTCAAATACATTTCTCCTCTTAATTGACTGATTTGGTTCTAACATAAACTTCCTCATACTTTCAAAAATATTTGATTCCTCCTCTTCAAATCCCTCGGCCAAAAACCAAACTTTTTCCAACCAAATCCTCATGGCCGCATTAAGAATTTTCCCATCCATTCGGATGAGAAAGACTCCCTTAATCACTAGTTAACTAATAAGCATTAATATACAAATTAAAATATACCACCCAAAAATTACAAGATATCTAGTGGCGGATATGAGTTCTCAAAACACAAAAGTAGAAGTGCACTTATTTGATCATAAAATAAAATGTGTAATCTATGAGTGCATAATGATTCAGCAAAGGGTTTATTCAACATGTTGTCGAGGGTGATTCTAGCTCGGTGATCCTTCCTTGTTTGTCAGCCTCTCTCTTTATATTGATGAATTTTATAAATAAAAGTGCATGTGCACTTTGTGAGGGTTCTTCTCCCATTTTTCTTCCTTAGAATCTTTTGGGTTCTTCTCTTTGAAACTCAAAAATTCATGCTTTCGACCTATGTAACTCACAAAATGGGGATTTTATTTCATTAGATCTATATGTAAATGATAAAATATCAATTAATGTAAGTGTGGTTTCCCTCTTTCCTTCAAATAATTTATGTTTGGTGTGAATATTCTACCCTCTTGCGTATTTTTTGTTCTTCACTTATTTGTATTATAACTATGTGCATCCTTATAATCTTATTTGTGTGAACTTGCATCGAATCATTTGAGATTGGGAGGCTCCACCTTCTTCTAGTCTTATCATTGCCCATGTTATCTTATATTTTTATTCCTTACACCTCTCCCTCTCTCTGGTTCCTTGTATGTTTTAGTGTAGGATTAAATATAGGAGCAATTTTAGTATTATAATAGGTTGTCTTATGTTGGTTATCCCAATAGACGTAATAGAGGAAACCAACCTTCTCCTAAGTTCTATCTTAAGTTGCAAGTCACACACTAAGAAATAGTCCCATGTTGCCTCAAAATTTTGAATCTTTCTGATTCGAGTAGGGTGAAATTTTGAGCTCAGCAGTTTTTGACACACTGGTGGGATGGTTTGTTAAGCATTAGATCATTTCTACTAATTTTAGTTGTGTAGCTTAGTAGTTTCAACCTTTAGAAGCATTCCTTCAACACATCTAGTGACTCCCAAATCCACGAATATTCGGTTTCATGTAGTTTAACTCCCCATTTCATGAAGAAGAGGAACATATCCACAGAGATCCGTGACTTCTCCAAGTAGAAGTTTTCAACTCCACCTCTAGGTAGACCATTTTCACTTCCTATCAAAAGTCTCAAACCCATTCCATTCATGGCACATCAAATAAATTTACCATTCATTAGCTTTAATGGAGGAATCTCGTTATTCCTATCCACACAACATGATATCCCAATAGCCTCCTTGAAGAGTATTCCCTTCTTCACATGTGAAAATTCTACCACGTCGGTGGAACACTTGAATATGTTTCAAACATATGTTCGAGACATGCAGTGATGGAAGATGATGTTGCGGTGTGGCTATTGGCATCATCTCTCAAAGGGAAAACCTTGTAATGGTACAAAAGTTTACCTACTACTTCAATCCGCACTTGGGATGAAATTGGAACTGTTCTTTTTCAATAGTTTGATGAAAAGGAAGACAACATTTTACTTCTTAAGAATTTAACCAAAATCAAGTGGGCTCCATCAAACAAGCTTCATGGTGGATTAAAAGTTAAAATTCCAAAAAACTTGGGACAAAATTCAGTCCTTCTAAGGATGACCCCATAAGGTACATTTTGTATAATTTCTTAGAGATTTAAATCCTGAAATAGCGGTGATGATACAATCCATGAATGTTATTTAACTCCCAAATGCTTATCCAATAGCCATTAGGGCTGAGAACTATTTAATCCAAGAAGGAAAACTAGCCCCTAGATTACAATGCCCATTTTCCTTGGATTTCCAAATGATATCAAATTTGCCATGGCTCCTATTTCTCAACCATTTTCTTCATCTTGTTCATCCACATATGGTTCCCCCATAAAGGAGAAATTAATTTAAATCCTTAGTGTTCAACTTAAAAACTTAACAAATGAGATTGTCTCCCTCAAGAGACAACAAGCTCAAGCTCCAAAGAATTATCCTAACCCTCCTTAGGGTTACCCAAAACAAGGATTTAAACACCCAAATCAAATATTTGCAAAGAATTTCCCACCAATAAAAATTCCAAATCCAAACTCGTAGCCCCTACCGTCTCATAGCTTAAGAAAATCTATTCTTCCAGTCTAGAATAATATGGCCTAAGGTTTTGAATGGTTTTATTCTTATGATCAACCCCTTAACCAATATGCATGTGATAATGGAATGAGTTCTCTATGGGTAAAATATATCATGGTGCAAACACCTTTTTACTAGCAAGAACAAACCGCGGACCCATTATAAGTAAATGTAAAATAGACACAAGAGGCCTCCTCTCGAACCTAACTTAATGCTCTTCAAATTTGAAGAATTTTTAACATTCAATCAAGCCACATGCAATTTAAATAGGATGCGACTTCATGTGGAGGGAAATACGAGTTTCGATAAGAGTTTGATGGATGTAAGGTATCCTCCTCATGTTTCCCCTTCCCTACGTGATGATCCCACTCAACTCGTAGACTAGAGTGTAAGTTTAGTTTCATTTAGTCGGTTGTGTATCGGTGAATAACCATATAAGCAACAAGTTCCATGGAACATAAAAACTCACACAACACTTTGCAAACCCATAGGGTGTATAGTTTCCACCCATCAAAGATATTTGTGGATGAAACAAAGAAGCAAAGAACTTGTCTCTCCTTCATTGCATAAATCCACATGCATTCCTCTCAACAGTGTTGAACAAATGAAAAGGAAAAACCTAAATGTCACAATGTGGGATACCTTATCAAATTCATCTCAAAGGGATCTATTGCAAGAATCATTAAAGAAACTTCCACCTCTTGACCCCTCCATGCAAAAAGTGGATTCCATAGTTATCATCTATCATCCCAAGGGAGAACAAGTAAGTTAGATTGTTAAGCCTCCCTTGTTACGCATGTCTCGATAGTTAACAAGAACCTTGTACACAACTGCATGATATATTCTGGTGCTACTACCTCAATGATGCCAAAAATATTCCAAATATCCTGAGAATTGAGTATAGTCTAGCCTCAAAGGGTGTTTTTCATCTTGATTGATCAACAATGCAAGTTTTGGGTGTAATAAAGGATTTGGAAACAACTCTTCATGCTTTCCCAAGCTAACTATAACACAAGAAATATCTATGATCAACTTACCACCATTTTTCATCCTCTACCTCTCCATATATTTCATAGCCAAAGTGGGTGGATATATTTCTTCGTATTAGTCTCATATGATACTAAGAACAATGTATGGAACTATGTTTACAATAAAATATGATCCCATCTCAACTTATCATGTTATATTTCATGATCTGGTCCTTTTAATGTAAATTACATGGCCCAAGAAGAAATGAGCGAGTGATCTCGAATTTGTCAAAAGCAGTGCATTCATTAGTTTCTTTTCCTAATCTCATGTTAAATGAATGGGATAAGAAGCATTATGAATACGACCCCTATAAACAGATTATGGAGACTAGTCTATGTACTTATTTCATTCATGAAGAAGAATTCACTATTCCCATGTCACATGAGGAAGAAGAACATGGCGCTTTTGGGTTATGGAAGATGTATTTTGATGGTTCTAGAAGCATAAATGGATCTAGGTCGGGTGTATTTCTTGTCTCCTCAATGGATATAAAATTCCTCTATGCTCACATGTCATAATTTGCATGCTTAAATAATGTGGCAGAGTATGAAGCATTGGTTCATAGTCTTGTTATTGTAGAAAAATAAAAAATCAAGGATTTGTAGATATTTAGGGATACTAAATTGGTCATCCACAAAGTCGAGAGGCAAGTTTGTAGATAAAACAACTCTTAATATCGTATATGCCTTTGAGTTTGGGACTTTAGAGAGTTTCAAAGTTTTCAACCTTCGGATGATACCATGAAAGTAGAACAAAGATGTAGATAAAATGGAAACCCTTGGCTCTCAGATTTCTCCCACTGGGGACCTTATCCAAGGAAATCAGCATGTCAAATTGGTTGTAATACCATCTATTCTAGATAATTATGTTAAGCTAGAAATTTTTTGAGAATGGTGAGTAAATAGTCCAATTCATATAGAATGAGGTTGAGTTCTCTTCTAGGTTTGATCCGATATGAAAGATAGTTATGATGATCAAATAATTTATTTGTGAACAAAAAGGATACTCAAAGGATTAATAACTATTGAATACATATTCAATTTCGATGATAAGGTTAAATGAAAGAATAGAAACATTTCCATGGGTTAGGAAGATTACAAACTAAATACCATTGCCTGAGGTAAGTAGCTACTTACTTGGAAGGGTGTGTGATCAAGTTGAAGAGCAAGATTTTATTTCCTTATGTCAGGAATATAATGATATCTTCTCATGGAATTATGAGGATCTTAATGGTTTTAACCTAAAATTTCTTAGCAAGATATTGGCCTTTATCTCGATGTTAAGCCAATTAGGAAAAAATAAAGACCGTAAACACCAAGATTGATCCCCTCATGAGGAAGGAGTTATCCAAACTCATTGAATCAAAAATCATATTTCCCATCAAATATTTCTTGTAGGGGCTAATCTGGTCCCTGCTAGGAAGAAGAATGGATAAATAAGACTTTGATTAGTTTCAAGAATTTAAACAAAGCTTCATTAAAGGATCATCATCCTTTGCCCTTTATGGAACCGACTTTTGCATATGGTGGTCAGATATGAAATATTCTCTATGCTTGATGGCTACTTAGGATTTAATCATATTAAGATAAAAGAGGAGGATCAATATAAACCTACGTTCACAACCAAGAGGGGAACATACGCATATCAAAAAATGCCTTTTGGTTTATCCAATGCGGGTGCCACTTTTCATAGGGCGATGGACATTACTTTAAGGATTCATCAACCATTTTGTCCTCATATCTTTGGATGAAATCAAAGTATTTTTGAATTAGGTTAAAAAACATATGGATAATTTGGAGAAAATTTTCAATAGATGCGAGACAATTCAAAGTGTCTTTAAGCCCTTAAAATGCACTTTTACGGTTCCATAGGGTAAGTTATTAGGTCACATTATTTCAAAGAATGAAATTGTAATTGACCCAAAAAGAGTATCTTCCATTTTCTCTCTTTCAATACCAAATCATAAGAAATCCCTTTAGTATTTCACGGGAAAGATCACTTTTGTTAGGAAATTTATTCCTAATTTTGTGGGATTAATCAGACCCATTATTGTAATGTTGAGGAAGGATACGACTTTCAAATGGACCGCGGAAGGAAGAGAATTTTTTTTCAAAATCAAAGTCATGATAGTTCAAATGCCAACACTCATCAATCCATATTTTACAAAGGACTTCATCCTTTATGCTTATGGTTTTGACCTTAGTATCCCAAGCAGTTCTCACTCAAAAGAATGATAAATACTTAGAACACTTTGTGGCCTTTTTAGCCTAACATTGAAATATTTTGATCTTAGGTATAGTCATTTAGAAAATAAGGTTTTATCTATCTTGCAAGCTCTCAAAAAATTAGATCCATACTAACCGCCAACCCTATAAAATTATTAGTCTCACATCTTAATGTGAGAAACTTTATCATGGGAGCAAAAATCAGTGAAAAGAGAGTCGGGTGGGTAACCAAAATCATGGAGTTTGATGTGACCATCAAGCCTACAAAATTGGTGAGAGGTAGAGAATTATGTGAAGAAAATTCTCTAGAGGCTCAATACTGATCAAGACACTTATTTATTTATGGAATAACTAGAAAAATATTTAAAGGATATGCGAGAACTTAGAGGCTCCTCAAGGTGAAGAACCACATAATGTTGAATTCCTGTGTAATATAGAAAACCCACGAGACAAAATGAATTCAACCTAATCATGACAGTTAGACCAACATGGAAAAATTTATAGCAACAGGAAACTACCCTCCTAATTTGAGAAAAGATAAGAGAAGGAATTTGAGGTTACTGATCGAGTTCATTATATGTTAATTAGTGAGATTATCTTCAAAATTAATATGGATAGTGTCATGCTAAGGTATATTTGTGAAGAAAAAGTAGATAAAGAATTAAAGGAATTCCATGATGTTTTTTTGGTGGAAATTTCTCAACCAAGGCTATATGATGAAAATTATTAGAGCGAGTTACTTTTGGCCCACATTATTCATGGATGCAAATAAATTGGTAGGAAATACAAAGATTTTTCCTTCTTCACTTTGGTAATAAAAATATGGCGGCCCTTCCCCTTCATCCTTTTGAGCGAGATGAACCCTTTTCTCACGGGAATTGATTTCATTTGAATTATTAATCCTCCATCAAGTGCAGGTCATATATTGTTCTTAACATCAACATATTATTTTACTATGTTGATAGAGGCCATACTACTCAAGGAGGCTATGGAATCAGTCATCCTTGATTTCTATAATATATTGTAATAAGATTTGTGATTCTCCACACCATCATTTGTAATAATTTTAAGCCATTTTATGTTATGGGATCTCTGATTGGGCTCTTAGACATAGAGTGTATTTGAAGAATTCCTCCAACTACTACCCATAAGCTAATGGTTTGGAAGAATCTACCAAAAATAACTTAATTAGGATAATAAAAATGACTATGGAGTTCAATTAAAGGTAGGGGCATTCTAAAGTAAAAATTTCTCTTTGGGATGACAAAATAAATCAAAAAGGAAATTGAGAATTCCCATTTGTCTAGAGTATGTGGCAAAGAATCTAGGTTGCCATTGGTACTTGAATTACCTTCATTGGAACTAGATCAATAGTTGGAATTATAAGGTACAGATTGTAGACACAAAATCATGCACTTTAGACATTATTTAGTCCCAGTCTCATACTACTATTTAAAAGGTTTTGAGTGAAGAAAGTACTAATTAACCCTTGTCTTTTGGTCATCTTATCTTATTTTATTTCGTCATTCCTGAACTTTTACACCTACATGCCTAGTCCCTCTGTAGGCACTCCAATCTATATAATCATCCCGAGATCCATCCTTTTCGGGGTTTCTTTCACAATCCTTCCCGCTTCTAGATTCTCCAGTCACCTTTGTGACACATAGTCTTTATGAGCATATTCTATTATTTGAGTTATTTCCTCTTCTCTCTTGCACTTTAGGGTTTATATTTTCATTATATTAGTTTTTTGGGTCATCTTTAAATTTATTTATAACATCTATTTACTTTATTTACAACTATTCATATCTTAGATTAACTATATGGCATATTCCACATTTTAGTTAATAATCTTAGTGAACGACGTTTCAACACTTCCATTTGATCATGTCATCTTCTTATCAAGTTATGGCTCAATATTCTTATCCTATTGTTGTCCACTTTTTTCAAGGGAAAAATACATCCGAAGGAAGGAAAACAATACCACAGTGTTGAAAAATTTCAAATCCATACCTTCCAAAAGCACCCCAAACTAGTTCATCCCCAACATCGGCCTTACCCAGTCATTCCAATGACCATCCAATGGATGTAAAATCAATCCCTAGGTTATATAGGAAAGAAAAATTTAGTCCCCCTAGGTGATTTTAGGAGTTCTTAAAGAATGTCAATTTTGGGCAGTTTTGGGAAGGGCTACCACTAGCCTTCTGGGGTAGTTGCCCCCTGAAGTGGAATAGAGGAGAAAAATTAAACATGGAGATGCAATCAAGGTATAAGAATATCAAGGAAAATATTTTGGAAGATTCAGGGAATATTTGGAAGTTTTGGGGGAGGTTCATTAAAAACAAGTTCTCAAGCCTAGGTAGCGCACAATGTTACATAAGGAGTTAGGATATAAACAAGACATACTAGGAAAGATCATTCGAGAGATATAAAATATGGTGGAATCATATTTTTCACAACACCTAAGCATAATATGTTTATATCCAGTTTTTCTCATGCTCACTCATCAAGCCTATAAAAAACATCTAATTTTTTAGGGCTCAAATGGAATAATCAAGAACTGAGACCCCCCATTGGATTCAGAATGCCATTTTAAGTCAAATTAATATAAATTTTCACATTAAAAATCCATCGGGAACTCCAAATACGACCTTCACAAGTTTTCTCTCAAGTTCTCATACTTAGCCAATTTTGAAGTGGACACATGTCAACTCTAGGATCTGGCACATTTTGATGTCTTTTTCATCCCTTTAGAAAAGGGACATGAGGGAAAATAAAATGCGCCCATCCCTTTTAATCCCTTTGATCATCCATAGGATCCTCTGCATCGCCACTTCAGTCCCCAGGAGCTAGTCAGAGCCATTCCTCTCACTACATGGATGATCACCAAGTGTTGCAATTAGGAGTGATGTGCAAATTGATGTACCTTTCATCCCTTAATAAAAGGGACAAAAAATTACACCCATCTCCATGAAGCTTTGGAAATCCAAAAATTGTAAAAAACTAATTGTCGTGTTGTTTCTCCATTGTTGCTCGTGAAACTCACTTTGCCGGAAGAAATTTGCAGAGAACTTACAAACCTCCATTTCCCCTCCTCATTTATTCTTCCCTCCATTATTCCTACAAGTAAAGGACTGCAATAACATAAAAACTCTATTTTTTTAGCCACCACCATGTCCGTTCATTGCCATAAACCCTCATGAACCAAAACGGTGAGATGTTCATATCTCACAATCAAGGCACGAATCGAAGAACCGTTTTCCATTTGTCTTCATAATTTTCAAATGCCATAAAAACCTCACCAATGGATCTCTCATATGAACTTTGGATTATTTTTAGTGAAAAAACTCTCCATTATGTGCAACAAAGACAAAAATCTAATTTCCCCATCAACCAAAGAATTGGTTTGCTTTAAGAAAATTCACTAGTGAAATAAGAAGAAAAAACCCACATTGAAAATATAATTTTCATCACGATCCAAGGTGGAAGAGGAAACATACAATTTTCAAGCTCCATTAATGGCTGCCATGACATAGCAGAAAAAAATTCAGTGAGCTACCTCTCCACTTCTCAAGGTTCCTAGTGGGTGGAATCACGCGAAAATCGGTGGAAATGATCCTTGAAAAATCTAGTTTCACGTGAACTAGTTTTCGTGCCATGAAGTCCCTATTTTTAGGGATATGGAGGGCTGTGTTTTTATTATAATTCTTCCCTCTTGAATAATTTTTCAAATTCCCAAAGATCGGTGGCGAAATCATCTGAAATTCGGGGGGAAGGGTCTCCGAAAAATCTAGTTTCTTTCAAACTAGTTTTTTGCACGATGAAGTTGCCAATCTCTCAAGATATGGAGGACTGATTTTTTTATCAATATTATGCCCCCACTCCATGCCCAAAGCTTTTACTAGGAGAATTTTTATTTATTTATTTATGAACTTCGATGAGTGAATCACAACAAAAATTGGAGCATGTGATCGCGACGAAGAGCCAAACCCAAAATGTCATTCTGTTGCAAACCAAGGCCATTTTCACTACTTAATAAAATAACACATTCTATGCTTCCACACATGTTAAATATAGTAAGTCCCGGGTTGCAAGTTTGATCATCCGGGATAGTCAGAAAAGGTGTAAAATGGAGACAGAGCAGAAAATGACAATTTTCCCAAAATAGAAGGTCCTAAAAAAGCAACCTGCTAAAAATATAAATGTGCTAAAAATAACAACACCTCGGCCATGGAAGAGAATAGAAAATGCTATAATTTTCAGAAGGTGAAATTGGAGAAAATATGGTGATATGCCCCAAAATGGAAGGTTATGATCTCATATTCTAAAAATATAAAGTTTCAGTGTTGAGAGCAGAAAGTTGCAGATGGCCTCACCCTCACTCATCTTTCCACTTTTTGGAATCTTCACGGGGTTTTAAAATTGCATTATAGCTCAAAAAAAGGGATGAGAAATTCATAGAGGTCCTGGAAGTATCATCCATAGTTGATTGTGTTGATTGCATAGCATCGTGAGTGCGACATGTGAATTCATCTTCACCACTCGGGAGTTGGGTGATTCAAAATGAATCAGTTAGGGTGTGTTCAATGAGAATAGGATTTCATCAATCAAGTTCCAAGGATGATCATTAGGAGCATTTCCTGTGTTCATTCTTGAAACAATACTCATTCCATAGTCCAGGGTGTTTGTGCATCATGCAAGGGAAGAGGCTACGATCATCGTCTTCAACTTCTTCAATGAGGGTGCTACTTCATCAGAGATATCCTTCCCCTCTCTTATACTCTCTTTCTCCCCCTCTCCTTTCTCTCTCCTTTCTAATTCTTCGTTGAGCACAATCATTGTTTTTGTCCTATTCACTTAAGTGACCTATTTTAAATTTGTAAAAGTATTTTCTCAAAATTATAAGAGAAATACTTAATTCATGGAAAACGAAAGGTCACAAGTGGAATATGGAAATGAAGAGTCATAGGTTAAAGGAAAATTTAGATTATTATAAATTGGGGACGGCCTCACCATTCCAAAAAAATTCTAAATTTTTGAAGAACTTATACTTTGTAGCATTCGAATTTTGGTAGATTAATTGAAGCTTTGTATTCATCAATACACATGGAATAAAAGCTACACTTATTCTATTCCCCTTTCTTGTTTTCCTCTATTTCCCTCTTGTATGCACTTTGTAAGAATGGAAATCAAAGAGAAGATTTTTATCTTTGATGAATGAGCCTCAGAGAACTTTGTATCTATGTGGGTTTTATTTTTCTCACTAACCGCTTCATTGTTGCTTTATTTTATATTGAATGTTGAACTACTCTGGTTACTAGGTGTGAGCTTTGAAATTTTCCTACTCATGGTAGTAAATTCCCTCAGAATTCCCTTCCTTCCCTCTAACACTTTGTAATTTTCTCCCTTGTACCCCATACAAGAATTTTTTCTGAGTTCATTGAAGTGTTCCTATGTGATCCCCGTCCTATTTGGAAAACCAATAGCATTTAGATTAGGATGAGATTAGTTAAATTCAATAATGGGATATTTACCATTCAATGCGAGAGGGTGTAGCCTATGAACATTAGTGGAGACACCTAATTTGTCCACCCGAAAATTTTTATCACCAACACCTACCTTTGCACTAACTAAGGTCTCGGGCATAATTACCAACACCTAATTTGTCCTCCTCGCTTTGTCACACCTAGGGTTGATCCATCCATCAATGTAGTTACTACTTGTCATACTTGTCCTAATCCACCTATGGCTCCACCCATATATATTCCTCCACCCATTACTCTTGACTCCTCCCACTTCTTCCAAGGGCTATGACATCATTGAACAAATTAAAAATACACCCGCTAATATATCTCTTTATGATTTTTGTGTAATGCACCATATTTTCATAACATGTTAGAAGCTGCCATTAATATTGAAAGTGATAATTCCACGGTGGAATTTTCACATCTCATATAGTCCCTCCATAACCACATGCTATATCTTTCACTGATGAGGATTTGTCACCTTTTGCAAAAATAAATCTGTGTGCTCCTTTACTCATTATTGTTGTTAGCACTACTTGCATTAAATGAGTCCTCATTGATAATGGTTCAGGTTGTTAATTTATTTGTTCATTATCTTTTGAAGAAATTGGGTATTAATGATAATCTAATCTCTAATAATTCCACTCTCATCTGTGGTTATGATTCTACCACTCGCACATGCTTAGGGACTATCTCATTACATATTCGGGTTAGGCCTAAGACTATTCTTACTTAATTTTATGTTATCGATGCCTCCTTGATGAGTGCATAGATTGGCTCATTAATATCACTTCTTTAGACCGGAAATTCTCTTCGTGATATGACTTATTTGTATATGGGGATGTTTTGTATAGTCATGTCTTAGTAGATTGATGCATTTTTCCTTGCTATTATTTATAAAAGTCATTTATCACATGACCTCCTACTAACTATTTTTATGAGATCAAATATGATGATGTGTGCAGGAATGATGGAGGTTACTGGTGGATAAGTTGCCTAAGTTCGATGCATGTGGCTGAAGACTATTTCGAATTGACCTATTAGTTTGGGCTTGACTCTAACGGCCCGTAGGAATCTAAGAGTTTCAATTGATATTTGATGAAGTAGTGTTTAATGCCACCTGATGTGGTGGATCTTGTAACAAAAATTATCTATATGAAGACTTTGTCTTCAGAACGGGAGTACCGCTTTTTTTTGGGATTCATCGAAGAAAATTATTTGCACACTGTTCTGTTCTAGATTTTTTTTCTGATATGTTATGAAATCATTTGGAAGTTAATAAAATCTACGGCATTTTGAGAATCATAAGTTGTTGATCACTCTATCCCGAGGAAGAGCAAGGGCCCACTCAACCGAGGAGATACGAGGTTACTTTGTGTTTTACATATATACGATCCTTCAATTAGTTTTACTAGAGTTGTCATTTGAGGATTTCTACATGCATGCTTTGATTAACTATCTCTGTTTTCTCCATTATTACTTTCAATTTTAAGTAGATGCTTTTGTCATGCAAATTTAGCTCATAAACAGTCTTACTTTGTTGAATTCCAGGTTATTCGATTATGTTTTAAATTGTTAAGAATAAGTGTGTGTATTTTACTTCCGTTGAATAGCCACCAAGCTAAGCAACCCCCCAACAAACTCAGCGTATAGCTGGTTCTTCTAGACTCTATTGCATATTGCCTTGGACACACCCTGGTTTAGAATGACACTGACAAAGATTACGTCAGTTAAATGATTGGAAGAATACAATGACCCATCATTTTTGGTGTCGTTTCCGGGGACCCACACATAACCATAAGCTCCATTATTTTATTCCATATGTTATGGGTGTTAATAGAGTTCATATAGGAAACCAATAGTTCTCCCGGACCTTGATTTAAACCAACCAACCTGGATGCATAGGTCACGAGATAACCAAGGGAGATTTATAGCATGCAATATTCAACAAATCTCTTTAGACACTTCACAAGGGAGAAACACTGAGAGTGATAACAATTCCAATTCCATGCCTAGAATATTTTCGAGCATTCTCAGTATCCTCTTCACATCATTCTGCAATGGGGATCTTAGGAATCTTTGAAGAACAACCTTTGGGATGAACATTTACATACCCCATTGTCCTCGATGCTGAGATGAGGATGCACCCATGAAAAACATCTCACCATCCATCCTCCCCTCTTTCGAGGAATGACCAAAGAAGAACACGATCGGTTTCTATTTGAATTTTAAATCCTGTGCCAAACATATGATTACCGAACTAACAATCAAAAACTCAAATTATTTCCCTCCACTCTAAAGGATTCCACTATGAGATGGTTTATGGGGTTACCATCTAACTCCATTAATTCTGGGAAGCCATGGAAATAGCCTTCTGGATAATAAATACCAAGACTATTGTAGAGGAAGGGATAGAAGGGAGGAGTTCTTTCAAATACGGCAAAAGAAGATGAGAATCTAGAAGATTATCTAGATAGATTCCTCTTTCTCCATAAACGCTTAGCGGTGGGTATGAGTTACATACGAGACATCACTAAAACAGTCTTTACAGAAAGGATTTGGATGAGGAAACCAAGGATTCTCTCCACCTCATGGGAGGAGGAGACATGCATAAGCTTACCATGGAACAAATTCTTCGAGCTATGTAGAATATATTCTAGAACACGTGGAGGTATAAGAAGGAAACCAACATCCAAGTCTTTGGGTACCTCTACGAACTTCTAGAATAAATGGCCAACATGAAAACAAACATTATGTTGTAATTAACATCCACAATAGATGGAATCAAGGCAAAAGCCACCCCGCTAAAGAACCATTGGACATGTTTTGCCCTAAATGTCAGAAGAGACACCCCTTGAGAGAATATCCTTTGGGTGTCACAGATATGTGCTTAATCGTGAAGTAACTAACCATGACACTAAACATTACACACTTTAACCACAATTGAAGGGAGGTTTGAATGCAATCTCTCAAACAAGTGCTGAATTAAATTTTGTCCAAAAACCAAACAATCAGGGTGGATTCCCATCTAGACCAACTCAGAATCCCTGGAGAATGCCATGGCCAAATCAAGCCTCTCAGTCTTCTTGGGGAAAACCTGAGTGGGAAAACTCAAACTAGATGACTTATCCATATCCACCACCTTGGACAAATCCCTACACTTAGCCGAGGTTGGGCTCCACCACCCACAACCAATCCTTGGCAAAATCAGCAGTGGGGTCCTCAACAAAATTTTAGCCAAAATCAGTCCTGGGCACCACCACAAAACAATAATCAACAACGTAGGTTCCAAAGCCCACAACAAGCTTTAATGCCTCCAGCATATCAAAATCAAGGACAAGCAACACAAACACAACTTCCGGCTCAGCCAGTAGCCAATCCAAAAAATCAACAGATAGCTTCAATTGATGACACAGATGTGGGTAATACCATGCAGGTTAACACTATTGGTAATTTACGATTACGATCTGGCAAAATATTGAACCCTCCTGTTGTTATCATAGAACTACTGATGATCCCAATAAGGAAGAAAAACTTGAAGGAAACAATGATTCTTCACCAATACCAGATGAGTAGAATGCTCAAATACCCAAACCAACTACAACCCCTTTCCCTGAGTGATTACAGGACACTCGAATTCCAGATGAAACAAAATTAGTTCAGGAATTGAAAAAAGTACATATTGAGGTTCCACTGCTACGTGTAATAAGGGACATCCCGAACTAAACCAAACCATTAGAAATGAATGTATAAAGATGCCATGAAGAAAAAAGAAATACCCAAAGACCTGCCAGTCGAAGGAAATTTGGCTGATTTAGTTCTTTGGCACCCTCATCTCAACAAAATATGGGGATCCTGGGCCCTATCATTACTATTTGTATAAACAACTAGTCAATCTCCAATGTTTTGGTGGATCTTGGTGCTGCTATTAATGTTATCACAATGAAATGTTTAACCAACTATCTTGATGGGACTTCAACCAACCAACACTATTATGTAGTTAGTAGATCAATCCATTTACATGTACACGATGGTGTGGTTGAAGATATAATGGTCCTTTGTTGAATCATGGGAGTACCGAGTTGATTTCATGGTTTTGCAGCCTAAAGCTCGAAGTTGGGATATCCTATCATCTTGGGAAGACCTTGGTGGCTACGATTGCTTTGCTTACATTGACTATAGGTCGTGAAACAAGATAATTCTAAATGGGCAGAAATCCAAACACATTTCATTATATCCTCCTGCTCGACCTTATACGAACAATTGTGACAGGTATGGGTGGATTCTTTGGATACTAAATTTTTGAATTCTTATTTTCGGTCACTATTGTGGTACACAATCATATGATGGAGGCTGCAGAGTCTTATATGCTGATTGATTCTAAGGACTCTGCAACTATGGAAATCAGTACTACTTCTACGGAATTCAGAATATCGGCAGAAGACATTACCTCTGCTGAGTCTGGTAGGAAACTCTATGCTTATAATTCCAAACATCTAGTTCATGATTTCTATTGTCCTTTGACTAAGGTTATGTCTTTTGATAACGTATCCATCCTACACATGCTCCAGCCCCATGTTTTCCCATTGAATTCTTTTATCACTAGTACAGAGCTTGCTCTTGCGGATGATACTAAGCAGGTGCTTGTCAGTTTGGGTAAAGAGCTGACTATAGGAAGCGACTTGGAGGTCAATCAAGAAGTTAGGGTGCTTGAGGTTCTGAAGAAACATTCTCATGCTTTTGCTTGGGATTACACTGATATGAAAGGAATTCATCCTAGCATCTGTACACATCGTATTTACACCGATGACGTCAAACCTATAAGGTAGCCGCAACGAAGAATCAATCCAACATTGAGAGATATAGTCAAAACTGAGATTGAAAAGCTTCTAAAGGTAGGTTTCATTTATCCTATATCTGATAGTCAGTGGGTCTCCCCATTAGTTATTGTTCCCAAAAAGAATGGTAAATGGTGAATATGTGTTGATTACAGGGAACTTAACAAAGCCACTAAGAAAGATTATTTTCCCCTGCCTTTTATTGACCAAGTCCTGGACAATTTGGCTGGTAAGAAATATTTCTCTTTCTTGGATGGGTTTAGTGGGTATAATCAAATTAGTATTGCTCTTGCTGATTAGGATAAGACTACTTTTACGTGCCCTTGGGGTACATTCGCTTACAGAGTCTTACCTTTTGGGCTTTGTAATGCCCCTGCCACATTTCAGCGGGTAGTCTTGGCCATTTTTGCAGATCTTGCTAACGACTGTGTTGAGGTTTATATGGATGATTTCACTATCCATGGATCCAATTTTGATGAATCTTTGAATAATCTTGAGAAAGTACTCAGTCGATGTGAACAACACCAACTATCTCTGAGTCATGAAAAATGTCTAATGATGGTTGATCAAGGAATTGTCTTAGGTCACCATGTGTTAGCCCAAGGTATAAAGGTGGATCCCAAAAAGATATCAGTCATCACCCAATTACCTACACCAGCTAATCAGACTGACATCAAAAGTTTCCTTGGCCATGCAGGTTATTACCGCCGATTCATAAAAGATTTTAGCAAAATTGCTACCCCAATGTTTTCATTGCTAACCAAAGATTGTGTTTTTAAATGGTCTTCTCAGTTTCAACAAGCATTTGATTCTATCAAAGATAAGTGACAATGGCCCCCGTCTTACGTGGCCCTAAGCGGGACAAAATTTCCATATCCACACCGATGCTTCTAATACAACCATGGGCGCATTGTCCTGGACAAAAAGACTCAAAAGATCATATGTATGCAATTTATTTCATCAAAGAAAATCGATTGCTACTGGTAAAAGAATTACACTACTACGGAAAAAGAGTTTTTGGCTATGGTATATGCTTTGAATAAATTTCATCATTACATCACTGGATATAAAATTTTTGTTTACACTGACCACTCTGCCATTTGATATTTGATGAACAAACCAGTGGTTGGCGGAAGGCTCATTCGTTGGTTGCTCTTGTTGCAAGAATTCAATCTCACTATCATAGATAAGCCTGGGAAATCTAACGTTGTTACTGAATTTATTTCCAGAATAAATGTTTCAGGTGATGACGAAGCAGTCCAAGATCAATTTCCCGATGAACACTTGTTTGCTATCTCCACAAAGACTCCCTGGTTCGCTGATCTAGCAAATTATTTAACAACAAGGAAGTTTCCTGCTTCTTTTACTCATAAAGAAAGAAGGAGATTGGTTAGAAATAGTGCAACATATAAATGGTGTAACGGATTCTTATTTAAATGTTTTCCTGACATGGTTCTTCACAGGTGTGTTCGAGAGGATGAGGTACATGACATACTGTGAGCATGTCATGATGAGCTAGGCGGTGGACATTATTCAGTGAAACGAATAATTCACAAGATCCTTGGAGTAGGGTACTATTGGCCTTCCCTCCATAATACTGTCAAGAAGTATGTGTGGCAATGTGATGCATGCCAACGAATGGGAAAACCTACACTTTCTACGGAAATGCCTCTTAACCCTTAGTTGGTTCTAGGACCATTTGAGAAATGGGGTATTGATTTTGTTGGACCATTTGATCCTCCATCTTTTAGGAAGGAGTATCTCTTGGTATGCATGAGACTATGTCACCAAATGGGATGAAGTTCAAGCATTGGCATCTGCCAATGAAGATGTTGTTGCTGATTTTCTCTACAACCGGATATTGCTGCGATTTGGAGCACCAAGGGCCATTGTATCTGATCAAGGTCCTCAATTTGTTTCAAATATGATTGAAGCTTTCTTAGGAATCTACAGAATCAGGCACCAAAAATCATCACCATATCACCCCCAATCCAATGGGCAAGTGGAGGTAACCAATTGAGAGCTCGAGAATATTCTAACTAAGGTGGTTAATGCCGATAGAAAGAATTGGGTACCAAAGCTTCCTGAGGCTGTCTGGGCCTACAACACGACCTGGAAAACAACTACTAGTTTCTCTCCCTATGAGCTGGTCTTTGGGAAGAAGCCACTGTTACTTGTTGAGTTTGAGTTGCGCACCTGGCGAACAACGTTGGAGGTTGGGATCGATTTGGATGAAGCACAACATGAACGAGTGTTGCAGTTGAATGAACTAGATGAAATGTGGATGGAGGCATAGCAGTAGACTGAAATTCTACAGCATCAGCGAAAAAATTAACATGATGCTCACATCAGAAAAAGGATATTTTATGAAGGACAGTGGGTTTTACTCTTTGATTCCTGCTATCAACAGTTTAAAGGAAATTTGCGTACGTGTTGGTTAGGTCCCTATCAAGTGCATCAAGTATTTGATAATGGCTTTGTTCGATTAATACCAATTGATGGAGACAAATGAACTCTTCTGGTGAATGGGAATAGGCTCCGAGTTTATCACCAACCACTGGATAAGCAGACCTTCACCGATGACATTCTGTTAACAATGGATATGCATGCTGAGGAGGCTCTTTGCCTCTCACGCATGGAGTAATTAATCTTTTTCAAATTCAATAAAGGAAGATGATCCTTCCTTCGATCTTCTTCCCTTAGTGGTTTCTATTGTAATTTCCAATAAATGCAGGAATTTTTGTTGTTTCTACTACCGCTAATCATGTTTCATCCCAAATTGCAGGGCGTGGGAATCTACGGATATCGGCTGATTAAATGTGGCATGGGTAAGTGCATCTTAACCTACTAATGATATTTCTATGTGAACATTTCCCCATGTATCCATTTGTCATCATGACACCGTCATCAAATGATTACTATGGTCATCTTGGATCTCCTTCCAAATGGCTTTATGAATGATGGCATAAAGCAGAAGTAATGTCTCATAAATCTCCACATGCTTTGATGTGTTGCACACTGTCAACATCGTGGACAGATGGCGCATGATCCTTAACCATGGGATATGTGCCACTGCAAAAATCTTAATCTCGCACGGATGGCCGGTATCATCACTATTTTTCCACCATCACCCTCACTTGATGATTGCGCTATCCAAGGAATTTGGTGTCATTTGAAATTTAATGCTCTAAAACCACTTCTTTCCATTGTGGTATGTCCATCAGTCACGATTGGTTTTACTGGACACTAGACAAGAAGTGGAAGGGATGCTCAGCTCTGGTTTTTTCTCACTACCGTGTATTTCTCACTTTTGGCTTAGCATGGGACCGCAAAAGACATCAGAACCTACTTCACCTGACGCCTTGCTCTAGAATGCCACCCTTTCATAGGTATTTCATGATTTTGGATGGTTAGATTTCATTCAGAAATTTGAAGGTTTTGATGAGAGCATTGTGGAAGAGTTCTTGAACAATTTTGAGTCCACATGCTCGCAAGTTGGTGGACGAAGAGTTGAAATTACCAGTCAGGTCATTTCTGACCTGTCTGGCCTTCCAAATTTTGGTCTAAAGGTTATGACGAATGCCCCTTGCAAATTTTGATTGCTCAGTTCCACGTCAAAGGAGAGGCACTCCCGGAGGTCATCCTGACTCCATTGGGTGTCCAGAAGGGTGTTAAGTGGAAAAGTTTTCCTGGAATCTAGGGTGAGATTGCTAAATGGGTCAATAGGTATTTTATATGCGATGGACAGGCTTCTATTTTGGGTGGTGATGCGCTCAAAATGCTCATTCACCTTAAAAAGGGACATGTCAATCATGCCCTTTGGGTCAATTTTCCAGAGTACCTCGCAGAGTCTATCATTAAGGTATGCCAGAAACACCGGTCCAGTGGGGGAAATTCCATGCTTAAGCACCCAGGGTTGATTCATCTGTTGTGTTCACACCAAGTTTTCTTTCACCCAAAGCGGAGACTCAAGGGACGTGTTAGTGGTGAAGGGTCTAGGCCTAAGCAACTAAAATTTGGCATCTCTTCTGCACCTTGGTCTACCCTTGCATCGGGCCCTTCACATAGTCAAGCAGGAGGTGACATTCCCGAGGGACCACCCCCGTCCATTTCTGATTCAAAAGGAAAGTGTCCCATGGCCCCCTCTTCCTCCATACAACTACGGTCTTGGCGGCTTGGCTCATGTTTGTGGGACAGTGGTTTCCAATCGGAGTCCTTACACGATGACACCACCCACATTCGGGAGGAACTGCATACGAAGGATGTCCCGGCCGCTCCATCATCTGTTGTTCCATCGTCTATAGAAATTCACACTGTAACCCCGGAAATGCTTAACACTCAAGTGGCACCTTCTTGCAACTATTTGGAGGAGATAAAGATCTGCTAAAATCTTAGTTACAAGGTATGGAAGAATCCACCCTTTTATTACAAGCTGAATTTACATAAAAGACAGTAGAAAAAAATCGAGAGATTGCTACCCCAGAAGCATGAGGTGAGTTGTCTAAAGCGACAACGTGATACAGGTCTTACCCTCTTAGATAATTTCCAATAGTTGTCCCTTCAGAAAAGGGAATTGCAACGAGAAAATCAAAGATTAAAAAGGGAAAAAGAATCTTTGGAAGAGGAAAAACAAAAGTTAACATCTATCTTAGAAGACTCTGTTTGTCCTTTAGCCATCAAACTACCGCTCTTGTAGGAAGCCCTCCTCAATCTACAAACTTGTATGTCCAAGACCAATTTTATTCTTGGCGAGTTATTTCAATTGTGTTCTAAAGCCCCTCATGAAATTCCCGATGGACCTAGTTTTTATCGAGTCACAAGAACAAAGACCCTTTAAATTCAAAATTTGCTCTGTGAATTTTATTTACATAACATGGTAGTAACCAATGTCCCTGATTTCTTGATCAACCTATTTTTGGGGGATTTTCAAATTAAAGGATTTCAATCTGTATTGAGGAATCAAATAACTTAGAGATAACAAACAAAAAGTTTCAATAACACTGCTCAGTCAATCGTTTTTTACATTCACCTAACCCATCACACAGATGTCACCCTACGGAAGAACTTTAGATCATTATATTACCAGGTAGGGGTGGGGGTGCATACTTCTCAGATTTTGCTTCAGTGTATTATTAATTTTGAAAATTATAGTTAGGAGAATTTTGGAGCTGCTTGGCAAGCTTGCGATAGGAGATGGGATACTTTAAGCCTGCCTTTAAAACATAGGGAAGTCCTCTCTCCTCAGAATTTGAGCTGGAGAATGCGAAGAGGTGATGCCCTCATCACCATTATCAAACAAACTGCAAGAGAATACCAGCCAACAATACACTGATGAATGGGAAGGCCTCCAGGTATGGCCTCAACTCCTCTTAAGCCCTCTCACAACATGGCAGAACAATGCAACACGGTCCCATAACAGTTTCACTACTGGGCTGGAAATTACCTCCAATACTCGGGGCTGCAAGAATACGACAAAGCAATACACCGATCAATTCGAGGAGTATGAATGGTGAACAACTTGGAAGGCAAGTGGGTGTAGATGAGTTGCATTAGGACATGCAACAGGTAAAGTTAGGAGGAATGATGAGTGCATAGATCTGCTCATTAATATCACTTCTTCAGACTGGAAATGCTCTTCATGATATGACTTATTTGTATATGGGGATGTTTTGTATAGTCATGTCTTAGTAGATTGATGCATTTTTCCTTGCTATTATTTATAAAATATGTTTATCACATGACCTCCTACTAACTATTTTTATGAGATCAAATATGATGATGTGTGTAGGAATGATGGAGGTTACTGGTGGATAAGTTGCCTCGAGTTTGATGCATACGGCTGAAGATTGTTTCCGAATTGACCTATTAGTTTGGGCTTGATTCTAACGGCCCATAGGAATCTAAGAGTTCCAATTGATATTTGATGAAGTAGTGTTTAATTCTGCCTGATGTGGTGAATCTTTAATAAACATTATCTATATGAAGACTTTGTCTTCGTAACGAGAGTACCACTTTTTTTTAGATTCATCAAGAAAATTATCTCGCACACTGTTTCTATTTTGGATTTTGTTTTCGATATGTTATGAACTCATTTGGAAGTTAATAAAATCTATGGCATTTTGAGAATCAAAATTTGTTGATCACTCTATCCCGAGGAAGAGCAAGGGCCCACTCAACCAAGGAGATACGAGGTTACTTTGTGTTTTACATGCATACAATCCTTCGATTAGTTTTACTACAATTGTCATTTGATGAGTTCTACATGCATGCTTTGATTAACTATCTCTGTTTTCTCCATTATTTCTTTCACTTTTAAGTAGATGCTTTTGCCATGCAAATTTAGCTCATAAATAGTCTTGCTTTCTATTGAATTCCAGTTATTCAGTTATGGTTTAAATTGTTAAGAATAAGTGTGTGTATTTTACTTTACAGTAGAAGATTAGTTGTTGAAATCCATTTCATTGCAAATAGTTGAATTCCGTAGACTTGTATTTAATTTCCGTAGATTTTAGCTGCACTTCCGTAGAATAGCCACCAAGCTAAGCAACCCCCCAACAAACTCAACATATAACTGGTTCTTCTAGACTCTATTGCATATTGCCTTGGACACAGCCCTGGTTTAGAATGACACTGACAAAGATTATGTCAGTTAAATGATTGGAAGAAAACAACGACCCATCACCTTCCGGTTCAATATTTTTTAGGTAGGCCTTGGATTCACACAATGCAACTAGTTCCATATAATATTCACCAATGTGTCAAGTTTTCACATGACAGATATGAATAAACTATCACCACATATCTAGAGCCATTTAAATACTGTCACATAGACCCTATTAATGTTATGCCCATATAACCTTCACAATGTATCCCATACAATAGTCTAGATACATGTGACATTGGTTAGTCTATTGATTCACAATCTCCTTCTACCACCATCGCGTGCTCCAAGCATTTCTAGTTACCGCTATTATTTTACCTACATGATCGGTTCCTACTTTTTTTCTTCACCGGTTTTGGCACCTCTACTACTCCACCTACGGTGCCACCTACCAACATACTTAATAATGTTATTTATCATGATGATGATCACACCAATGACTCTAAGGATTCTGATGACAAAGTTGATGCTATCAAACTTACGAATGAATCATTGAGACAACTTTATTTTACTCCTCTTTGCATAGACAATTCTTATTTCGAAGAAACCTTTGTGGCTAGTGGTTCAGGAGAATATAGGATCAAGACCCCTCCTTTTACTAATGCTATGGTATTGTATCGGGGTTATGTAAACATATTTGATGTTATTTCATCTTCACCTCCATAGGCTGTAGCTCCACTACCTCCTTTTACATGCACATTATTCATCAATAGGACCTTTTGGCAACACATCCCCATCGATTCCATGTGCTTAAAAACTATTTGTATGCATGGCAGTTTGATAGGTTCAACATGAAACTCAATGACATTTTACCACCTCTTCATTCACCACATATCTATCATGGCTATTTTCACATTATGATAGCTTATGGCTTGTGTGTCTTTCATTTGATAGTATTTTTGCACATACCCCTCATGACTCTCCACTCACACTTGGACAATCCTAACTTGACTATATTGGTGGTACAATAGATTCTCATCACTCTTTTCTTACATTTCCTATGCCTTTTGGAAATATTTATATTCATAATGATTCTTCTCCCACTTACGTTCCAAATATATCTTGTTGGCATACTCATAGTTGTCCACCGATTGCCTTTACTGATGAAGAATATGTAATGAATGTGTACACACTCGCCATAATGGGTCCCTGTATGACCCTCCTCACTCTATAGCTTATCGTGTTTCGATTTTGCTCCAAAGTAAGTTTTAATCATGACAATGATGATCTCCTTGATAACATCCTATAGTCATCTTTCCTATCATATAATTGGGGGCCATCACATCTGATGTACTCCCCCAATCACCATCGCATCTATGCATCTATCGTCTTTTCATTCTCCTACATCAACCTCGTAGCATATGCATACTCATTTGTACTCTAGTATCGTCATTACTCGATGACACAGTCTTGTGCTTTGGCCGACACTTGATCGTTGAGGGATTACTACACATGAACCCCACACACTGCACTATAGGAATTATACATTGTGTTTTATCACACATCGGGCATCGTACATCATATTAGTCGTCATTATGCATATATTTCACTTCTATTGTTTAGGGTTGCATATTATTAATCGTATTGTCCATATCACACAAACTATTATACTATCCATGTGTATCGCATCACATTCTATACATAGTGTTGTTACATTACATCTTGAGTTACATCCCTTACATCATACACTACGCATCTTCACATCACACATTTTCTATATACTATACTAGCTATCATCGCACATGCATCTAGCATTACATTATCCCACATACTACTTTCCTAGTACCTCTACACATGTTACATTGCATTACACATTTCACACATATTGCATTGCATTCTACACACCACACATTTACACATGCTATTCATCATATGGTCGTTTCCCATTACTATACATACTACATCATCTTCTATGTGTTGTACTCACTACCCTATGACACACTTTAGTTCCTCGGTCCATACTCGACTATCGAGGGTTTACAAATCAAATGGACCTTATCTTCATCACGCATTTATCATTCGATATTTCATCATGCAACATTGCTAGGTTAGATCCATATGCTTTATGTTAAATGGTCACCCATTCTATCATTTTGTAGTGGTATACACCTTAGGTTACATCACCACTCCCTCTTTTCATCTCATAGTGATATATGCTTAGGGATAAATCATCACTCATCCATTCATCTTATAGTGATATATACTTAGGATAAATCATCACTTATATGTTTATCGGTCATGCTATATGCTTCGGCTATAAGGGTTCAAAAATATCTCGTTGTTAGGTCACATCTCATCACTACACCTACACATTCATCACAATGTGTTAGACACAACACACACTTCGACCATTTCCCGATGATGCAATCTTATTTACAGTTCATTCTTGATCACGAGGGGGAAAATAAATGAGCCTCATTGCATATATCTCCATTCAAACAGGGAAATGCGGCTCCTATCACCCCATTTTACATTCCATTCCATCAATCCACAACATACTACATATTATAGTTTCTCTTACTCGTGCTTAATTTTGCTTGTTTATGGTCACTTTATTACACATGATAGCTAGATTAATTGTGTTTCATTTATCGATCTCATTCACACATGCATGTTCAGGTCTTTTTATATTTTTGATTGCATATACACAGTCTCTCTTACATGAAGCAAAAATGCTCACCTTCTACCCTTCCTACACTAGTTGCTGGGGGCATCCACATTCGTCTCTCACGCGTGTTATTGTTTCATTTTGTACTTAGCACTTTATATTAATTAGTTATACACACTCTTAACATACTAGTTACCTTTCTAACATGCTAACAGGTGCTTCATGTGAAACTTTTTTTATGCAGGGATATTTTCTTCCATACTTGTTTGTTAGATTTTGTTCCATTGTTTGTTCTTATATGCGGGCCTTGCCCTTTGTTTGGTGTGCATACTTGTTTTTATATGTGGCCATGATGGCCTTTACATGTCTTGTGACATCATGAGTGATGTCCCATGTTTGCAACCCACTTTTTGCATCTTACTTTGTCTTCTTGTGTGTTCACTACTTTGTTTGGTAGCTTTTACACTGTTTGCGTAGCTTACACACTATCTTTTACATGCATGTTTATTCATACTAACACTTGTTTTTGGCTATCAATCCTTATTTGTAACACCTTGGTTTCTATCAAGTGCATTCCCTTCCCCTTGTAGGATAGAGGTTTAGAGTACATGCGGTTAGTCCTCTTTTGGGGCCACATTTCTCCTATCAGTGACGTCGCATGCACCCCTAAATAGGGGAGGCATCATTTTGTGTTTGTCTCACACACTACACAGAGATTCTAACTATTTTGATTCAAAGTGATATACAATGAGTGGGTTCAAACCAGTCTACAAACCCCATACACATTGGTGTTTACAGGACATGGTTGTCCTTAGCATTCTAGGAAGCAATTACAGTCTTGGAGGTTACAGTGGGTGTGCCTCCCTACACTACTTTGGTTAGTAGCATTTGATCACCAAAAACTAGGACATACAAAGATCTCTTCACACACATTTAGGGAAGTAGTTACAGGAAGGAGAATAATGCAACTTTCTCCCTACACTTCTTCAGCTAGGGTGGCGTGAGATCGCCTAAAAAACTCGTAGTACATAATATCCTTCTACACTCTCTTTCTCAACATGGATCATGTGTACATGTTCCATTTACACTCTTTCATTTATGTATTTTACATTTACATACTTTTACATGTGTATTTTACATTACGTTTTTACACATACATACATACATATTTGACTACTTGATCATTTTATCCTTGTAGGTCCAGCCATATGAGAAACAAGTAGTCAAATGGGGGCAACAACAACAACAAATGTCAACAACAACACTTCGGGAAACACACACTATACTAACCATGTAGGTACATCACACACATCAATAGCTACACACGTGTTTCCACCCTAGGTTCACTCTCATCACTTTTTTACGAATTTTCATCTATAGTTTCCACACTCCATCATATTTTTGTCATTCCACACTTTTTCTAGTCCTTCAGCCGCATTTTCTACTACAATCTTCATGGACATTAGGTATGCATCTCTATCTACTTTATGTTATCGAGATTTCTGCTCACCAACATAAAGTGGGGGAAAATGTAGACACAAAATCATGCACTTTATACATTATTTAGTCCCGGTCTCATAATATTATTTAGAAGGTTTTTGAGTGAAGAAACTACTAACTAACCCCCGTATTTTAGCCATATTCTCTTATTTTATTTCTTCATTCCTGACATTTTAAAACTACATGCATAGTCCCTCTCCAGGAACTCTAGTCCAGCTAATCATCCCAGATCCATCCTTTTCGGGGATTTTGCATAGTATTTCATGTTTCAAGATTCTCCAGTCACCTTTGTGACACGATCCCTTTGAACATATTCTATTCAAACCAAGTTATTTCCTCTTCTCTCTTGCACTTTAGGGTTTTTATTTTCATTGGATTAGTTGATTGGGTCATCTTTACATTTATTTACAACATCTATTTACTTTATTTACAATTATTCATATCTTAAATTACCTATAGGGAATATTCAACATTTTAGTTAATCACACATTAAATAGATTTTGAATGATGGAACTAATTAAACCATAAGAACTGAAACAATCCACCATGATAAAATTAGAGAAGCAAAAATTGTCAACTAAATAGTGGTTTGACAAAATAACTAAGTAGAATTATTTCAAAGAAGATGATCTAGTCCTTAAGTGGGATTCATATAGAGATAAACAAGGGTGGTATTCCAAGTTTGATTCACTTTGGAGTGGGCCACACATCATCACCACTTGTAAAGAGGACAACTCCTTTAATTTTTCCAACCTTGATGGAAAGGTATTAGAAATCCCAATCAACGAGATTTATCTCAAACACTCCCATTGAGTTGTACAATTAAATTTTGTAAATATTATGTGTTTTTTTGTGTTATTAGAGGTCCCCTCTTTTCATTGTGTTTTGATCACTAATTGAGTACCTTTTTCTCAATCATTGTGGTGATCGTTTTGTTTGTAATAAGTGCGTATGCACTTTCTTAATATTTCACTTGAAGCATGTATGATCTCCCATTTTGTATATATGTTTTAGATCCCCTTACAATCATACGCTGGTGTAGACACCAAAATTGGGTCACACTCCCCTTGGTCCCTTTTTGAATAGCCAACTTAAACATATTCACCTAACCATGACCCTTTTACCCCACATTAATATTAGTTTAATTATTTATAATTAAAGTAATACTCATCCTCACTTCATTCATTATTTAATTACCTTAATTAAAACTAATTTCCACCTCACCTAGACACCTCATCCCACCCCATCACCTAGACACCTCATCACAAACCTATTCTTAGCATGTTTCCCTTTTACTAGGACTCAATATCCACTCACCATAACTAACTAAGACTTAGTCCTACCTACCTTAATTAACTAAGACTTAGTTCAACCCTAAAATCACATGCCTATTCTTCCTCTAACCAAATTCCTAGTTATCTAAGCACAAAATCCCATTTTGATCCGAGAGAATAGACATAGTTGGCTAAGAGATTTCCAAGATCTGTCATTTTTAGTACACCTAGGATTTCATGCCTTAACCGACGCTGGTCATCCTAAACCATTCTCGGTTACCATATATTCAATTTGTTAACCTTTTTGGAGAGGTTGGCCACATTCTCAAGTTTTGGACCAAAAGAGATCTATATGCAAGCAAGAACCAAAGCCCTTTCGCACATCCAGATAGCCATAACCAAGCACCAAGATGGATCCGAAGGTATTTGCATTCACGATAGCATTCCGGGAAGCACTACCACAGAACTGAGCACCATTCCACAGATTAACCATCACCATCATCTATCCATTAAATCTACAAACACTAGTAAGTATATCTCTAACCTGCATCATTTCATACTTATTCAGATTACAAAGTTTCTTCATCTTTATTTATTAGCATCTATTTGCATTTTTCATCCCACCCTTGTTACCTTCCTGTGAATCCAACCATTCCATCACCCACAATCATTTAATCACCTATACTTGATTCCTAAATACCTCTGAGTACCCCCAACACCATTGCAAACCTATCCATTTTCCTCACACTCATTGTCTTACCTCAAAATTTCTCAAAACCTAGTTTATTGAATTTCTACCATCCCACCTTAACCGTCGTCAGTTCCCTCTTAACCATCGTTGGTCATACCTCACCGACGTCGGTCTTTGTATTTGGTAATCCTGCCAATAACATAAACTTAAAAACCTACATCCAAGAAACCAAGCTACCGTGAAACCGACCCCGACCTCAACACCTTGACTACCTACCCTACTTCAGATCTTATCATAACCTAGCCTGTTATATTAGATTTTCTTATTGTATTTGGATGAGATACCTAAATCATATAAATTATAGTAGGAAATTATTTATTTACGACATTTATTACATTAAGTTGTATTAAACAGTGGGTTGACAACCACCAAGGAAGTATCATACTTCCGGATCTAGCACATGCTAGGCAGCCCACTGACATATATTGTTTAACTCTCTTTTGTGGTCTTGTTTTGTATTTTAGGTAGTTCCTCCTAGCCAAAAGGAAGCTCTCACAGTCAACATTGGATCAAGAAGTCAGAATGCGCGACGACCTTTAAATTGACCATCAAAATAGGTATTCCTCCTTGGCCCATCACCTTATCTATTTCATCAAATCCATAAAGAAAACGGTGAAACATTTTGGCACGCCTAGTGGGACCCATCAGGGGTTCTTTTGCATTTTATTCATTCCTAGGTGAAATTTGTGTGTTTGTTTCCCTTTTGAAAATATTCCACATTAATTTTCTTCTCTGGAATCTTCCCCTCTTTCTATTGTCTAAAATCAATCGTGTTTTTGGTGCTTTAAAAAGAATACTTCTTTCTTTCATTAGTATTGCATTAGTGAAAGAGCATCCCTCTTCCTATTCATTACTTGCTACATCAAATATCACATTTCGATTTGGGTTTAAAACACTTGCATGGAATTCTAATTTGTTGCATTATATCTCACATTAAAACTGAGGGCAACCTATATGCTAGAAGTCATGCCCAGCTGATGGTTGACACAACTGAATCGTAGAAAGCACATTCTCTCTTCTCTCTCTTTTCCAAACTACACAAATTGGAATATACACATCTTCTTAAACAACATCCCACCTAGAAGAGATTGTCAATGATCACATGATCAAAGGATTGACAATGGGAACCTAGTTGGTTATCTCTGTCTAGTCACCCATCAAAGAAAGGCCTACCCCCGCCAAAACATAACTTGAAACCTCACCTTTAGAATTTCCTTCTTTGTAGGAAGCCTTCCCAACCAAAAAAATTTGTTCTAAATTCATGAGTCAGTCCTTAAATAGCATAATCTAAACACACTAAATTCACTTGTAGGATTACGTGTTTTTCTTAGCTTTGTTCTTGACTTGCATTTTGAGGTGTGAGGTCGTATTCTCCATTTTTCTTTCCTTTCACACTCCATAATCATAGTTGGTGTATTCCGACTATTTTTGAGTGTGTCAGGACTCTTTTTACCATATTCAGACTTCTAGGTTGGTGTCTCATTCAAATTTAATTCACAAAAAGAAAATTTTCTTCATTCTACAAATTTCATAGTAATCGACATTGGTTTACATCTCGATCACATTATCGTTTTATATAACCGGTGTCAGTTCCCTATGCTTTTGGTCATTTTACCCAAAGAGCACTCATCTCATCTTCTTCTCTATTTAAAATATCTGGACATCACCATATCCTCTGCATTATGATATTATTGACTAAATATAGCTTCCACAGTTGAATTTCCTCAGTTTTTGTCTCACTTGCTTGAACTGTTGCTTTCCCATAACAACCAACATTGGTTATCTTTGTGGATGTCATCGGTCACCTAAGAATCGATAGCATATGTCCTAACCAGATCGGTCCTTCTATTTTGATTTTAATCAAAGCACCTACCAATTCACCTCTCATAATCAATTCTTTTCCATCCTTGTTGTTCTCTATGTCACTTTGTGGTATAGTTCATCTAGTATACGCTAACTCACATGGTGTTGACTTACAGAAAGCCAACACTCTTGTCCTTCATACCATCCATAAAATTCTTCCACCTATCTCATCACCCCTTATATCTTATCACCCATGGATCCAACTCATCCTATCACCATTAATACTGGCGATGAGGAGTTCACAAGACTTCTTGACCAGAATCTTGCTACCCTCCAGTACTACCTTGCTCATTCTTCTACTCGGGATTCCTTAGGTCGGGCTTAGTATATACGCCATGCATGTATATCTATCCTTCCTAACCTCACCCCGACCTTTGCATTAGCTAGCACCATCTTGGTGCTACCATCATCCACTTTACCACCTATGGTGTCTCAACTAGGTCCCACAACCGCTATAAATGCAACGTCTACATCATCTATCGCACCTACGGTGTCAGTGGTGCCTCCGATAGCCACCTTAAGTATAGCCCCATCTGCACCCACTACCTCACATATACCTATTGCATCACAACCACCTCCGGTGTCGAAACTTACACCCCTTTCCATAACCTTGTCCTTTCTATCTCGTAATCCTTACCCCCAATCACCACTAGAGTTGTTATGACTACCCCACCCACTTACACATACTACCAACAACCCTCGACCTCATCTATCACTTATTCTAGCTATGTTCCACCTACATCTATTCCTCCTGCGTAGTTCTCATACTCAACACCACCATACACTAGCATACCACCCACCTCATACATTCAACATCAACCCCCTTTTTCTACAGGGGGCCCCATTCATCACAACCTACCAATGACCTCATTAAAATGATGATGGAAAATATGCAGACCTAAAAGCATCTATTTCCATCTCCCGTAATTGTTTAACTTATGATGAAATCTATAACTAGCCTATCCATCTATTTATTCTCATTCACCTATATCTTGTGCATTGGGAAATGCCTAAATTCAATCATTTTAACAGTAAAGAGGACCCACAACAACACTTTCAGTCATTCAAGCATGGGTGCTACCTAATTTCCCATGATGATGTGTTTCTCTTATGAACATTTCCCATGTCCCTAACAAGACCCACCTTAGAATGGTACAATAATTTACCAAGACATTCCATCTACTCCTTCAACCAAGTGGCTCAGGCATTCTTAGACCACTTCTTGATCACTTCGTAGTCAAGAATGTCACCATGAAAAACATGTATTCAACATGACATAGTATGAAGATGAATCTATCATAGATTTTGTTGCCCACTAGAGGAGTCTTATCAACCAATTAACATTCCAGGTACCACAGATCGAAATTATTGAGTTGTTCACTAGAGCTTGCCGGACACATCTCACCAAATTTTTAGGTCCAAACCTTCCGAACCTTCAACAGAGTGCTCACCATGGCACGAAAGCTAGAAATTCACGCCATCAAGAAAATAAAATCCAATTACTAAAAAGAATGCCCCGTTTAAATCAAACGAATCTTCTTCATCTTTAAAACCTCAAAATAAGCTGTTCAAAGGCCAAAGGATCTACCAACGTGGTAGTCCTCAAGGTGGGTCCATCTCATCCTTCTAATCAAGCCCAACCTTCTTCCAATCTTTCCCCTATCCAAGCCTTTCAACTCTAGTGGGAGTAATAGAATTACACTTCAATTGGAGAGCCCTATTCTTTAGTCTTGGAAAAGCTTCTTAAAGCTGGATCCATTACACTTCCTCCCGTAAAACCTCATACATGTTTCAATCCTACCCGTCCTATGCCTACATGTTATAAAGAACATGACTACTGTAATTATCATTGTGTCAAAGGCCATAGTGACGTGAATCGCATTAATTTTAAGAACATTATCTAAGAGATGATAGATAATGGAGACCTCATCGTGGACAACCCGAACGCACCAACAAATCAAAATTTTCACATCTTTAAAAATCCATTCCCAAACCTAAAACCCTACCCACACCTCTCTTCTCACTCGTATCTAGACCCATTACTACCTTGGGTGTCATGTCGACATCAAGCCTTACTCACCCACCTATCAAATTAGACTTAACATCATCATCTCAAACCCGCACCAACATTATCCCTCTGCCTAAAAAGAAAACCCAACCTATTAGGCCATATACACTGGTCTTTCCTACTCACCTACCACACCTTGGTCGCCTTCCCCCTTTCCGTCCATAGTAGGGACCCATCCATCAACCCTGATCAAAAAGTCTCCTACCTAAGGCTAATCAAAAGCTAAACAACATACTACTACATCACAAGCCTTCATTACACCTCATTCACCCAAAAACCAAACACCCTCACCCTCACCCATGCACTTTTTACCACCTATACCTCCACTAGTTACTATCCCCTCAACTTTACCTATACGAATTCAACCCATACCATCCACCCAACCTCAACCAACCACTTCCACCACAACTCAGTTTTCCCCATGGGTAACCCATCCTCTTCCACCATATGCTTTCCCTTCTACATCCCGTACTCTCATGTCACCTTTACCCAAGAAGGTGCAACCCAAAGATAATAACCCCTACCCTCCAATAAGGTAGTCAAACCAACAAAACCTTCCATCGCTAGTTCTTCTACCCCAACTTTACCCAAGTAGATGCTAGAAAAACATATGACAATACCACTTACCAAGCAAGTGGACAAACCCATTCCCCCTCCTATAAATCCTCTTCCGTCATGATCATCCGCACCTTTACCCAAACCCACACTCACTTCCCATTGTGATCCGTTAGCGGGGTCCTACGCTAAAATTTTAACCAATCTCTTAGAGACTTCCATGATCACATTACCGCCGCTCTAACCTTACGATCCTCTCAAACCAAAACCAAAAGGGTTTGATGAAACCAAGATTTTTTCCTATCATCGTGTGTTAGGACATGATGTAGAAAATTGTAAGTCTCTCAAGACCATTCTTCTCCAGCTTTGTCCTCCGAAAAAATTCAAAGATGATGACCTTCTTGATGAGGACCATGTTCCACCTTCACCGTCACCACACATCATCATCCTTTACCCATTCTAGTGACCAATATCTCCACCCCCACAATCATTTTATCCACCTCCAAAATTTGAGATAAACATGGTCCCTATTAGAGAGTTTTCCAACTTTCCACCCACATGTCAAGTGTGCCCTACTCATTTCATAAGGCTCTTATCCAATGTTAGTGTTTTGTCCCTCATGTTGTTACACCTTTCATGGCACACCATCTCCATCCACCTCCCCTTAGATTAACATGGTTCACGTTGCCACCCACGCTCAGAAAGACAAAGGAAAAGAAAAAGAAACTAGCCCATCAACCAACCTCATGCCCAATATGCCATCTACACCCACACCAAAAATCACCATCCGTGGACCTACATACCCTATCTTTGATGGGGTCACCCATCACACAATGATAAAATAATTACATCAATCTCCTCTAAAGATGTCTTTGTATGATCTCGTCTAAACTTCTGAATCTCATAGACAAGCCCTTATCGAGGTTTTACAATCCATTGAAGTTTTACCCAATGACCCCACACTAGTGGCATCCATTATTACCCCTCACCATGTGGCCTCACTTACCAAATCATATCCTTATTCTACCCCCATGCCCACTCCTCAAGTCACTCCCTCAGCTTCTCTAATGAGGAGATTGTACCTCTCCATTCAGATGACCCTGATCCCACCCTTTTCATTTCTATCTATATCGATAACATATGCATGTACGCGTCATGATTGATGGTGGTGCTAGAATTAACATCATCTCCTCCCACACATACAATCAAATGTGTATCCCTTCTAATTATATGCATAATAACCCCGTTATGTTGCACTCTTTCAATGATGCCATTACCTCTACCCTTGGCACCATTATCCTTCATATTCGCGTAGGCCCTCGCATTGTCCCATAACTATTCTACATCATAGATGGGGAGTTCTAGTATAACATATTCCTAGGAAGACCTTGGATACACGCCATGGGTCAGGTCCATTCAACTTTACACCACTGCGTAAAATTTGAACATGAAGGACATAACTATACCATCCCCGCCAACCCGTCGCCATTCAAAACTTGTAACATGTCAGACCGCCCAACGATGCACTTGTACCGGCCAAGGAATCTACCACTATCCCCAATTCTCCTTCACCCATGAGCCCATCCTCCAATGCTATCGTTACCTCTCCCACATCTAATTCTTCTATTCCTACTACTTTGTCACAACCTCTGCAGCTGACCCATCTATTTTCCAACAAACTAATACCCCTCTTGTCTAATCATCTAATGAATCATCTATCCCCACTACCCACATATCGATTATTGATCCCTTAGAATGTATTTTTCAATGCCTCACTCTAGGGAGTACCGCCTATACAATATCGACACATTCCTCACTCCACAAGAGTATGGAAACCTATGCCAGCACCCTCATTATGACTACCGCATAGGCGAGGTTTTTCCTTATGGTCCTCCCCACCTTCGCACTAATCTAATGTATGGGGGACTTGATATTGCCACTTATTCACCCGAACCTCCATCCCAAACATGACCATTTTCATCTGACCTCCAATCTCTTACTAATCGCTACTTCGCCCACACTTTCCTTCATCGTTGCACATGAAAAGGATTTCGCTTCAGTTTTTATGAACAAGGCCACCATACTGTCATTTCATGTGCCAACCATAAATACAATGATCGTAGTGGTATTGGATTTTCCGAACCATCTTTCAAGAAGGCCCACGTTGACCTCATTGAGGAAGACAAAAATTCTCCACCCCATTCACCAATGTCACCACCTTCACCCACAGAGTCTATAAATCTTGAATCTATTAGTCCGAATTTTTTTTTGTAGACACATTTCTGGGACCTCTCGTCCTATCAATGTGATGGCAAGGATCCCTATTTTCTTCCCTTCCTATATCCTGACATGATCGATGATGATACACATTTTATTAACATCATTCAATGTTAGGATGATGATCCTATCCTCACCTACCTTGGTGTGGAAGATTCTTATATTCACCAGTCATTACCTTCTAAGACGCAAACCATGTTGAATGAATTGACTATCAAAATCAACGTTAACACTCAGGACAAACCGCACATACTAAAGATAGGCTAGTCTTTAGATGTTGCTTGAACAGAATATTTTTTATCTTTCCTCAGGGACCATAGCAATGTTTTTTCTTGGTCATATGTCGATATGCCTGATATTGACCCAAACATTGTGGTCCACAATATCGTAACCATTCCTGATGCCAAATCCATAAAACAAAAGCTTCGAAAATGCATCCTCACATTTCTCTTCTTGTCAAAGAGGAACTTCAATGCCTTCTCTCAGTTTCCTTTATCCTACCCATTGACTATCCCCAATGGATTTATAACATTTTCGCTTTCAGAAAACAATAGGGGACTCTGCATTTGAATAGATTTCCATGACCTCAACCTCGCTTGCCCCTAAAGACGATTTTCCTCTACTGTATGACAGGCATTGACCAACTGGTTGATCTCACCACCAGCCATGAGATCCTATCACTCATGGATGGTTTCTCGAGTTATAATAAAATATTACTCACTCCAAAGGATCAACACAAAACTTCCTTCATCACTCCTTGGGGGACCTTCTCCTATCGATTCATGCCTTTTGGCCTTAACAATGCGCTGGTGCTACATATCAGCGAGCCATGACTTATATCTTCCATGACATCATGCATCACATATTGGAAGGTTACGTAGATGACCTTCTTGCAAATCCAAACATCGGGCCAAACACCTGTAGTCCTTAAGGTCGTATTTGACCACCTCATTAAGTATTATGTTCACCTTCAACCTAAGAAGTGTGTCTTCGTGGTTCTTTTAGGCAAACTCCTTAGTTTCATCGTTTCTTTGTGTGGCATAGAAGTCAATCCTACTAAAGTAAAGGCTATTATCGAAATTCCTCCACCTACCAATCTCCGTCAACTTCAAATTTTACAAGGTAAGTTATAATCTATCCATCGGTTCATTTCACAACTTTCTGACCATTGTCAACCATTTCATCATCTCCTTAAAAGGATGTCTTGTTCAAATGGGATGATGAATGCCACAAAGCCTTTGATTTCTTAAAACATTACCTTCTCCAACTGACAGTGCTCATTCCTCCTAAGGATGACCAACCATTTTACCTGTATATTTCTACTACTGATCATTCCCTGGGTGCCATGCTCCTTATCACGATGAGCAGCATAGAGAGAAAGTGGTTTATTACATTATCGTACCCTTTGGGACTATGAAACTAGATACACCCATGTCGAAAAACTCGCTTATCCTTAGTTTTTTCACCACCAAGCTTCATCATTACCTATTTAACCACAAAACCTTTATTGTCACCAATACTGACCCCTTACACGACATGTACACCAAACCCTGTCAACATCAGCACGTTGCACATTGGCTCATGCTTCTCGCAGACCTCGACCTCTCATTCATAAAAAATCCATTAAAGGCCAAACCATCGCTGACCAGCTTGTAGATGAACCCATCTCTGGAAATCAATCCTCTAACTTTGGTTTTCCGGATGAATCCAAAACTACCCTCCTTAGACAATACCACTTACCAAATGACCCTCTTCTTTGATAGTTCTAAGCGTCAGCGTGGGGGTAGTACTAGTGTTATCCTCATTCCTCTTAGTGGTGAACCCATGACTTTATCTTTCAAACTAGATTTTGATTATACAAACAATATCACTTTGAATATGAAGTACTCGTATTGGGTCTCCACGATGCTTATGCCTTAAATGTTAAGTCAATCAATATCTTTGGTGATTCCAAACTAGTTGTAAACCAAGTCAATGGTATATACCAATGTCGTAATGAAATACTTCAAAAGTATAAGCATCATGTAGACATACTTTTGACTACCTTTGATCTGTTATGAAATTCAAACCACTCCATGTTCCAAAAAAACTTGCGGATACCATAGCCTTCCCGGCTTCTCACATACCCACTTCTCCGTCGACTCCAAAATCTTTGTCACAATACAAAGGTTGCAATCACCCTCTTATTTACCTCATGAGGTCCACTCCATCAAAACCATTGCACCTAACCCATGTGACCTTTGGTATAAGAAGTTTGTAGACTACCTTTCCCTTTCCATTCTACCTCCCGATCTCACTCATAATGGACAATGTGCCTTTCTTAAAAGTGTTTCTTGCTATGTCATCATGGGTGGTCTCCTTTTAAGCTTGGCTTTGACAATATTCTCTTATTATGCCTTACAAGTTCTTAAATTCCCTACACTATTAAGGAAGTTCACGATGGAATTTGTGGAGGCCACTTTAGTGGTTTAGTTGTCGCTAAATGCATTATTCACCTTGGCTATTACTGGCCAACCCTAAACTACGACTATGTCAAATGTTGTGTGAAATTCCAGCAACATGATAATCTTCATCACACACCTAGTGATGCCTTATAGGTCACACGAGAGCTTTAGCCTTTCTCTCAATGGGGTTTGGATCTTGTCGAAGAGATCAATTCTCATTTTTCACAGTGTCATCATTGGATTATTACTACTATCGAATATTACACTAAATGGGTAGAATCCATTCCCCTCATTTCTACAAAAGCCAAGAAGATATGTGAATTCATCAACCATCACATCATTTTTCACTTTGGTGTTCCTCACCGCCTCATCACTAATAATGGAAAGCAATTCAAAAACAAAACCCTATGTAAGTTGTGTGATGATTTTGGCATTCAACTTAGTTTCTTGTCACCTTATTACCCACAAACCAATGGCCAAGCAGAATCAACCAATAAAACCTTGAACAAAATTCTTATGAAATTAGTTGATAATACTGGGAAGGATTGGCATACGCACATTCCTTTTCGCCTTGTGGGCTTATCGAACTAGTATTCACACTTTGACTGTTGCCACACATTTTTCTCTAGTCTATGGTACCAAGGTTGTCTTGCCTCTCAAAGTCCACATTCCATATCTCCGTATCTCACTACAAGACATGCTCAACAATGATGAATTTCTCCAGGATTGTTTGGTACAACTTGAGTTATTAGATGAATGTCGTCTCAATACTCTTAATCATCTCTAAATCTACCAAAAATGTATTAAACGTGATTACGATAAACATGTCCACGAACAAACCTTTCAGGTCGGTGACCTCGTCCTGAAGAAAAATTAACATGTAACCAAAGAAGAGAAAAGTAAACGGGGAAAATTTGCTCCTAATTGGCTGGGACCCTATATTGTTACTCATGCCTATGGATCAGGTGCTTATCGTTTGTCTTCACTTGAAGGTAAACCCAAACCTGAGACCCTCAATGCCTTGCATCTTAGACAATTTTATTTTTGAAATCAAGTCCTATATCACCTTCTGTCTATTGACCACTCATCCTTTGAGCACCATTCACCTTCCATGTTACCTATTTTAAGGATCAACGAATAAACAAGAATCATGTGATTACCCATCACCTTTCAGCCTTATCTTCAATATGAGTATCGTAGCTCTACTCATGGCATGATTCTCATGGATACTTTTCATCTTTTCAAAGATGGAATCCCATGGTCATTTGTCACTTGAAACCATCTCTTTCACAATTAACCTCTGTGTACCATGGTTTTGTCTTCTAAACAAGAACCTAATCTTCCTCTATAGTCTTGTCCATGAATTAAACATCCAAAAATGAAATGGGATTCAACTCCTTGAGTCAAACTTCCGGAAAAAGATGACTCCCTCAAAAAGGACATCTCTTATCTCACCACTATAAATAGACTAATCCCTCAAAGGATAACTATATAAAGTCATTGAAAAAATACAATAAAATGTTCAGAAGCTTCCCGCATCGATAAACTTCACGAAGACCTCAAGGAGATAATATACTCATCCCATATAGACTTCCTGCATTGATCAGTCTATCAAAAACAAAAACAAAAGAATAAAATGATAAAAAAAAATCGTCATGGACTTTCCTATTTTTGATCATGGGTTTCTTGCCAGGTAAACATGCCATCGTACACTAAGTTATGCTAAACCACCCACTTTCACCTCATTGCCTTTTCACCCTAATTTTCTCTCTGCTCAAGGGACTTACCGCAACTGTGACATTTCATGATCATGTGACTTTCTTCACCCTTAGAATAGTCCATTATGCAACGCCTTTTAGGGTCTCACGTTCATAAGCCAATATTTGGTATGATAGACTCATTAAGGTTCTTATCAATTAGGTGGATCTTTTACCACCTCTTACCATTTACCTTCCTCATTACTTATGTCTTATCATATACAGAATAGACCATTGAAACATACATTTTAAAATATTTTCACTTTCACCTAAGACACAACCATGCTCGTTACCTAAGACTTAAACCATGCATATGACCTGACTCCATCATGCCTATGACCTTGACTCAACCATGCCTAATCCACCTAGTTTCCCTCACATAAACAATAACACTAGAAATTATACGCATAAATACAACCTCATACCATCAATATAACCATCATATATATATATATATATATATATATATATATATATATATATATATCACTCATCCAAGTCTATGTGTCCACATATATCTATACACAGATTCCAAATTAATACAAATGTCTCTCATATACAGTCTCAATAACTTCGACATGCAGGCTAGTAGCATAATCTAAACAACTCAAAAATCTCATGTACATCCTCACTATCTTCGACATGTAGGCCGGTATATATCAAACATATACAAAAATATATACCCTGAACATATATGGTGACTAATTGTCACCCCACCTGATGTCCATGCCAGTCTCATCTATCTCCTCCTCCTCTTGCTCCGGTGCAAAGGTGCCCTACTAGAATCTCTCTTCCTTGTATGGGTCTTGGTGGAGCCTCTTCCCGACTCATGCCGAGGCTAGCCTCCATGAGGTCATCACCTCACATTGAACTCCGTCTATGGGGCTTGTCGGCCCCTTGTTCTCTTTGAGCTATGAGTGCGAGAGCTAGTCCTCTCACTTGCCACTCGCTGTGCTTTGTACTCTGCATACGAGGGGACATCTATCCCCGTGGTGGTCAGATGGTCCTGATAATACCATGCCTCATTCAGGGAATCCCTGAACCTATCCATCAGTATTGTCTGCGGTAGTGCCATCGCCTTAGACCATGTACCTATACCAAGGGACCCTGTCTCACCGCTGCCTATACCATGGGAACCTCGTTTCTTGAGCCTGTGCTAGTGCATGTGCTTTGTGACCTAGGCCTGTAGGGCCACAATCTAAGCCTGTGTAGGTGGGCACTATCCCTACAACCCTACTACCTAGGCATGTAGGGTGGCTACCTACTCCCGCATCGATCCCCATCTCGTGCAGTGCCTATCCTGGGCAACATGTGCTTGTAATATGGCCACATGTGCCTCAAACCCTGTCAAATTCCCCTATAAACCTATAATATGGGCCTATAAGGTGGCAACGTGACCCTGCAAAGTATCCATCTGAACTGTAAGGGTAGCCAATTCTGGTTGCCTTGGCCTAGGTGGTGCTACTCATAGTTGGGCTGCCCACCACTACCTATATCCATCTATAACTTTGGTGTCATCAATCTGCCAGCCCACTGCCTTCTTCTCCTACCTGGTTGGAACTTTTGGTGTGGTAGAGGCATAGGCCTCTCCACGTCATCTCTCATGTACTGAGGAAATAGTGGTGGCACATCCTTGGGCAGCCCAAAATGACGTCCGACCCTGTTAATATGTATCATCTCGTGCTCACCGACACAACACCCATCTATCCACCTCAGTAGTTGTAACTCATCCAACTCCACCACTATCTGTGTGTATGAGGGAAGCCAACATACGACCTCTAAATTATGTCAACCCTAGATAATCCCTCCAATACTCACCTATAATATGCCAAATCGTGAGTAGCCCTAGAATCCCTATGCTCTCCAACAATATGCACCCAACATCTGTACTCCAACTCAAACCAATCCCACATTGAATGCATCCGGTTGGGGAATCCTTACTAGATGCACACATATGATGTGCTCGTATGACCAATAATGAAGAAGAAAGGTACAACACAAGATGAACCTATGTAACCACCCGTAGGCCCATAAATCCCTCGTATAATCGAACCAAGTATGCTGGTGATTAAGAAAATGGGTCTTATCCTCCATCATGTCAAGGAGAAACCCCATCGGCGCCCATGGGAATATCCCACCCTCGCACATCCGGTAGTGCAAAACAACACACCGCTCTATGATCGGGACCACTAACCTCATCTCCTCGGGATGGGATGCGTACATATCTCCATAGCTCGGGATCTGTCGACACTAAAATTTTCCTCCATAATTTATATTTCATTAATGTATGTATTAGGAATAGGATGTTGTTAAGTATAATTAGTAGTAGCGTCCGATAGAAGATAATGGCATTGCCGGTATGACACCTCTAATAATGTATAGTATGGTAATAGTCAAAAGTACAATATGAATGTTGTGGTAAAAGGTAAATATTTGTTGTAAGTGGTCCGGTAATGTTAAAATGTCAAAGTTGGGGTAAGTAGAGAAGTAGGGTCTACATGATTAGGAATTAGAAATATTATATTGGTAATAAGGATAAGGAGTGAGGTCATAAATATTTTGTGTATTTTATTTGTAAAAAGTCTAAAAATGTGGAACCCATGTGAAATGATAAGGTTTATCTTATCTTAAAAGATAAGCTTACATGTACAGATAAGAGTTAAGGTATGGAATATGATTCGTTATAGTGGATTTCTTATCCTATCTTAGAGATAAGATGGATAAGCCTGGAAGTTCTATAAATAAAGAGGCCACCCCTCATTTAGCATAGAAGGAAGTAGTGAGAAATATTGTATGAGTAAGTGTGTAAAGGAAGCCATCATTTTGAAGGTGTGTTAAAGAAGCCATTAAGAGGTGTAATTGTGAAGTTTCTCCCATAGTTATTGTTGGAAGGCAAGTGAAGTCAGTAACACTTGAAGTATCTCATGGGTGAGATTGTAACAATTTCATGTTGATATTATAATTTACACTGATATTTCAAATTTATTATCATTCCTTCTTATCATAGTCTATGGTACTCTTGTGTTATGTTTGTTGTTTGTTTCCAGATTACATCCACTAAACTAAAGGCTGTGCATTAGTAAATAATCATAGCACGAGGAGTTCCCGGTGAAGAATTATCATAGTGCCGGATTGGTGATGACATTTTGGTTTCGTTGCCAGGACCATTCCTCATTGGTGGATTTTCTAGAGAGATATTCCCACTTAGTCAGAAAACATTTGGAGGGTAACCTTGTTTTTACTGTGCATAGTAGTTACCATGGTAAAGTCACTTTTTGTTGTGAATAGTATTTACCGCAGTAAAGTCACTTTTTACCGTGAATAGTATTTACCACAATAACTTCACTTTTTACTATGAATAGTGTTTACCACAGAAAGTCGCTTTTACCATAGTAAGTCAAGTTTTACCATAGTTTACCATGGTCATTTCTATTTTCTATTATAGTGATTCTAATTATTTGTGCACATAAGTCTTGTTGATTGTACTTGTGGGTTGGTATTTCACTATGGTTACTTTTGGAAATGGGGAAGATTCTTGTTTTTTCAGCCCAATCTAATGAAGATGCTTCCTCTTTCATTCAAGAGTTTAAACGATCTTGTATTTGTAATGGCCTTATAAGAAGGGAATAATGGACTGAATTTTTTCCTACCTTTTTGGATGGTTCAGCCCTTAGGTGGTTTGAAACACTAGGTGATAATATGAAAAACTCATGGGATTTATTAACTAAAAGTTTTCTTGAAGAATTTGGTGAACAAATGTAAATATGCAGATTTCATGATCGATATCACAAAGCTATCCCAAGGAGAGAAGGATAAGATAATGGATTTGTTGATGCAAAATCACAGCACCCCGGATGCGATTAGGCTTCTAGGTTGATCTTCGTGCATCCAAAGGTGTGATTGCACAACATGGAAACCTCTCTCCAAGCGTGGGGACTTGTGGAAACCGAGAGAGGAATCTCCAGAGAAGGCTGGTTCCTACTCCTAAACTACCTACCACAAGCTATTCCAGTGTAGGCAAGCTAATCTAATCCTAATCTAACAATGCCAAGGAGACAGAGAGAGAGAGAGAAAGGAAAAGAACAAAAGCCTACACTAAAACGGTGATACACCAGAGAAGGAGAATGTTGGACATCTATCAAAACTGCCATGGAACAAAGAGAGGTGAGCAATGGGAAGGATGGACAGATGCATCACAGGCCCAAGGATAGATTTCACACAGAAAATGTCCCAAAACTCCATGAACACAGCTCCAAACCTGCAATGAACATTCAAACATGCACAAATACCTGCAATGAAGAGAGGCAAGAAGAGAACAAGCAAAAACGAGCAAGGATGGACAGATGCATCACAAAACACGTTTTGTTGCTCCAAAAGTTTGCACAGAACATCATTTCATTAGTAAAAGGCAAAAACGCCATTACAGAGCAAGGGAGGAGGTTCGAACTCCATTTTCAACCCTAGAGAAGAAAAGAAGGGAGGGCAGAGCCGAAAAGATGAACAACTTTTTTAATAATTTCTAAAATGAGCCAAATCTGGCTTTTACATTGCATGGGTCGAGCCTGGGGAGATAGAAACGTACAAAAACATGAGAGCCCATCCTTCTTGGACTACGTAGATGCATTAAAATGGCATGGGGAACCTTACAAACCCATACCCGCCATCTTTGACTGATTTACAGGAGAATGCGACCCATTTCGCATTAAACCGGTCATTGAAATGTCACTTCTGGCCATGAACATGCGTCAGATCCATTTCTCAATTTTCTCCCTCTAGACTACACCAAAACTCAAGATTAACCCCAGAATCATGTAGAGAATTTCACAAGCTTTCCGTTGATATAAAGAACGTGCCAATCCGAGCTCTGGATCGAAAGATATGGAGATCTGAAGATCTAGGGCACAAAACAGGTGAAAACGGATTTTTAAATTTCTTCCCGCGCTCTGCCACCTGGATGACACGTGGCACGTGCTGATTGGATATGTTATTCTCTCATCTGACCTGTCCCACGGGTTTTCCTTGAAAACTTTGACTTTTTGATGATTCGGAACATTTTTACTTTTCCTCCGCGCCCCCGCCACTTGGGACACGTGGCATGATCTTGTTGGAGGACAGGGTGCGGGGTCTTACTTCACTTTTACCCCTTTTTGGCGAACTCGGCCAAATTCTCTAACTTCTCCCGAGCTCCGCACTTCCCTGCTCCATTGGACATGTGTCCAATTCCTATTGGCTCGGGCTGCCCCTTCAAAACTCGCCTTTTGACTTTTGGACTTTTCCCTTGTGACACGTGTCATCTCCTGGTTGGTCCGCGGGTCTGCCGGCTCTTTCGCGTCCACCGCGTCTTTTTGTCCCGGATGTCCCACTTTTCCTTGTGCTGAAGTTTCTTGTTTCAGCTGAACCAGCTGGTTCGCATCCATTTGTCCCAAATGTCCCAGTGCTTCGCGGGACAAATTCTTCCGGTTCGCCCGATCCGGCCGATTCGCGTCTTTACGGCCCAAATGTCCCGAACGTTTGGTGCAAAAGTTCTCATTTTGGCTGATCCGGCCGGTTCACGTACTCACGGCCCAGATGTCCCATTTGCTTCCGGACCGTTTGTTCTCATTTCAGCCGATCCGGCCGGTTCGCGTACTCGCGGCCCAGATGTCCCATTTGCTTCCGAACCGTTTGTTCTCATTTCGGCCGATCCGATCCGCCAGTTACAGATTTTCGCCCAACTGTCCTGGGCTTGCTTTTCTGGACTTCCTAGAGGCATTTGGTCGATCTCGCACCTTTTCGTCCCAAATGTCCCGATCATTGCAAGGACTAGGACTTAGCCATTTTTAACGATTTTTCCTGCCCAAGCTTGTTCTCTGCAACTTTCTCGCATTTTCTCGAGCTTGCTCTTTCCTTCTTGGACAGAGAGTTAGAAAATTTCGAAGGGACCTAGAAACATGATTTTTCCCGAATCAATCAATCTGCTTGGGACTTGAATATTCGATGCATGTTATCAAAATTACCCTCGGGGAATTTTGATGTTAGCATGGCGACTCAGCGGGGTCATCTACCTGCTAGATGAAGTTACCAGTTGCCTGAAGCATCCATTGGGCATGGAGTCATGAGTTGTAACCTGCAACTGATCTAAACTTTGAAAACTTCCCTCTGAGCCACTTGAAACCCACCAGACATGGAGTTGTTCTCATTGAAACAAACTGTGCAAGAGCAGAACCAGCAACACCAAAACTATGTACAGAACTGAAAATCATACATGCTCCAAATGGAACATGCAGAGTGTGCACAAGCACTTCTTCTACTAAAAGCAAACCTACCTACTCTACTCTAACTGGAAGCAAAAGCAAGCTAAACAAACCCTGCAATTGGTTGTGAGAAATAGCTTCCCTTTCTCAAAATTGGCAGCCATGCAATTGATTTGGAGCTGATCATGGCTGTTAGGATGAGTGGAAAATCAACAAAAAGCTGGTATTCCAACCAAATCATCAAGGTATTAGCTGAAGGCAAATTCAATACCTCTTTTAGTTGTTCTGCATTTGGATTGAAGAGGTATGGCAGCTGATCCTTGGTACTTTGTAGCTCGTCCTCATGCTTAGAAGCAAGCATGACTGGTTGTGACTTCTCCTTTGGCTCCAATGAAGCCAAATACCTGATTAGGCAAGGTCTGATCCGTTTGATATGCCCATTGCTGTGATTTTCAACTCCAAGAATGGAGTTCTCTTGTAGACCCTCTTGAATGGATGGTGTGGAAGAAATGGTGGAATTCCTCTGTCCTTTCTCTTCCTCCAATGAAGAACATGAAAGATTAAAATCTTCCAATCTTGATTCCGAAGAGTCATTACAAGATGCAGTGCCGCAAATGAATGTTCTCCTTCATGACAATGAGACTCTTGTGTTTGGAATGTGGATGATGAAAGAGAGAGTGGTGGAAACTCAACCGGCTCTTCTCCATCAAAACATTCCTCCAAATCTGACAGATAAACCGCCTCATGGTGTCTTCTGCTGCGAATGTTCAACTTCCTCCATGGTGTCCTCTTTATCTATAACTTGACCACCATGGTTTCTTTCTCCCTCCAACATTGAGTTTGAGAGGTCAAACTCCTCTTCAGATTAGAACTTGAGAGAGGTGAAGTAGAAAGAAGAACTGAAGGTTCTCCAGTAGCCTGCTTTGTGCTCAAAGCCCTTGGATCTGCACTTTTCTCCCTCACAGCTGGAATGTGATCCTCTTCTTTTGGATTTGGAGCAGCTTCTCCTTCCTCCAATGTTCGAAGACAATCTTGCTCTTGAATGAGCTCCTCCTCTAGCATGAAGTTTTTCAAGTCAAACTCTTCAATCTGCTGCTCTAGAGGACAAGTTGGGACTGCAAGATCTTCTTCTTCTGCTGCAACAAAATCAGTCCTAACCACCACCTGTTCTCCAACCCTAGCCTCTTCTGTAGGTTTAACCATCAAGGGGATCTTTGTCATCCCAAATTTGGCAGCCAAACTTACTAAGCTCTTAATCATTTCTTCTTTTCTTGGCTCTTCCTCTTGTTGTCCTTGATGACTGATTTTTGCAATTTCTTCTTCCCCACATGGAATTGGGAATGCAAGAGGAGGGGTGGCTTGCAACTCAATTGATTTGGAAATTTTTTGTGGTGGTAAAGGAGATGAAATATCTTGTTTCTTTAGAGGAGGGGGTATTTCTTTTAGCTCTTGTGGAGAGGATGACTGTTTGGAAGGAAAAAGGAAAGAAGAATTGAGGTGTGGTGGAAGACTGAGAGGTGGAGACATGGGATCAACATTTAGGACAGCAGATGGGGAGTTTAAAACTTGACACTGCTGAAATGATATAGATTGAGAAGGAGGAAAAGAAAGAGTATGAGATGGTGTGCTTACCCATTGACAAGGTTGCTGAATACTCCTCTCATATACCTCTATTCCTTCAATCCACCTTGTAAGCGATGGCAGTGTTGCAATCATGAAGTCCAACTTCTCTTGAGGGCTGTAATGCCTTGGAAAAGGTCCCACCCATGGACAAGGTGCTCTGCAACCGATTCCAAATGCTTTCATTTGTGCCTGAGCCCTAGATTGCACCATGTTTACCTCCATCTTTTGGATTTTCTCCAACAGACCAACATCTTGCATCTGATTGTCTTCATTGTATGCATGCCCTTGCTCTTGGAAAGCTCCATAGCCAAACTGACTTTGGCACAGCTGCTCATATGGGTATGCATACTGATCTTGAATCTACTCAAAATGCTAATTTGGAGGATTTGTAAAACATGTTGGAGGTGTGATATACTGCTGTTGTTGATGTGAATTCCATGATGGAAATGAAGTCATGATTGCACAACTTCATAGAATGAAAGAAGATGGAAGAGATGGAAGGAAGAATGGATGGAAAATGAATGAAAATGAATGGAAAGGAAGGTCTGCAACTTCAGAGATGGGTTGTTGACCAGATGGAGTCACCAGATGTGTTTGCAAGTGCCTCCAAAGGCTGAAATCTTCACAGGAACACATCAACCTGCAAAAGATGAAGTGGAAGACCTCTAAGGTCCCACCGGTGTGCCAAAACTGTTGATGGCCGCACGGTGGCTTAAGATTTTCTGTTTGATAATGAGACACCTCTGAAAGATGAAACTCTAACTTCTGTGATGTCCCACCGGCGTGAAAAAACTGTTGATGCGAAATCACAGCACCCCTGGATGCAGATCAGACTTTAGGTTGATCTTCGGGCATCCAGTGTGATTGCACAACATGGAAACCTCTCTCCAAAGTGGGGACTTGTGAAATCGAGAGAGGAATCTCCAGAGAAGGATGGTTCCTGCTCCTAAACTACCTACCACAAACTATTCCAGTGCAGGAAAGATAATCTAATCCTAATCCAACAATGCCAAGGAGAGAGAGAGAGAGAGAGAGAAAGGAAAAGAACAAAATCCTACACTAAAACGGTGATACACTAGAGAAGGAGAATGTTGGACATCTATCAAAACTGCCATGGAACAAAGAGAGGTGAGCAATGGGAAGGATGGACAGATGCATCACAAGCCCAAGGATAGATTTCACACAGAAAATGTCCCAAAACTCCATGAACACAACTCCAAACCTGCAATGAACATTCAAACATGCACAAATACCTGCAATGAAGAGAGGCAAGAAGAGAACAAGCAAAAATGAGTAAGGATGGACAAATGCATCACGAAACACGTTTTGTTGCTCCAAAAGTTTGCACAGAACATCATTTCATTAGTATAAGGCAAAAACACCATTACAGAGCAAGGGAGGAGGTTCAAACTCCATTTTCAACCCTAGAGAAGAAAAGAAGGGAGGGCAGAGCTGAAAAGATGAACAACTTTTTTAATAATTTCTAAAATGAGCCAAATCTGGCTTTTACATTGCATGGGTCGAGCCCAGGAGATAGAAACATACAAAAACATGAGAGCCCATCCCTTCTTGGACTACAGATGCATTAAAATGGCATGGGGAACCTTACAAACCCATACCCTACCATCTTTGACCGATTTACAGGAGAATGCGACCCATTCTGCATTAAAACTGGTCGTTGAAATGTCACTTCTGGCCATAAACACACTTCAGAGCCATTTCTAAATTTTCTCCCTCTAGACTACACCAAAACTTAAGATTAACCCCAGAATCATGTAGATAATTTCACAAGCTTTCCGTTGATATAAAGAACGTGCCAATCTGAGCTCTGGATCGAAAGATATAGAGATTTGAAGATCTAGCGCACAAACAGTGAAAACGAATTTTTAAATTTCTTCCGCGCTCGCCACTGGATGACACGTGGCACGTGCTGATTGGATATGTTATTCTCTCATCTGACCTGTCCCGGTTTTCCTTGAAAACTTTGACTTTTTGATGATTTGGAACATTTTTACTTTTCCTCCGCGCCCCCGCCACTTGGGACACGTGGCATGATCTTGTTGGAGGACAGGTGCAGGGTCTTACTTCACTTTTACCCCTTTTTGGTGAACTCGGCCAAATTCTCTAACTTCTCCCGAGCTCCACACTTCCCTGCTCCATTGGATACATGTCCAATTCCCATTGGCTCAGCCGCCCCTTCAAAACTAGCCTTTTGACTTTTGGACTTTTCTCTTGTGACACGCGTCATCTCCTGGTTGGTTCTCGGGCCTGCCAGCTCTTTCGCGTCCACCATGCCCTTTTGTCCCGGATGTCCCACTTTTCCTTGTGCTGAAGTTTCCTATTTTCAGCCGAACCGGCCGGTTCACGTCCATTTGTCCCAAATGTCCTAGTGCTTCAGGGACAAATTCTTCCGGTTCACCCGATCCGGACGATTCGCGTCTTTACGACCCAAATGTCCCGAACGTTTGGTGTAAAAGTTCTCATTTCGCCAATCCGGCCGGTTCGCGTACTCGCGCCCGATGTCCCATTTGCTTAGGACCGTTTGTTCTCATTTTGGCCGATCTCGGCCGGTTCACGACTCGCGGCCCAGATGTCCCATTTGCTTTCGGACCGTTTGTTCTCATTTCGGCCGATCCGGCCGGTTCGCATACTTTCGGCCCAACTGCCCTGGGATTGCTTGGATCGCCTAGAGTCATTTCGGCCGATCCACGCCTTTTCATCCCAAATGTCCCGATGCTGCAAAGGACTAGGACTTAGCCATTTTTAACGATTTTTCCTAGCCCAAGCTTGTTCTCTCGTAACTTTCTCGCATTTTCTCGAGCTTGCTCTTTCCTTCTTAGACAGGAGAGTTAGAAAATTTCTAAAGGGACCCTAGAAACATGATTTTTCCCGAATCAATCAATCTGCCTAGGACTTGAATATTCGATGCATGTTATCAAAATTACCGGGAGGGAAATTTTGACAACAGGATTTTCATGCTCGTGTTCTAGAGCTAAGGAGGAAGCTCGATGCCCAGATCTCTGGAAGGAAGGATTAGTGGATGGGTTGATGAATGACATGGATAATCTCCTCTATAAGCACTTCATTCTTGGGATGAAGCCGGAGAGATCGACACCGAGTGAAGTATGACCACCCAACTACCATTGAACAAGAAAAGAAGATTGCAAGAAGAAAGCATGGAAGAGGAGCCCAAAGAAATTGTTACTAAAGTAGAGCCTACACCAACACCTTTGGTCTAGAATCCACAACCACTTTCGGTGAGCACAAATATTTCTCCTAGTACATCTACCTGAGTATGAAGATCTCGCTCAAGAAGATGCTAGTTAAACTATTAATCTTCTTCAAGGAAAAGAATTAGTTCCCAGGGAGGAGATAGAGGTCCAAAAAGAAATATTTCTAAAGTTGTATGTTATGGTTGTTATAAAAGGGTCATTATAAGTATAATTGTCCCAGATAGAGCTTCTACATCCGTACAAGAGATAATGATAAAGGAAAAGCACCGTGAATTCTTTTGATGTAGTAGATAAGAGCATAAATAACGAAGTAGATGTGTTTGTAATAAAAAGAAAGAAAGAAAAAGATAATCAAGATGGAAATGATCCTAAGAAGATGAAAAGATAAACTAGTAAGAAACATAGGAGAAGAAAGTTGGGTGTGCAGGATTTTTCGATTTCACAGGACAAAGACCATACTCCATCTTAGAAGATCTGTCTAAAAGGCCTACAAATATTACATATGATCAACTCTTGGATATGTCTTCGAGAAGATGCGGGAGCTGCGAAGTGGACTCAATGCTCAACGAAGGAAGGAGGTTGAGGTCCCTATTTTGGAGGTAGAGGAAGATCCCTACGCTCCACAAGCATAGGTATTATGTAATGGTATTTCAATTCATGATGTCTTAGTTGATGGAGGTGCTGCAATTAATGTAATGATCGAGTCCAGTAATGAATATGTTGGGTTTAAAATTGATCGCCCTCAACACTTCGTTAAGGTCATTAAATAAGGGAAAAACTAAACTAGAAGGTGTAGTTTCAAATGTGGCAATATCTCATTATGGTTGTTGTATGTGTGATAGACTTTCGGAGTGATGAAAAATGGTAATGCATTGCGTACCTAATGTTGTTGGAAAGACGATGGATAAGGAGACTTGTGCAAGAAACTATTGGAATGAAGGCTTCATGACACTTGGACTTGGTAGAAAAGGGTGAAGATAAATGTGATCCTCGGCTTTATAAGGCAAAACCCATGGATTCAAGTGATGAAACTGATGATTGGACATCCTCTGATTACTCTAGTATCAGTGAAGTGGACACAGAAGATGAAGAAAGTGAGGTTGATGTTTCGGTCATGGATATCCTTCCAGTCACACCAACTCATGAACCCATAAAATTATTCGAAGAATAAATTGATGATCATCTCCAACAAATAAAGATTGGTGATATTGTGATGGAGAGTGAAAGGAATGCTACTTCTAGCTCTTTCGAAGGTACATACACCTATTCACTTTTGATTACAAGGAACTCCGTCAATTAAGTTGGGTAGAACATTCTATTGAGCTGGTAGATGGTGCTAAGCCCATAAAGAAAATGCCATATAGAATGAATCCTAATTTTTCCAAGACTGTAAAAGAATAAATAGATAAGTTACTTGATGAAGGATTCATATTTGCTGTGGATAATTTAGAATGGGTTTCTCCAATTGTGATCTCAATAAAAAAATGGGAAGTTACGTATTTGTGTTGATTATAGGAAGCTCAATAAGGCAACAAAGAAGGATCATTACCCTCTTCCATTCTCAGATCAGATCTTGGATGAAGTAGCTGGCCAAGAGTGCTATAGTTTTGTTGATGGATATAGTGGATACAACCAAGTTCGTATAACAGAGAAAGATCAGCTGAAGACCATGTTCACCACTCCTTGGGGAACATTTGCTTATAGAGTTATGCCTTTTGGGTTGTGTAATGCTCAATAATGTTCCAACGTTTGATGAATAAGGTGTTTGAACCCTACATTAGGAACTTCATCAAAGTATTTCTGGATGATTTTTGCATCTATGGGAGCAAGATGGACCACCTGCACCAAATGGAGATAGCATTTCAAAGGTTAGATGGAGCACAAGCCTCACTAAACCATACAAAGTGTGTCTTTGGATGTTCTAAAGGTGTTTTGTTAGGGCATGTGGTATCTAGAGATGGTATTGCACGATCCGATAAAGTTTCAAAATCAAAGAGTTACCATTTCCTATGAATAGAAGTAAGTTGAGATCCTTTTTAGGCCATGTGGGTTACTATAGAAAATTCATCAAGAATTTCTCAAAATTACACATTAAACCACTAACCTAGTTCTTGAAGAAGGATGTTACTTATGAACCAGAAATAAGGCGCATGAAGATTTTGAACAATGAAGGAAGCCCTAGCGTCTTCACCTATTTTAAAGAATCCAAATTGAGCAAGCCATTCATTGTGTATCTTGATGCCTTAGATTCAGCACTAGGAAGTACTCGAGCTAAAAGGATGAAAATGGGAATGATCATCCAATTTACTTTGGGAGTAGACAAATGAGCAGTGCTGAGGTAAATTATATTGTAATTGAAAAAGAGGCTTTAGCTATCATTTTTGCTGTAAAGAAGTTTAGAAATTACTTGCTAGGGTAGAAATTCATAGTTATAACAGATCATCAGGCTCTAAAATATATTGTAAATAAGCCTAACCCATCAGGGAGGATAGCAAGATGGATAATTTTGCTACAAGAATTTGAATTTGATATTATAGATAGGCTAGGAAAGAATCATGTCAATGTAGATGCACTCTCTCGAGCCTATGATGGTTTAGGTTCATCTTGTGATGATGATGATTTCCTAGATGCAGCATTGTTATCCCTTGACACAATCCCTATTGAATACATAGATATTTGGAATTATATGAATGAATTCAAGTTTCCTAATGGTGCCAATGCAAAGACTAAGAGGAAGATTACTCAAGCCAGTCATCCATATTCTATTCTGCATGGAGTATTATTTCAAATAGGACCTAATGGACAGTACAAGAGGGCAGTTGGATGTGATCAAGGGAAGGAGCTGATAGAAGAATTCCACAATGGTACATGTGGAGGGCACTTCTCTGGACAACTTATAGCAAGAAGGATCTTGGATGTAGGTTATCACTGGCCCACTCTTTTTAGAGATTGTTATAATTATTGTAAGACATGTGATATTTGTCAAACACATGGTAACCGTAAGACTTCATTAGCTCCATTATGCCCTATTCTTCCACTTGGTCTCTTTGAAAAGTGGGGAATAGACATTGTAGGTCCACTTCTAACTACCCCATGCCAAAATAAATATATTGTAGTTGCCATAGATTATTTAACCAAGTGGGTTGAAGCTAGGCCATTGAAAACAACTTCCATGGATGAAGTGGCAAGGTTCATATATGAACGCATTGTCACTAGATTTGGTTGTCCATTAGAAATTATAACAGATCAAGGAATCCACTTCATTAATGAGGTGGTAGAATCCCTAGTCAATAAGTTTTCTATTAAGCATAGGAAGGCAACAACATACAAGCCAAGCACAAATGGACAGGTGGAACGAACAAATTTTGTGTTGTGTCAAATTCTAGCAAAAGATGCAGCCTTGCAGGTACATAAGTGGGATAAAAGGATTCATGCAACATTGTGGGCATATAGGGCAACATCAAAGTCAGCAACATGATACTCCCCATTTCAGTTGGCTTATGGCATTGATCCAATTCTTCCTATTGAGTTTGATATTCCCACTGTGAGAGTTATGAAAATGAAAGGATGGATGAAAGTGATTCAGTAAAAGAAAGGTTGGTACATCTTCATTTGCTAGAGGAAATGAGGGAAATAGTGAAGGATACAAGCTATAAGAAGAAAATGAAGCAGAAGGAATACTTTGATCAAAAGATCCGTTGGTCTCCATTTCATGTGAATGACTTGGTTCTAGTATATGATTCCGAGATATAAAAAAGAAGACAACAAATTTCTTCCAAAATGGATGGGGCCCTACAAAATAAAGAGCTATGCATGAAAATGGTACATACCAACTAGAGGAATTGGATGGCACTCCCATTACGAAATGGATCAACCACGACAAGTTGAAGATTTTCCAAGCACTAAAATAATCTACTCCGAGGATGGAGTAGAAGCTAGGAAGGGGAAGATGTCGACACTAAAAGTTTCTCTCTGTAATTTCTATTTCATTAATGTATGTATTAGGAATAGGATGTTGTTAAGTATAATTAGTAGTAGCGTCGATAGAAGATAACAGCGCGCCAAGATCTGACGCCGCCAATAATGTATAGTATGGTAATAGTCAAAAGTACAATAGTAATGTTGTGGTAAAAAGTAAATATTTGTCGTAAGTGGTCCGGTAATGTTAAAATGTCAAAGTTGGGGTAAATAGAGAAGTAGGGTCTACATGATTAGGAATTAGAAATATTATATCGGTAATAAGGATAAGGAGTGAGGTCATAAATATTTTATGTATTTTATTTGTAAAAAGTCTAAAAATGTGGAACCCATGTGAAATGATAAGGTTTATCTTATCTTAAAATATAATCTTACATGTACAAATAAGAGTTAAGGTATGGAATATGATTCGTCAGAGTGGATTTCTTATCCTATCTTAGAGATAAGATGGATAAGCTTGGAAGTTCTATAAATAAAGAGGCCACCCCCCTCATTTAGCATAGAAGGAAGTAGTGAGAAATATTGTATGAGTAAGTGTGTAAAGGAAGCCATCATTTTGAAGGTGTGTTAAAGAAGCCATTAAGAGGTGTAATTGTGAAGTTTCTCCCATAGTTATTGTTGGAAGGCAAGTGAAGTCAAGAATAACACTTGAAGTATCTCATGGGTGAGATTGTAACAATTTCATGTTGATATTATAATTTACACTGATATTTCAGATTTATCCTCATTCCTTCTTATCATAGTCTATGGTACTCTTGTGTTATGTTTGTTGTTGTGTTTCTAGATTACATCCACCAAACTAAAGGTTGTGCATTAGTAAATAATCATAAAGACGAGGAGTTCGGTGAAGAATTATCATAGTGCGGGATTGGTGATAACAGAGATCATGCTATGGAACCTCATCTCTGCCATCCCCTCTCCAAACACCAAAACATCATCTCCTCTCGATGCCTCTCGATGAATTTGATCTCACCCATCAGCAGATGAAATGTGTTGGTCATTGAATCACATATGTCGATGAGTGTGACCATCAAGCTCAAATCCCGAACTATGTGCCCAGTAGCATCTAACCCCAATCAGGATGACATTTGTAATGTGATGCCACTCCTTAGCTGTCATGCTCCCTCATACCACTAGTAACAGAGGTGGTACTTTATCTCTCATCCACAACTGGTCCCTAGCATGCACCCAACAAACCACACCATTATTAAATCTTGACCATATCTAACATATCCCTTACCCAACTAACCTATTCCCGAAATTCTTATTATTTATTTCCCCATAACCCTAATGACCTACCTCTTTCCCCCATCCCACTTTCACACCCATCCACTCGTATCATATATACTCTTTAACCTACCTATTCTCACCACACTTACATTTATACCTCACTACCTCGCTTTCTCTCTAACTCCCACCATAACCATTTCTCAACCTATTTTCCCTCAAAATACGACCGATATCGGTCATTGGTGACAGCATCGGTTCATAATGACCAACATCAGTAACTTAGTATTTGAATGATGTTGGGTATGGCTGATCGACGCCGGCTAACCTTGACCTACATCGACCACCTGTCACGTGCTGACCAAACCCACAAAACCCTCCCCATTTTTCAAAAAATTGACCATACTAACCTATAAACCTACCCTATCCTACCCAAACCTCCACTAGCTTTCCCCTACCCATATTTGACCCACATTGGACTTCCTACCCTTCCCATTTCATCAATTTTACTTCCACATGTAAATTTAATTCCTACCCAAAACCATTTCTACCCAAACCAATTTCTACAAACAATTTCAACTAACAAGTGTCGAATGGGATCGAATCTTACCTCATCTCAATTTTGTATGCATTGTGGTATGTCCGGATGTGATACCATTGGACCACCCAAGCCCTCTCCCTCCTCTTCCATGACCCAATCCACCCTCACCTCCAACCAATCACAATCAACCAAACTTCTCTCGTAAACCCATCTACTAGCTCCTGTCACCAACTCGTAATCTCCACCTCACTGTACAATTCCTTATCCTTCTCTCTCGGAAAGGTACAAAAGGTCAAAAACTCTATCATTTTCTCCAAAGTCACAACACAATAATGATTCCATAAAATATAGAATTTTTATTTTATAAACCCAACCCAACCTGACCGATGCTGGTCATATTTGTGCCCTAGACAAATGATGTTGGTCATTCTATAACCGAGATCGGTCCAGCCCTTACAACTATTTTTTTCCTTGTTAAGCTTTCTTTTCCTAAAATCATTAGTAATCATACACCTTTAATCATTATAGACACCTATGAAACCATACCCACGAGCCCACACTACCCCTACATTTCCTTTGTTGCATCTTGGGATTTGTTATTTTACCTATACCTTGGCCTTACTCATGCCATGACCTATTTACTTAGACCTGGCCTACTTGGTGTGACCATTGACCTTATGGACTCACTATACCTTAAAATGTTGTTACCTATGTTGTTTTAGCCTAACAACCATACCTTTCCTATTTTCGTACCATTTATCCTGACCAAACCTTTGGCGTACTGGAACATACCTAAACGCGTTTCGAGAACTTGACCTACGTTGTGTTTCCAGACCATATCCTATACCTTGGATACCTAAATCACTTCACTCTTGTATGGATAAACATATCGACTTTCGATGATGTAGAGTTTGCAAGCTCTTCAACCTGGTACCGTGTTGCAATCTATACGTGTGCATGTGTTTGATTGCCATTACCCATGACCTGATTTTGACCCTGCCTATTACCTATTACCCGAGTTGACCATCACCCTTTCCCATAGTACTCATACCCTTCCCCACCTATCTTCACCAACTACACATTTATCAAACCACTCACCGATTCCGTATTACACCTCATTAGTGCTGGTTTGAGGGGGATCACCTTCACCCACACATGGGGCAATCACTTCTTGTTTTTGTCAGCGTTGCTTACCAATACAAGCTACACAACAAAAGGGGAAAAATGTAGACACCAAAATTGGGTCACACTCCCCTTGGTCCCTTTTTGAATAGCCAACTTAAACATATTCACCTAACCATGACCCTTTTACCCCACATTAATATTAGTTTAATTATTTATAATTAAATTAATACTCATCCTCACTTCATTCATTATTTAATTACCTTAATTAAAACTAATTTCCACCTCACCTAGACACCTCATCACAAACCTATTCTTAGCATGTTTCCTTCTACTAGAACTCAATATCCACTCACCATAACTAAGACTTAATCCAACCTACCTTAATTAACTAAGAGTTAGTTCAACCCTAAAATCACATGCCTATTCTTCCTCTAACCATATTCCCGGTTATTTAAGTGCAAAATCCCATTTTTATCCAAGAGAATAGACAGAGATGGACAAGAGATTGCCAAGATCTATCATTTTTAGTAAACCTAGGATTTCATGCATTAACCAACGCCGGTCAACCCTAAACTGACACCGGTCATCCTAAACCATTGTTAGTTACCATATATTCAATTTGGTAACCTTGTTGGAGAGTTTGGACACATTCTCAAGTTTTGGAACAATGGATATCTATATGCAAGCAAGAACCAAAGCCCTTTCACACATCCAGACAACCATAGCCAACACCAAGATGGATCCAAAGGTATTTGCATTCACGGTAGCATTCTAGGAAGCACTACCATGACACTAAGCACCATTCCATAGATTAACCATCACCATCATCCAGCCATCAAATCTACAAACACCAATAAGTGTATCTCTAACCTGCATCATTTCATACTTATTCAGATTACAAAGTTTCTTCATCTTTGTTTATCAACATCTATTTGCATTTTTCATCCCACCCTTGTTACCTTTCGTGAATCCAACCATTCCATCACCCATAATCATTTAATCACCTATACTTGATTCCTAAATACCTCTGAGTACCCCCAGCACCATTACAAACCTAGCCATTTTCCTCACACTCACTGTCTTACCTCAAAAAGTTCTCAAAACCTAGTTTATTGAATTTCTACCATCTCGCCTTAACCATCGTCGGTTCCCTCTTAACTATCATTGGTCATACCTCACCAACGTCGGTCTCTGTATTTGGTAATCCTGCCAATAATAGAAACTTAAAAACCTACATCCAAGAAACCCAAGCTACCAAAATCGACCCTTCGACCTGTTCCAACACCTTGACTACCTACCCTACTTCCAAATCTGATCATAACCTAGCATGTTATATTACATTTTTTTATTGTATTTGGATGAGATGCCTAAATCATATCAAATACAATAGGACATTATTTATTTATGACATTTATTATTGTTTAACTCTCTTTTTGTGGTCTTGATTTGTATTTTAGGTAGAACCTCCTATCCAAAATTGGAACTCTGGTCTTGATTTGTATTCAACATCCTGGATCAAAAGGAAGAACATCGATCAAGAACACGTGCATGATATTTAAACTCGACCATCACAATAGGTATTCCTCCTTGGCCCATCACCTTATTTATTTTGTCAAATCCATAAAGAAAATGGTGAAACAACTGGTCATCTCAAAGAAAATCCCATGGAAAAATATGATAGTTGGAGAATTTTCTAACTTTTATCTTCCATCTCCACAAATCAACTTTATTCGGTGTTATGTTCATGTGGATTCAAGAGACATGTTTTAAAGGTTAAGATCAATTTTCTTCAATATTATGCTTAACTTCATGCCTAATTAATTCCTCAAGGAAATTGGTTGTCATCATCTAGCAGGTAGATGCCCCCCGAAGGTCACCAAACTATTGTCCAAAATTATGCCCCATGTAATTTTGAATAACTCATCATATGGACTTAGTCATATTTGTACTCGGGAAAAGCCATGGGAAACTAATTCATGTGACCAAAGAATGTAGGAAGTTAGTGGTTTGTGGGTCCTCCCAACCCGTGGAATAAAGAAATGAGTAGTTTATAGACATAGGTAAATTTTTGAAATGATAGTGTTCCATGGAAGTTATTGGACCTTTGTGACACTAAATATTTTAGTCCCTCATGGATTGAAGTCAAATTAGAATAAAAAAGGGTTGTATATCCATGGAGATTTGGAGAAATTGGCTAAGTTCAAAAGCCGCAGGACATTAATTTAGTGTTGTTTTTTTGTAATATCATAGTGTTTTGCGGATCTTGAAAGCCACGAAACGAAGTAAAAGTTTCACCTAGAAAAATGTCATGGATCAAAATAATTTTAACCATCGCAGGTCTTAAGAATAATTTATGACCATCAAGGAAAATTAAAGGAAAAACCATGAATTCCACAAAAGGAAAAAAATTGAATAGCCGCGGTGAAATCCAGTGAGACAAATTGGTAGTCTTCTGCAGGTTTTTAGATTAATTAAATTGCCACATAAGGTCTCAAAGCCACACTAGTTTATGAAATAGAGGACCAAAAATCCCAACCACCAAAATTTAATGAATTATGGCGTCATTTTATGAAGTCTAATGGTGTGTAATAGAATCAAGGGGTTATCCTTTAGTTTTTGGATTTCATCATGGGCTCCCATGTCTATACTATAAGAAAACTCTACAAGAATCATGGTGTCATGCTTCTTCAACATGTTGTCAAGGGGTAAGATTCCATCTTGGTGATACTTACTCATTTTTTCTCCCTCTCTTTCTATTTGAATAATTTTATAAATACAAGTTTTTACCCACTTTGTGAGGGTTCTTCTCCCATTTTTCTCCCTTAGAGATTTTCAGATCTTCTATATAAAAATCAAAAATTCATGCTTTCAACATCGTAACTTAGAAAATGGAGATGTTCTTATTGTCAATTTTTATGTAAATGATAAAGGATCGATTAATGTAAGTGTGGTTTACCTCTTTCCTTCAAATACTTTATGTTTGGTATGAATATTATGCCCTCTTATATATTTTGTGTTCTTCAATTATTTGCATTAGAATTGTGTGCATCCTTATAATCCTAGTTTTATGAACTTTTATGTGTGTCATTTGAGATTGGGGAAGCTCCACCTTATTTCTAGTGATATCACTACCCCTGTTATCTTATATTTTTGTTCCTTTCATCTCTCCCTCTCCCTAGTTCCTTAGATGTTTTAGTGTGGGATTAACTATAGGATTAGTTTTAACATTATAATAGGTTGTGATATATGGGTTCTTCTAGTCAGTGGAATAGAGGAAATCAGCCTTCTTTAGAGATCTATCTCAAGCCACAATGCCCAAACTTGGAGAGAATCCCATGTTTCCTAAAAATTCTAGATCTTTAATGATTCGAGTAGTGTGAAATTTTTAACTCCAATAGTTCTTATTCCTGAAAAAGTTTGTGGTGGTCCAAAACTAGGCGGATCAAGAAATAAGTCCTTAATCTGGAAGGAGACAAGGTTATCTTTGGATGTAGTTCCCCATCACTACTATAGTCATATTTACTAGAAAAAAGTCTTCATCATCAAATTTTTCTCATGATATGAAATTTCATTAGGTACACATGAATACGATGAATATTTTATAGGAGAGACAAAGCAAGAGAAAGAATATAGTCGGGTCCGATGATAAACGCACATACTACAATGATAGTGTCATTGTGAAACTCTCTAACACACACTAAATCTATAGTGAACTCAACCCACATGCCCGACAAAAGGTGAGTAATGGACTGATAAGAAATTAGTTGATAGTGAGGGAATACTTAGAACATTATTGAATGTTCCTCCACTCACTTAAACAAACCCTCTCCCAAAAACCTCTCGTAGAAGGGTTTTTACCTAATCATATAATGAACATGTCACATGGTTCTAAGGAAGTTAACTCCATGTGTGAAGAGGCCATATGATGTGATGCACTTGAATCAATAACCAATGTAGGATTTGGTGGTACAACTGTAGATAGGGATCTCACCTTTGTTTTCTCTTTTTATGATTCTTTATGTTTCCCTTTTCCATTTTCATTTTCCTTGGAGGATTCATGGGTTAATGAAGATGGTTTGATATACTCAGGGACACCTATTTTTTTCTTCTCAAGAAGACTCGTGAGGTGGTTAATCTACTTTTCCATACATTTTCTTTCATCATGCTTATATGTGTAATACCCACATTTGATCCTATCTTTCTTGGAATTAACACTGGAAGAGGAAGTTTTAGAGTTTTTTAATTATGTGGGATCATTTTGATCCATATTTTTATCATGATCCTTGTTTTTGTTTCTTCTCTTAGTTTTAATCCATTTGTTTCTCATGTCCAACAAATAGAGCATGTGGTTTAGAGGACTTCATTGCACCCATTTGAATAAGTTCGTCTTGCTCTCGAGTTAAGTCAACAAGTAAAATCAGTGACAATTTTAAGGAACCCATGAAAAATAACTTATAGAAAGGATGGAGAATCTTACAAAAATGGCTATCATGAATATGGTGAAAATGGAAAAAATCATTAAAATTAGTTAGTCAGTAAAGATGAGTCTTACCTAATTTTTTTGGCAAATTTCAATTGTCATCTTCAAGTTAGATTTCATTTTTATAATATATTGATGGTATGAAGTGCATTATATGCATTTCTTACTTAACCAACATAAATGATTGAGTTATTAAATTTAGACCCATTTTCCCCAATCCTTCCCAAGATTAAACCTTGATTATTGATCCATTTGCCACATGTCATCATTTCATGTAATTTTGGGAAAACCCATGATATGTCAAGCCTTCCTTGGAAATCCTACTATAATTATATCACAATTATTAGTCTCTTGTAATGCGTCAATATCTTATGCTATTTTGGATCTAGACACTCCTACCTTATTCTTTCTTTACTTTAAAACTTTTCATTGCTTTTCCAAAAAGTGCCCCACAAAGCCTTTCCTCTAATATACTAAGAGATATTTTTTCTATATATACACATATGATTTTTAATCCTAGGGAAATGTTGGCTAATTCCCAAATGAAAAATTATAAAGGCCTCCATCATCAAGTCTCCAAATGACCGTTATCTAAACCAATTAAAAAAATAATGCAAACAATAATTTTTATTTCTTAAATGGTCCCATGAATTCCTTAATTGAAGTATATCACATAGAATAGAATCCATATTCTAATATTAATTGTAAATAATAATTTAATTAAATAGACATTTACTTGAATTGGTGCCTTTAAAATGTTTGATCATATCAAAACACACATCCATACATACATACATACATACATAAATGTATGTATATAAGTGGTGGATTTAATCAAATATCAAATTTTCCTTCTAAATTTTTGGCAATTGTCATCTAAGGGTCTATATAATTCATAGTGATCCAAAGATGCTATAAAATCTTGGCCCATTGATTTAAAGGTGATCCATTAAAAAACATATTGATATTAGAATTAATTTGGCTATGAAAGTGTGAAATAATAATATTTTTTTATTATTGTTGATGAATATTGGGTGTTCATATGCTGTCCAAATAGCCAAATTGGAATTTCAAAATCTCTAGAAATAACCAAATTACAAATATTAGCCTCTAAAATTTTCCTTGAGAAGAATTGTCTAAGGAAAACATGGTCCATGTAGCACTAATGTATCTCCTAATGGCATGGAAGGTAGAAAAAAAGATAGAATAGTTATAACTCAATTGTGAAAGGATGAAAATAACCAATTGATCATTTATTTTGTCTATGCCATGTAACTTCAACTATAACTTGAATGATTTAAATTCGGTGAAGAAGTATTGTATCATGTCAAAGTTACAGGCTCAAACTGATGAGCTCATTCTCCAAATCATGACCTCTCATTATGTCTTGCTTCCCAAATATTCCTTCCAATGTGGTCCATACTTCATTAGGAGTATTTGTAGATTCAATATGAAAGGGAAAGTTTGGAGACATTGCCATGCATAATAGACAGTAATCTTCATCACTTCTATTGTACCACTTCACCTTTTTTCATCCGGGTCAAATTGTCATTTTTATTTATATAACCATAGTGATATGATTAAATTATTTACTCCTCAAGAGAGTTTATATTTTAAATTTACACTCATGATAGTTGAATGGTGTAAGAAACAGAACATGAGACTGATCCATTGTAGTACGTGGATATGTGTTGAATTGAGTGTTCTTGAAAGATAGATATATACAACCCCCGAAACTATAGATGTTTAGTTTTAAAAGTAACAAGAATATTACCAATACATAGATCTTGAAAAAAAAATCACTTTCAAATAAGGAACCTAAAAGGAGTTGTTGGCTGAAAGTTATGAAAGTTTGAATTTTTTTCTCATAAAAATATTTGTTTTACATTAAAAAAATGTGTGCAAATGCTTTCCAAAACTTTATGATGGAAAATTTAATCCCCCTGGACTAGGAAAACCAAAGGAATAATTCCCATATGAACAAAGGATAAGGGATAGAATGAGTACCCCTCCCGTTTGATGATGTCAATTTACATTGTGATGTGATCATTAGAGTGATGCTACTCCCAAAATGACCCAATTTTTTAAATAAGTAGTGTTACAACCCCTATGTATAGATTTTATGTGTACACACGTCATCAGACTTCCCACCTTCCTTTGCACCTTCCAAAACTTGGGTTAGGATTTTTATCTTGTCAAAAACCTCTAAAAAACTTGAATCGTGGTTTATCCATTGCTCAACACCTTCAAAACCTGATAAACACATCGGGTTTTCACCTTGCTTCACACCTTATAAATCCTAACAAACACTCTAAGGTTTTCAACTTGAAAAAATTCATAAATCTTGACGTTTAAATATGACATTTCGCACCTATCATCATGGTTTTGTACTTACTCAACACTTGCAAAAATGTAAAAAGACTTGTCAAGATTTTTGAATTGCCAAGTATGCCACATGCCCTAAAATGTGTACAAGAAGGGTCAAAACCAAAAATGTGTTAGCCAAGTGTCATAACCCAACACTTAATAAATAGGTTGAAAAAATTGAAATACAATGTGTTGGATCTGGGAAAACTATAATCTATGTGTCGAGGTGTTGAGATGTCTCGAAAACCCAAAAATCAAAAATGTATTACATTGACCAAGGGTTTAACTAAAAACTACAAGTTATTTGTCGATATGTTGAGACATATCAATTCCCCAAAAACCCGAACTTGACAATGTCCACCAAAAGTCTAAAAACCAATAAATATTGGGTTGGGTTTTTAAATTTTTGAGCAACCTAAAAATATTGGGTTGGGATTTTAAACTTTAAAAACAACCTAAAAAACTTAAAATGCACAGATGGTGAGAAAATTGTAAGGAAAACCATAGATCTTAAAAAATATGTGCATCTTCCATACAAAAGAGAAAACACCCACCAAATGTTTGAAAATCGTAGACACATTTTTCATTTTTATTTCCAAGCCCAAGAATGTGCAAATCTTACAAATTTAAAAAAACACTTCAAACCCTCCAAAAATGTCCAAAATTGCATGTCACTAAACTAGGTCATGTGTACAACTAGATATAGGGTTTTGGGACCTTCAATTCAACCATGTTGTATTTTTTCATTTAGAGACTCGGAGGAACACATCTACATAGATTTTCTATAAACCCCGCCAAACCCATCACAACCAAAATCAATGAAAAATAAATGCTAAATGAGATAGAATGCTAGATCTCACAACAGAGGCTATGGAATTCAACTACTAGAATGAATCTGATACCATGTCGGAGTGGGACATAATTGAGGATTGGTACTTGATAGGATAAAATGCACAAATCAAAACCCTGTATGAAGTAGTAAAATAAAAATAACACTCAAGAAGAAGAAAAAAATCTTCAACAAATAAGAAATTGTTTATAAAATCATTCACTCGTGCATTAGTCAAAATTTTCATATGAAAGTACAAAGTATATAGTGAGGAATTAGGTCACTCAAAAAGGTAATTAACTCAACTCAAAGTTATAAATGTCATAAATTACATTCCCTAATGACCTAGTAATTAACATAAACAAGATAATTAGATCATGTAGGTAAAACCACATAGTGGGAAAAATCCTACACTACCACTTCATTATTTTATGTTAGGGTTCAAAAATGTGTGACACCTCTTGTAGTGACTTGAAATTGATTAAAACCCCATATCTATTTAGTATCACTTCATGAACATGATTAAATAATGAAAGGAGATAACTCCATGTGTGGTGGAGTTGGACTAATCCTTGTGGTTAAACCTTATTGATCATTTACAAGAAATGCACTATAACCCCTTGATGGTGGATACAAATCTATGTAGTTATCCTATTATATGTATGCAAAACTCAGAAAACTCCATATATTACTCTTGCATATCTTAACACAAAGATAATGAGCATATTTATATATTAAAGTAAAATGTACCCATCAATATGATGATATAGTGTGTAGTTATTACAAATGCTAGATTGGTTCCCTTGACCCTTCAATTTTTTGGAAATGCTTTAAATTTTTCTTGAACTTGTTATAACTTGGAGGGACTTGGGATGTATATATAATGAGAGGCATGGATCTTGAACCTTGTTTGGATAACATCGAGACTTGTTAATGAGCTTCTCCTAGGTTGTGCATCTTCCTATTATGAATTTAGGAAATCATGGGGTGCTTTAGGAATGTATATTACAATTATTTCTCTTAAAATTATTAGGTAATGAGTGCAATAAAATTTCTTATATAGGCATTCATATGTTTTTTTCACATTAATGATGACCTATGGGATATGAACTAGCCCAACAAAAGATATTTAATTTGAAAATTTAGCATTGTGTGGTGGGAGATGGGGTTGTATGTACTTTGAAAAACCATTAGATGGTATGGTCCTAACCATATAATCCAAAATAGGAGGTTCAAGGGGCTATACAAAATTATTGGTGACATACCTATATAGACTAATATGATTAATTCTGCAAGAAACCGAGTATTGTGCATAGATAAGTAAGTCATGAAAAAGAAGATAGGGGTAGTTCACTTGGTCTTTGAATGTACATGAAATTCATGATTAAGATGAAAGGCCATAATTAGTTATTGTTAAATGATTAATTACCATATTTAGGTGTATAAATTTCATACCATTTAAGTATGAAATAAAATTAAATGCTTAAAGGAAAAGATACTTACGTGTGTACACACACTTTTTATTTGCTTAGAATTGATGATTTCACTTAAGGGTTGACATGATCCATGATGAAACCTATAACAAAGAGTGTAGTCAATGTACATGAAAAATATTGAATTATAGCTTGGATTTAGAAATATATTTGTAACTTTTAAAAATTGAATATGTCGAGTAGTAATGTAGAGAGGTAAAAATAAGGAAGAAATACACATGTTTATTTCTTCAAGGGAGAATCTCCGCATTTTTTGTGCTTGAAGAATTTAATTTTTACTAATTTGTTAAAGGATTTGGGGTGATTAGTCCCTAATGTTGCTAAAGGATATGCTAGTTTTTTTGAGCTATTGAATGTCATTTTACCTAACACCAAAAAATTTGGTGTCATGGGAGCTTGAAAAATTCCATAAAAAGTGAGATGAACGATGCCACAATGTTTTATATTCATGTTGATATATTCAAAGTTCATAGACCACTCAGATATAGGTAGATCTAGGATTAAGTGTAAAATAGGAAAAAAATCAAAAGGTAATGCCCGATCTCATGTCCCTACTAAGTGATGTAACTCGATTTTGAGATATATAAATTTGAATATAGATAAAAGGGGAAGAAAAACCTACCCCCATAACCTATATTGAAACTTTTTATGAGTCATGCAATGCTAAAAAGGATTGAAGTACTCAAACCCCCCAACAACTTATATCAAAAATCATTAAAGAATGTTCTAAACTATGTAATATGAATTTGAACTTGTGTTATAAATATATAGCTATTTTTAAAATCTCCAAATTCTACAATTTAATATAAATCTACCGCTATGATGGAAAATACCATCCCAAACCATAAAGTTTGGTGGTTTCATCCATAGTGGATAGATTTACACCTATGTAAAATTTGTTCTTATTCTATTTCTATTTTTTTCTTGATTGTTTTTACCCTATTTAATTTCATTCCTACGTTCGAATTGTTTCTATATGCTTGATGTGCATAAAAACTCTTGTGGTAAACCCAAATGAATGCACTATATTTTGAGGAAATTGATATTCACAAATAATATTCTTGTCTCAAAATAAAATATGTCTATCCATTTAGGAATTAACTGATATTATTTGTTGGATCACATGGAGGGATGTATTGGATGACCATAGTTGAGATAATTTTCCTACAAGGGTGTTCATGGTAGAACCCAAGGCACACAAAGATATAAAACACTAAAGTAATAAAATAATGTTAAGACAATCATGTATATTAATAAACAAGTGCAGGGGAAATCAAGAATATAAGTAATATAACATACAAGTACATAAGAAATGTCACATATGTTAGTAATAAATAAGGCATATACCAAAACATAAGGGAACTATAGTGTTTCTAGAAACACATAGGCAATAGGCTATAGAATCCACAAATAAGGGATGTAAAATTGTTTCCAAAATTTTCATAGAAAAGGTCATAGGTCACATACATAAAATTAATAATAAACATAATAAAAAAGTGAACACAATAGCAAAGAGTATATCAAAGGCACATAGATAAAGTTAAGATAGGGATGCATAAGACACACGTTAACCATATTAGTTTGAAAAATGTCATATTGTAAAATGTAAGAAAATGAGCATAATTAGGACATGATAGTAACAATATTTAAAAAATCTCCCAAGTAGTGTAGTACATACATCTAGATTAGAAAGGTCATTAGGATATGCTTAGGCCAAAACCTACCATCATTTAGAATCATGTGTATGTCCTATATCAATATCAATATGTCTCTTGAATGCACGTGCATACAAAGTATATATAAAATATGAAATATATCAAATTGTATGATAAAAACATATGTGAAGTAAAAAGATAGAGAAATAAGTCATATGTAGGTCATCATTTTTATTATAAAATTATCTAAATTTTTTTGTGCTTATTTAATTATTTGAGTGTTAATATGTTTTAGAATATATTTATAAAGAAAAACTAAATAAGAGATAACCTATAAGAGGATTAGGAATGTGAGGAGGCTTGGCCCTTTAAATATTATTGTGCACACTAGGAGTAGAATGAATGGTAATGTTGTCACCTGAAGTTGTACCCTTTGTTAAGGCTAAGATGGATCAACACATGAGTGAAACAATGGTAATGTCTCTAAGGTTTGGAATCTTGATAATTGGGACGAGAACTCCGAGAATGCTAACTTCCTCCACTTAGCTATCTCAATGCTAAAACTAATCCTAAACTGAGCTATTGATCTACAAGGTGAAAGGGGGAGGAGGAATGTAGGAAACAAACTAAGATAAAAAAAAGTGGTGATTACACCAAAATAGAAAGGGATCAATCTCCCTAAGGGTAAGAACAAGAAGGAAAACACAGGTGATTGGAGGGAAGATACATTGCACATATCAACTCTAAGAAACCATTTCATTCCACAAATTTTAGACAAGGGAAAAGAAAACATGCGAGAATAATATATACACAACATAAAATGGAAAGAATAGAGATTAAATAGTGCAAAAATATAATCCAAATGGAATATATGATCCATAATAAACATCTTATTATTGATTAGAACTATGTAAAATCCATTATTGTCACTTAGGATACATTGGATGCATTGCATGAGATTAGATCAAAGCTATGCAAATCATTAAAGCTCGGACACTATTTTGAAATGGTAAGTTTCCATTTAGGAGAGGATCCTTTATAATGAGAAATGAGTTGCATTATATAGATTATAAGAAGAGATAAGAGAGAGGAGATTTGGAAATCGGTGAGGGATAAAAATATCAACCACTTGTTTTCCCAACAAGGACCAATCAATATAAATTATTCTCGATCAAGCATGAGAACCATTTATTACCTTGGGTGATGAAAACTTAGATTAGATCAAGGTGTTGACATCCTTAATAATTAAATTTTGATTTTTGGAGGTGATTTGATTTGATTTCGGTGGCATTTGATAAGGAAACAAGCTGAAAATGTCTCTAGATTTTTTCACAAAGTTCTCTTTGATTTCTCAACTATTCTTTAGAAAATTAAACCCAAATGAATCTATAATCAAGACCTTTATAATGGAATATCATGTAGGTGAAAAAATGTTGTGGATCCATATTCATGATTATTATAAGTAGACCTAGAACATGCCACAATACTCTAACTCAAAATGGCAATGAGTTTTTAACCGTATTTTTAGGTTAAAAACTTGTTTTAGTGCCGTAAACAACCATTCCCATAAAAATATATTCCTCATAATATTTCAAATGGTTCTAATTGTTGGAAGAAAAAAACACCGAGAGGGGGTGAATTGGTGTGCCATTAAAACATTCATTTACTTTAACATTATCATCCATAAATTATTCAATTCATTCATATCAAACATTAATCATTATCGATTAAAAATGATTAACCAAACACATGAGCGTACATTATGAGAGTACAAGAACACATGAACAAAATATTTAAGTGGGAAACCCTTAAGGGAAATAAAAACCACTGAACCTACACATGTATTACTCAATAAAAAGGAATCTCATGAATATTACATAGGAAAATATTTTTTTTAGTAAGGCACCAACCCCACAAAGATCATCAAACCCTAGTTTAGTAGGGCTCTAACCTTACAAGGAGAACCAACCCTAATTTATTAGAGAAAAACTATACAAGGAGGCACCAACCCCTAGGTGAATCAAAACCAACTAAATCCATTTGAAATGAATGTCATATCTATTTTTTTCTGCAACAAATGGTGATGAATCTATGAAACTCACTCTCCTCTCTATCTTCTTCAAAAATATCTCATGCCTTCTTACGCAAAACCTCTTTATTAAAGTGTATTTCAACACTTTCCATAGCTCACCATCACCTTATAAATCTCCAAAAAATCATCAAATACTCATTTCCATCTCAAAAATGTCACAAGGACCTTCATCACTTTCACCTCTCTCCCTCTAAGTCACCCTTTTTCCTCTCTTACACAACACAAATGAGATCGTCTAATTTGATTGTATACATGATCCTTCATTAGAAAACACCTTGGTCAGAAATAATGATGAAAATACATAATAACATGATTAAAACATCACACAAGGGACCATGTAGTTCTTCAACATCATCTTCATACCAAATTCCTTCATTTGGATCAACTTACCTAGATGGATCTAAAGTCTACAAAAATAATCTTCAAAGAACAAGTCATAACTTTCTCAAATATAACCAAAAATTAAAATATGATATACGAATGGAAATATTTGTATGTATGTATCATCACCAAATTCAAACGGAGTCATAAAACCACCTATAACATCTCTAAAAATGCTCAACTCCTAGACTTCTCTAAACCGCCACAAAACCAATCCTCATAAATAGGGCACACTTTGCATCCTAGGGCCTAAAACATGATTGGAAATCATCATGTAAATTAATTACAACTAATTTTCTTATATAAATGGTAATTTAGTTAATAGGTCCAATGGAGAACTTTTGGACAAATTGAAACTTTCAAGAAACTTTCCTTTTTAATGGGTCTCACATCTGTCACTACCTATAAATTACATCATTGGAAAGCTAGAAGATTCCTCTATAACATAAAATCATTGAATTTTAGAAAGGAATCAATTATGGTACACCAAAATCATTTTACTCCAAGTCACTCTAAAGCTAGGGTTTAATGAGGGTTAAAACATAGTTTGGATTCTTAATGATTGTTCATAAAACCGTGACGATAAAACAACCTCATTCTTCTTGGAAAATATTCATAACTTACCTACTCAACTACCCCCAAGAGCTTGGTTCCCCATGCAAATCATACACTCCCAAAAAGCATCCAAAAGTCAACATTTAGCTCAAATTCTCACCTTTAGAAACCTGGTTTTAGTATAAACTCAATCTCTTGAAAAAAAAAAGGACTTGAAAATCAGAACAAACCATAATTTCAACCTAAAGCACACTCTCCAATTCTTACTTTTATACCACCATACTTGAAACATATAACTCACTTAACTAGGGCATGCTTTCTTAAGGATTAGGTCTAGAAAAGACCTAGAAACATGTTATCCAAACTTACACCCATGGTTATTTTTTTCTTTGACAAGTTTTTAAAATGGACTTAGCCATTTTTACAGGGTTGTGATGCTAAAATGTCCATCAAATTGCACTTCCCAAATGCTTGGTCATTGGTATTAAAAAACCCACAGGAGCGTAATTTAAAAACATTGGCGGGTTGGTTATAAAAGTCAAATGAGGTTCAAATGCCTGTCAAATTTGTTGATCAGAGAAAAACTTAGCTGAACTTGCACACAGAGTCCATGCAGAAGAACAACACAGGAGCAAAGGCGTAAAGGTATAGGAAGGCATCATGCACGGAGGTGTAAAGTCAAACTTTCAAAACTTAGCCAATTTTGGAGATCATGTCTATTCTTAGAGATTGGCATGCGGAGCACAAAAAGCGATGCCGAGACTTGCGCACCACTCTTCGTGGAGATTTTTGAAGAACATGTCAACTCACTCTTGCATGGGCATAAGCTAAGAATAGATCCACCACTTTAGTTAACTGTCAGCGATCTATAGATAGCATACTTGCATGTATGGCTATAGTTGTAAAAGGCATGTGGCTGTTATTAGCATGTGACCTATTTCTGGTAGAGTTAAGTGGTGAAGGGCTAGTTCCCCCACCCTATATATATGTAATGAATTACTTAGTAAATAGAGAGATATACAGAGACACATGCTTTGAAGAAAGAGAGATACATGAGTATATGAGACTAGATAATTGTAACAGATCCATGCACGCATGTCTGGTATTGTATGAAGCTTTTGTACTATTGGTGCGATGAATATATAAAGAATATTGGCTGAATAACAGTGTCTGATGTGTTTTGTCAATGTATATTGTTGTTATCATGATGATTTACATTTAAGCGCTTATAGATCTAGTTTAGTATAATGATGAATAGATGGATTAGCTACTAAAAATATATGTTTACTACTTTATCATGCCACCATTCTGCTATAACAACTCTTAAGAGGGACCCGATACCTTTGCGTGCTTCGGGTGAGCACTCAGCCTAGGATGAGTGATGTGCCAGTCAACTAGGTGTTAACTAAGAATTCTAGGCTGCATCATTGGTTCCATTGCTAGGACCTCTTTTCTGTTGTTTTTAGAATGGTTCACGATGAAGGCATACTAGCTAAATTTGGCGAGCGTTGAAGAATGGATTCAAATTTGGAGGAAGAATACGCATGGAGGTTTGACACTTTGGATCCAGATTTAAAGCACACGCAGCCTAGGTAGAGTAGAACCCGTATGACGGTTTATATGAAATCTTATTTGCTATCTTTCCAATATAATTGTACGAATGGTTGACTACATATGCATCTAAGCAGAATTAGAGGTATCGCACACTTGTTTAGACACAAGAGGAATTTCAAACACTATATGATGCTTTGACCTAAAAATTTGGACTCGCGTGGTAGATACCAGTTCACGGTGTCCTAAATAGCTATATTTTGGAGTATTCAATTTTGACTTATTTGTGTCAGAGTTAGTGAAGTTCCAGTTCCTACGGTATCCTAGAGGGACGTATTTGCAAGGTATTCCATTGGCTATCAAAATACTAATGGTAACATTGAACTTGGAAGATAAACCCATGGAAAGCTAAAAGAATATCCATGCGCGGGGCAAGAACACAGGATTGGTATGATGAGGCACATGAGAGGGAATTATGCAAGAAACAAGATATTACAGTAACGAATGGTGTTGTGGAGAGATATGGCTCGTGAAGGATTTGAGGCTCATGGGGAGGAATAAGAGCAAGAGCATCAGGAACTCCCCCATCTAGGAAAGCATGACAGAGAACCCTCTTCAGCCTCACATGGAAGCATGCTAGTACACATTACCTAGGCCACGGGTGCGCATCTAAGCCAACCTGTTGACCTAGCCCTTATGCTTGGTTTTCCAATATCTAGTACAATAGGTAAAAATATTTTTAATTTAGGAAGTGAAAGTGTAGAAATAGGTTAGACCACAAGTACATCAATGGCATCACAGAAAAATTCATTATTCTTTGGGGGTACATTTTCAAGCTCATCATCTGCATAGAATATGAGTGCACCAAGTGTGGGATTCACCTCTGGAACTGGAACTACTTCACATAATGTAGGGGTCCAGTATAGTACCATTGTTGGGACACAGGGGAGTGCATCCACAGGCCCTATTCCAAATCTGGAGGAAGATCAGGTGGTTTGGGTTGTTCTAGTTCTAGTGGTTCGGTTGGTTTTGGAGAAAGAGGAAACCAAGGAGGTCTGGCTCGGGTGGTCAAGGCTCGTAGCAACCCTAGAACATTTATATGGAGATGTCCCTTCGTCTCCCAGAATATAGAGGTATTGAGGATGCTACTGAACATGTTCATATGTGTGAAATATTGTGGTGCATGAAAGGTATTATGGCCTCTGAGCGCAAGGCAAGTCAATTTACTACTACATTACAGAACACGCGCACAATTGGTATAGGAAGTTTGATCCCAATCAAACTTGTTGTAGACACCAAATTTGGGTCTTATGACGCCCTATACCTCGCATCTCGTCCCACAACCTAACCCTACCTCACCACCTAAACCTTACACACTTAGTTATTTATTAATTACCTTATAATTAAATAAATCCACATCTCCAACCCTGCCACCTCACCTCACCACCTCACCATGACCTAGCCCTAACCCTAAACCAACCTAATTAAGACCTATGACTTGGTCCAGACTCACACCCATGACTCCTCACCCCTCACCCACACCAAAATGATCCTAATAATGACTTGACCAAGCCCACAACTGATCCCTCGGGAGAAAAGGAGGGAAAGTTGGCTATTTTACTAAAAATAGCCACTTTGACCTAACCGACATCGGTTCCTACTCGACCGCCGTCGGTTACGTAATCGCCATCGGTTCCTGTAAATGACCTCCCCAACCAAAAAGAAAGGATCTGGAATTCATTTGGGGTAGAGGAGACAAGTGAAACAAGTAGAAGAGGTTACAGAGAAGAGAATCGAGCCTAAGATCAGAATCGAACGACTAGATCGTTTGTCACACTCGTCCAAGCATTAGGAAAGACAGAGGATAGCTTCATTAGCTCACTTTCCATTACTGGATCATCCCAGATAAGCCTTACCATCTCCACCACATCCCTTGGACTGTATCTTCACCAGGAACTAGTAAGTAGTATCCTGTATGTTTTTGAAATACCATTTCTTGAACTTTTAATTCATAATACAACTGACTTCCATTCGAAACCCCTAAATCACAGCCCCTACCGATATCGGTTATCTTCTACTGGTACCGGTGTTATAACCGCAATCGGTTATTCAGTGACCGCATCGGTCACTGTGACTTATACCAAAAACCAACCTTTCCCCTATTTACCCCCAAATAGTCTCATATCCAGCTTGGTCTATACTTGTAACTTGATCCGAATGCATCAATAACCAATGACCAAATAAACATCATGACATTTTATTATTGGTAGTTTAGTCTCTATTGCTTTCTAACGAGATACCTAAATTATGATTTCGTAATAGCTTCTTTGTTATCATTTGCATTAATTCGTATTAAAAGGGGAACTGACCACCTTCGAAAGGAAGTCTAATATTTCCTGGGCCCAAGGTAGTTCCCTCACTTATTGTCTAACTAAAATCTAGTGGTCTTGCGTTCTTATTTATAGGTAGTCCTTCCCAGACAAAAAGGAGTTCTTCACAATCGATCTGATCTCTCTACGGTACGCGCACACCTTCCCAACACTCAATAGGTATTCCTCCTAGCCCTAACCCCTTATCTGTTTCTCAAGAGAATGAAAGGATAGAAGCAACTCTATTCGGAATGAAATTCTGTGCAAAACATTTTGGATTCCACTTAACCCCACATGGTTTATTAATGCCCACTCAGTTGGTGTTACATCCGCTTGGACCCGTGACAACAAAGCTGGCACCCTATCATTCATCCTCAACCCTACCTGTGCCTGCACACATTAAACCAACAAACAACAAATCAACAAATAACTTCCCACGTGTTTTTTATCACAATCCGCAACTTTACACAGTAACCGATATCGGTTATAGACAACCGATACTGGTTACTTAACCGATACCGGTTATTCCTAAACGATATCGGTCACTGTCAATTCCAACCACCCTTCTCAAAAACACCACATATGATCACTTCTTCACTCGTTTACCCCTCTCTGTACCTACGAACATATCTCAAACACCTGATTGCCTACCCTACAACACTCACCCCATCCCAAACTCTTGCCTATCACCTTTCTACCCATTTACCTTACCACATTCTATTTTTAACCATGTAAAATCTCATTCCAACCAAAACAAATTATACCTCTGGGGATGCAGCAGTTTGAGGTGGAACCTGTCTTCCTTCTCCTCTCTCTGCCCAGCTGGATGCTTCTCTTTGTTCAGCCATGTTCACCACCCTCTTCACTATAACTTTCCTTTACGCCTTCTTAATCCAAGCCCACGATCGCTTTACCTATCTCTTCCTCCTTCTTACTCAATTCTCCCATGCAATTACCCTGTATGGATGACAAACAGCCTCGCATCTTCATATTTAACATGTTGCATGACTCTAAAAATAAGAACTTTAGTTGCCTCCCAAGCTTTTCTATATTTAGAAAAGCTCGTTTTATCGTAACCGATGTCGGTTACATAACCGGTATCGGTCATATGTGACCGACATCGGTTAAATAACCGATATCGGTCACATATCTCATTTGGCTTGTAGGTCCTTTCTTTGTTTTTTGTAAATTCTTGGCGGCGCCCGCCTCTTTTCCCTGCATAACGACATAGTTATCAACAATCATCATCATAATACCATCAACACATATGCATATCATCAAACCATCATCAAAATATACATCCAATTCTAATACCATCGACAAAACACATGAAACATTATAATATATGCATCAAATCCACAAATATACACACCATATGGATCAACCTCATCATCTATATATATCATCAAAACAATGTTACAATATACAACTTGCCCTGCATGGGGCCTCTGTAATCCAAAATACAAAGTCGGCTCGCAGCCAGCCTCTCATGTCAAAAATATACTCGGCTCGCAGGCTGGTATCAACTATACAACATGTACTCGGCTCGCAGGCCGGTATATATAACAAGAAAGAATACATAAATCCTATGAGGGCACGCAGGCCCCTATATACACACTCGGTTCATAGACCGGTGTCTCTATCAAAAATCCTCTATTAAATCAACAAAATCCATCTCTGCTCCTGGGGTGACTCAGCTCTCTCTCCCTCCCTCGGCTCGCCTCTCGGCCTAGCCCCGTGCCGGATCTCGCCTCCTACCCGCCACCGACCCACCGGGCCGTGGCGCGGCCCCTGTGACCTATGACTCCAAGATGTCTCGGCCTCCGTGAGCCGCATATGGCTGATACTCAAGCACCAGTATCATCTAATACATTTTGATAATATCGGGCCTCCGCTCTCGCCTCCATATATCGGGCCCATGCCACCATGGCCGGTATTAGAAGTGGACCTGTACACCCCGTGCCTAAGGCCGCACTCCGCACCCGTGCCCGAGGTTGTACTCGCACCGTGCTCGAGGCTATACTTGTGCTTGTGCTCGAGGCTATACCGTGCTCGTGCTTGAGGTTGTGCCGACGTGCTTGGGCCAACTACCCCTATAGCACCCCAATACGTGCTCTGTGAGCGTGTTATCCAAAATTCACCCCCAAGAAGACAGGCTCGGGCCAGGAAAAATCACGAAAAATGGCTAAGTCTTAGTCTCCGGGATAGCCGGGACAAAAGTACATGAGGGACGCGTGGGACGCGAAAGCGCGAAATGGGCGAAGGTTCGCCCGGACAGCCAGACAAAAGTACGTGAGGGACGCGTGGGACGCGAAAGCGCGAAATGGGCAAAGGTTCGTCCGGGACAGCCAGACAAAAGTACGCGAGGGACGCGTGGGACGCGAAAGCGTGAAATGGGCGAAGGTTTGTCTGGGACAGCCGGGACAAAAGTACACGAGGGACGCGTGGGACGCGAAAGCGCGAAATGGGCGAAGGTTCGTCCGGGACAGCCGGGACAAAAGTACGCGAGGGACGCGTGGGACGCGAAAGCGCGAAATGGGCGAAGGTTCGTCTGGGACAGCCGGGACAAAAGTACGTGAGGGACGCGTGGGACAAAGCGTGAAATGGGTGAAGGTTCGTCCGGGACAGCCGGGACAAAAGTACGCGAGGGACGCGTGGGACGCGAAAGCGCAAAATGGGCGAAGGTTCGTCCGGGACAGCCGAGACAAAAGTACGCGAGGGACGCGTGGGATGCGAAAGCGCGAAATGGGTGAAGGTTCGTCCGGGACAGCCGGGACAAAAGTACGCGAGGGACGCGTGGGACGTGAAAGCGCGAAATGGGCGAAGACAGAAGAGGAAAAGTCAACGCTTGACTGTGGTACTTTTGTCCCGTGAGGGACAATCGGGACAAAAGTGCGAAATGGGCGAAAGCGCGTGAGGGACGCGTGGGACGCGAAAGCGCGAAATGGGCGAAGGTTCGTCCGGGACAGCCGGGACAAAAGTACGTGAGGGACGCGTGGGACGCGAAAGCGCGAAATGGGTGAAGGTTCGTCCAGGACAGCCGGGACAAAAGTACGCGAGGGACGCGTGGGACGCAAAAGCGTGAAATGGGCGAAGGTTCGTCTGGGACAGCCGGGACAAAAGTACGCGAGGGATGCGTGGGACGCGAAAGCACGAAATGGGTGAAGGTTTGTCCGGGACAGCCGGGACAAAAGTACACGAGGGACGCGTGGGACGCGAAAGCACGAAATGGGCGAAGGTTCATCCGGGACACCTGGGACAAAAGTACGCGAGGGACGCGTGGGACGTGAAAGCGCGAAATGGGCGTAAGGTTAAATGGGACACGGGACAAAAGTACGTGAGGGACACATGGGACACGTAAAGCGTGAAATGGGTGAAGGTTCGTCCGGGACAGCTGGGACAAAAGTACGCAAGGGACGCATGGGACGTGAAAGTGCAAATGGGCTTTTGACAGGGACAGCGGGACAAAGTACGCTCCGACGAACCTTCGCCCATTTCGCAAAAATTGGACTTTTTGGAATGAGCACGACGTCCTCTACGCCACAGAAACTGGATTTCTTATTTTTAATGAGGGTAGATATATTTAATTAAGAGAAACATATTCGGCTCTAGTCAGTTAATGTTCATTCCCGTCAAATGACAGAAAACGCCTGCCAGACCCAAAATAGCTGCCCGCACTCAGAAGGCCATAACTTTTGCATTTCTCAACGAAATTGCACAAAATTGGTACCGTTGGAATCGTGGTTCCAAGACCGATGCAAAGAAATCAAGAAATTCCAGATTTGATCAGAAATTTATTGATTTTTTTAACAAAACGTGGTCGGGTTCAGAACAGTGTTTTATTTGGTAGCTGGGAGTGTAATTAAGAGGCATGGTCATCATTCTTTCTCTCGCCGCAAACATGGGATAGTATGGGAGCCTTTTGCAAGTAATATACAATCATTTCACTCAATTTAATGCTTCTTATAGGTGGTTGAAGGACAGATTTCGGGATTTCCATTTTCCCTTCTCTTCTCCTTCTCATTTTTTCTATAAATTGGAGTGTTGGGCTCATTGTAAAGAGGAGAGTTTTTGGGTAGAAAAGCTCTACCAAAATTTATTTGTGAAGCCAGTGTGTTGCAAGCCCTTGTAGTGGACTCCTTGCATGGTGATTCAGGCCCTTATCTTGTAATAGATTGAATGTGCAGATATCATGAAGCAATAAAATACCGGTTTGTGGATGTATCTTCCCCTCTTGTGTTTTCTTGCATTCTTCTTGCCCCTTTTATCTTTCTATAAGAATATTTGTCTATTATTATGTCCTTTCAGAATTCACTAACATTGTGTATGCTTGGAATATTGTTGTGAATGCATTTTGCTAGATTATGGTGAACTCTGTCATCACCTCTTCTAGTGTGTACTTTGCCTCTCGTATTTCACACATTTGGAGATTACTCTCACACCCTCCTTTTTGGTGTATCACCGCTTTAGTGTAGGCTTTCATTTTATGTATTCTCTCTCCCTTGTCCCTTGGAAATTTAGATTAGAACAGGTTAGCTTATCCTGCATTAGAGTAGATTGTGGCAGGGTAGTTTAAAGAAGCAAGAACCAACTTTCTCTCGGAGGTCCTGTCTCAAGTAGCAAGTCCCACAACTTGGAGATAGTACCCATGTTATCCAATCACACTGTGAGTTCAAATACATGCACAGGGGTGCTGTGATTCGGTGATAACACATGCAAGCTTCCCCGTAATAACTACACTGCCCAAGAGACGGTCCCTCTCTGCTATATACCCGCCAATCTGGGCCGTATGCGGGTTGGCTCTCATAGATGCCCTCTGCCGTGCCCACCAAACTAGAAATGAACCTTTAACACCGGTGTCGTCCACCGTATCATCGGCCGGTCTCTCTCGCTACCCTGACTAGGTCCAATGGCTGCGTACGGTAGTGGTGCCTCTACATCCTCCCTCTCGATCGTGGGAGGGAGGTGGCTCATCCTGCTTTATAGGCCCAATTGTCATCGCACGTACCCTCTCTAGGGGAATCCGCTCATACTCCCGGGTCTCCGTCCCGCTATCCGGAAGATGTATTGGACCCATCACACCGGTGTGATCGGGCTCTTCCATTGTGGTTGATGGCCTCTCCGTATGGCCTCCATATAATGTCTAGTATGGTCGGCCCTCTAACACATGCCCGTAGTACGTGACATCTCACTCGGCGATCACCGCTCGTGGCTGGCCCACGACCCCCAAACACCTCTGAAACCCATACCTATAAACTTCCCCGTGGCCTCAAGCTATCGGGCAACCCCTACTAGTCAAAAACACATGATATGCTCGTAGGCCCAGTAGTGTAGCAATAATGTTGAGCATATCCCGAATCGCCTCATACGGCGATAGCCCCAGAGCTCTCTGTATAGCTACACCAAATACACCGGTGCCCATGCATAGCAGGTGTGCTCCTCCACCATCTCATGTAATACTCCCATCAGAGCCCGTGGGAAGCAGCCTCCCTCTGAGTCAGGGAGGGTGAAGTAGGTGATACCAATCATCATCAGCACGGCAAGCCGTGTCTCCTGTCGATGTGTGCGATACATATCACCATAGCAGATGCTCGCACTATGGTACGTAATCAATGGGGCCGCATCCCGAATACCTGCAGGATGTTATCCATCATTATCTCGGCATCCACCTGGAACACTACCTCACCTATGATCGGCAGTCTCAGGATGCGATACACATCCTCTAGTGTGACCTGTCATCTCTCCAGTAGGGAGATGGAAGACATTGGTTCGGATCCCATCTCTCGATGAGGGAAACCATCAGGCTGTGGTCCCTATCCACAGCCCTATATCTCTAGACTCTGCCAAGTCTAACCTCTCGCATGACTACCCACTACATTAGGTCACATGTGGCCGCATCCGCCCCAAGAGAGGCAAGCATCCGATCCCGCATCGTCACCATCGCGTGCCTCGCGCAAAACAACCCACTCCATCAGGCCTACCCTTTACAAAACAACTACCTTAACCCTCTATACTCACTCCCCCACCCAATAACCCCAATATCACTAGCCCCACCCAACAAACACCTACAATATCCCCTTTACCTATCCCACAACCTACCAACTACCCCACTCATACTCCACCCGCTTTACTCTCGTCCTCTAACTATATCCCAGCCCATTTAACCCCTCCTAATTCATCCACAACCCATAACCTATCCTACCCGAACCGGCCCCCAACCACCCGATTACCCCCACCCCAATAACCTTTCCTAGCCACTCTACCTTCTCCCCCTTCACCCCAAAACTCTATCCTACCCGCCTACAACAAATCAATACACCTACTTTCACAACCTTACCTCCTGCCCATGGTGACCGGTACCGGTCACCCACGACCGCCGTCGGTCGACACATGACCGACGCCGGTCTCAGAAACCACTATTCTATAGTTGTGACCGATGTCGGTCGCTTAGTGACCGACATCGGTCACTGTGGGATTTCGGGGCCGGATCGAAAACGGCCCCCAAATCCCCTTTTTCTATTTTTAACCTATCTACCCAGCCCAATTGCCTAAAAACTTACCCACCCTGCCATGTTGACTTACCTAACATATCTACCCACTCCATTTTATGATTTACCTTCATTTATTCATTATTTTATCACATTTTAGATTCCTACCCCAAAACCCACATCCTAGCTAAATTCATCAACTTCACACAAATAGGGATTTAGAACCTACTGGTATGACTACACGTCATCGTGGTGGGATAGGTGGTGGTGGTCCAGCTCCTCCAAAGCACCTCCTACTCCTCCAGGCTGTGCCATAGCTCCAAATCTCCTCAACCAATCAAACTCTGCCTCCTGATCGCTGGGGCCTACCAATAACTCACTCCTCCACTCAACTAGTGCCAACTCAGCCCACAAACTCAACAAAATCAATTCAAAACTCAGACAAGCAAAAGGTTGGCACTCAAATTGACAATGTGAAAATGACATGCCATATTTTTCTTTTTATAGGTTTTGACCTATAACCGATATCGGTTAGAGCGCGCCCTAAAACACCGATATCGGTCTTCTAACCGATACCGGTCATAACTAACCGATATCGGTTACATGCCTAGTTTTTCCTAATTCCTACCCTTATCCACCAATTTCCATTTCTCATCACATCACCTACCCCCGGCTTTGCTAAATAGCCTTATTTTGAATTCATGGGCCCAACCCAAGGCCGCAACCAATCACTGGCCCGACCCAAGGCCACAACAAACCAATCGGCCCGACCCAAGGCCGCAACAAACCAACCGGCCCGACCCAAGGCCGCAACCAATCACTTGGCCCGACCCAAGGCCGCAACAAACCAATCGGCCCAACCCAAGGCCGCAACAAACCAATCGGCCCGACCCAAGGCCACAACAAACCAACGGCCCGACCCAAGGCCGCACCCAATCACTTGGCCCAACCCAAGGCCGCAACCAACCAATCGGCCCGACCTACGGCTGCACCAATTAAGTACCTCAACCGAGGCCCGCAAATCAAAAATTCTCTCCACCCATCATTTACCTGTTTGTTCAATCGAGCTCACCTATTCGTGTTTTAGCATGACTAGGATACTTGACTTGTTCAGCCGACCAGCCTTGCCTAGACCAAGACCGTGACGTTTATTTCAACCAAACCAACCATTTGGTACTGCCGAACATGCCTAAACGTTCCGGTACCTTACCCGTTATATCCCCTGGAGCTACTTCCTATGCCTTGGATACCAGGATTATATCAACCTTGTTTGGATAAACTATCGACCTTTGCCTATGAATTGCTTGTTTGCTCTTCAAATCGTGTACCCTGGTCGCACTACTACATTTCAAACATGTGTGTCTGCTTCCTTGAAATTACCCCACCATCTTGCCATCATCTCATCATCATTCACTCTTTATCAACCCTATCCCTGATTTCACGTCGCCTCAATCTGTGACAGATTTGAGGGGGATTACCTATACCCTTAACTGGGGCAACCACTTCTTATTATTATCAGTGCAACTTTACAAGACAAGCTACACGACAACAAAGGGCAAATGTAGACACCAAATTTGGGTCTTACGATGCCCTATACCCCGCATCTCATCCCGCAACCTAACCCTACCTCACCACCTAAACCTTGCACACTTAATTATTTATTAATTACCTTATAATTAATAAATCCACATCTCCAACCCTGCCACCTCACCTCACCACCTCACCATGACCTAGCCCTAACCCTAAACCAACCTAATTAAGACCTATGACTTGGTCCAGACTCACACCCATGACTCATCACCCCTCACCCGCACCAAAACGAGCCTAATAATGACTTGACCAAGCCCACAACTGATCCCTCGGGAGAAAAGGAGGGAAAGTTGGCTATTTTACTAAAAATAGCCACTTTGACCTAACCGACATCGGTTCCTACTCGACCACCGTCAGTTACGTAACCGCCATCGGTTCCCTGTAAATGACCTCCCCCAACCAAAAAGAAAGGATCCGGAATTCATTTGGGGCAGGCGAGACAAGTGAAACAAGTAGAAGAGGTTGCAAAGAAGAGGATTGAGCCCAAGATCAGAATCGAACGATTTGGATCGCTGTCACACTCGTCCAAGCATTGGGAAAGATAGAGGATAGCTTCATCAGCTCGCTTTCCATTACTAGATCATCCCAACTAAGCCTTACCATCTCCACCACATTCCTTGGACTTGTATCTTCATCAGGAACTAGTAAGTAGTATCCTGTATGTTTTTGAAATACCATTTCTTGAACTTTTAATTCATAATACAACTGACTTCCATTCAAAACCCCTAAATCACAGCCCCCTACGAATATCGGTTATCTTCATCGCTACACGGTGTTATAACCGCAGTTGGTTATTGATGACAAAGCATCGGTCACTGTGACTTATACCAAAAACCAACCTTTCCCCTATTTACCCCCAAATAGTCTCATATCCAGCTTGGTCTATCCTTGTAACTTGATCTGAATGCATCAATAACCGATGACCAAACAAACATCATGACATTTTATTATTGGTATTTTAGTCTCTATTGCTTTTTAACGAGATACCTAAATCGTGATTTTGCAATAGCTTCTTTGTTATCATTTGCATTAATTCGTATTAAAAGGGGAACTGACCACCTTCGAAAGGAAGTCTAATATTTCCTGGGCCCAAGGCAGTTCCCTCACTTATTGTCTAACTAAAATCTAGTGGTCTTGCATTCTTATTTATAGGTAGTCCTTCCCAGACAAAAAGGAGTTCTTCACAATCGATCTGATCTCTCTACGGTACGTGCACACCTTCCCAACACTCAATAGGTATTCCTCCTAGCCCTAACCCCTTATCTGTTTCTCAAGAGAATGAAAGGATAGAAGCAACTCTATTCCGAATGAAATTGCATGTGAAACACTTGTATTAACTATGCAAAGCATTGAAATATGCTTTCTTGAAAGAGTTCCATATCGCGGAGTTTGATCGTAAGAGTATAAGCACACTCAAGGATATAAAGCAAGGCACTACTGAGAGTGTACATGAGTATGATGCCCTTTTTAAAACTCTTCTATCCAAACTCTCTTATGACATTCATGTGAGTCAGCATGCACAATTGTTTGTCGGGGATTAATTACCCCATTTCAAAGAACACTATTGCATAAAAATTATATCGACCCGCACGAAGCATTAGAGGCCACTTTACACGCTGAAGCAGTTAGGAGTATTGACACGAGAGTTAGTCCATTTTTGGAAGCTCAAATAGCAGCTATGGCAAAACAGTTAGAAAAATTATCGGCAAACTCAGCTCATGAAATGCGCTCAGGAATCTGGTGTATAGATTGTGAAGTGGAAGGACACACCAAGGATAGTTGCCCCCTTGAAACTATACGTTCATTGATGTTGGACCGTGAGATTTTCCATTTGAATCATGATGTTAGTCACCGCCCCTACTACAATGGGCAATCGAAAGAATGTATCCTCCTTTTGTAAAATTATTAGGTCCACAACCCATGATATCGAGGACTGTAGATTTATTGGCAGATCCATGATGCCATTAATATTGGGGTCGAGATAGGCGAGTGTGGATGATAATTCTAAAGGGAAGAATGAGCATCGAGGATAGGGATTATAATAAAATGCACTATGGCAAGAATGACAGAAGGTTTGAAGGGGTTCGTGAAAGGGGACGAGGATATTGAGGTGGCTATGGAGGATGAGGCCGAGGTGGAGGAAGGAGTGAATTTTCTCAAGGAACTTGCTATACATGTAGTTCACCTGACCATTATAGGCGTGAATTCCCACGCAGAATATTTCCTGTTCATTTTATGGAAAGGGGCATAGTTATGAAGAGTGTCCAGACTTGTATGAGCATCTCAGTAAGTAGCAAAAGTAAGAAAACAAGGGCATGGGGATGATTATAATCTAGCACGCGATAGAGAATCAATGGATACCCAAGTTAACACTAGAACCTGAGGCCGTAACATTCAAGATAACCACACGAGCTGAGGCGGCACATGCAAGAGAGGTGTTGCAACAGAAACTGACAATCACTAGGGAGAAGGTTTTGCATGCTAGGTATCCAGATCCAACTCATCAGAAAGAAGTCTATCAGGGAATGATGGAGGTCCTTAGAAGCCTCCAAGGTGAGATACAAGGTTTGAAAGAGCAGTCTCAGAAATTGGAGCACAAGGATACAGAACATGCCCTGTTGGATATAGACGACATCGAGAGGGGTGTAGAGCGTGCGCGTGAGAGAATATTATTCCTTTATTAGGAAATTGGTTGAAAGGGAATACTTCGCACATAGGAACCGAGACTAAAATAAAATACTTCATGAAAATATTCCCCGATAGCATTGATTACAACAAGGATATCACGTTGAATTCTGTTGTGGGCGGGTGGTCGTTGAGCAATATTTTGATTGACACAAAGCGGAATTAAATGTACTTACATTAGATGCATGGGAACAAATGGGGAGACCCCCATTACAGCCATCATCTAATGTATTATTCATGGAAAATAGAATGAAAGCTACTCCCATAGGAGTTTTGAAGGATGCATCTATCACTATATAAGGGGCCAAGTTCACATGAGACTTCGAAGTGCTAGTGCTTGCAAAGCAGATAGCTTCCTCGATTTGCTTGGGCGCCTTTGGTGTTATGCGAACAATGCTGATTTGAGGTTTAACAAGGGGTATATCAACTTCAAGAATAAGGAGGAAAGGGTTATAATACCATTGACTGATGGAAAATCCATGCCATACGCGGAACCTTTAAGTGAAGAGGACTTGAACAAAATTTATATACGCGTTGTTCGGGACCCAAAGGTCCAGGATACATCTAAGGAAGGAATCCTTCATTGGGAAGATTCTCAGCCAATCAAAAATACTACCAAGTGTTTCTTGTGATAATTGGGCTCATGGCACTTATGAACTAGTGCAGCACGAATTTAATTACGCACTGCTGCTTGCAAAAAGGGTTTTCATTATGTTCGATGTATAGGTCACTCAGTACCCCACTATACTAGATCCAAAAATTTGCCTGGGTTCTTATAGGCCATGGAAAAAAATTGGGCTGACCAGCTTAAACGACATGCTATGTTGTCATATACTTTGGGCAGGACAGCCACAGACTGGTGGGTGGTCCACAGGGATAATCTATTAGAATGGGGAATGATTGTGACCGCCTTATCAACCAAGTTTTCAAGAAGTAATGCACCTACAAATATTTTCCCTTATCATGGTGATCAAACTGCTCAGCATCATATCCAGCAGTGTGAGAGACTTTGGACAGTAGGACAGAAGCATTTCCACCCTCACTTTGGGTGCATCGGTTTTATTCTACTCTACAAGGTTACACACATGCTTGGTATGTATACACTGAATTACATCGCGACACTGGAAATTGGCAAGACTTTAACTGTAGGGATGATCCAAACTTTTGACTTCTTTTCATCTACACCACCAGTGAACACAACTTTAAGCTTTATCAAGTGCTTAACCATGGGAGATAGTGGGAAAGTGGAAGAACTTATTCAGGAATTATTTGGTGAGACAGAGACAGGGGTGCATTTTGCGGATGAAGAAGATGATGTCATACTACTTGAGCGTGCTTCCCTAGAAAAAGATAAGGGGAAGATGGTTTACATAATTGATGAGGAGGAATTTGAGCACTTGGACATGGATCATTCACATGGGACATGTGAAGTGTTATCCAGTGCGGATGTAGATGTGCGTGCATATCACGAACCTATGAAGACAACAAAGGTCAATATAGGCACGGAAGCTAAACCTAAGGAGGTGATAATTGGGGATTACTAGTCAAAACCAGAGGTAGCAAAGATCATAGAGTTACTTCGAGACTATGAGGACTTATTCCCAAGAGGATACCATGAACTTAAAGGCATGCATATATCACTCGGAGAAATGAAGATAAAGCTCAAGGAAGGTGCATGCCTTGTTAGGAAGCGACCATATCGGATGAATCCTAATTTGTGTGAGAAGGTAAAAGAGGAGATTGACAAGATGTTGAAATCCAGGATCATTCGGCCATTAGATGAATCAAGAATGGGTCCGTCCTATGGTGATAAGCATAAAAAGAATGGTAAGATTCGGATTTGTGTTGATTATAGAGAGTTGAATGCAGCATGTGTTACAGATCCCTTTCCTATGCCATTCACGGAGGAAATATTAAGAGTGGCTGGGAGTGAGATATATTCATTTACAGATGATTTTTCAAGGTATCATCAAGTTAGGATTGCCCGGAAGATCAAGAGAAGACCACCTTCACTACTGAATGGGGAAGCTTTGCCTATACTGTGATGCCCTTTGGATTGAAGAATGCACTCTTGTATTTTCAAGGATAGTGGTACAAGCCTTCAAGGATTTTATTCATAACTTTTTACAGGTCTATCTTGATGATTGGACCATTTATGGGCTAATTAAGGACCATTGTGACAATTTGCACTTAATGTTTGAAAGATGTCGATAGTTGAGTATCTCATTGAACATCAAGAAGTGCATCTTTTCTACTCCCTTTGGCACACTTTTAGGACACATTATCTATAAGGAAGGGTTGTTGGTTGACCCAGCTAAAGTTGCAGTCATCATAGGCTTGAAAGTGCTGGCCCGGTCAAAGACGAGGTGCATGGATTTTGGGTCATACAGGTATTACAGAATTTTATAAAAGGGTGTGTAAAAGTTACCACACACTTGGAGGAATTGCTCAGGGAAAAGGTACATTCTCTCTGGGGAGTCACAAGAGTAGCGCGTTTGAGATATTGAAGGAGAAACTTACTATCGTGCCTATCTTGTGCTTTCCTTCATGGGATAAACCTTTTCATGTTCATGTGGATGCCTCTGGCATAGCCATTGGTGCCATCTTAGCTCAACCAGAGAAGGTATTGTGGATCATCCCATTTTCTTTGCTAGTAGGAAGTTGACCCCTACAGAACAAAATTATACCACTACAGAGCGTGAGGCCTTGTCCATGATCTATGCCTTGCAAAAATTTCATTAGTATTTGTTGGCTACACCATTTGTGTTTTATACAGATCACATGGCATTAAAGTATTTGGTGAACAAGCCCATCTTACAGGGGTGCATATGCCGATGGATACTCTTATTTCAAGAGTTTGACTTTACAGTTGTGGTAAAACCAGGCAAAAGCAATTCTAGACCGGATCACTTGTCTAGAATTCAATCAAGAGAAGAGGCACAAACAATAGAAGAGACCATGCTTGATGCACATGTATAGGTTACAGCGTGTGCCATCAGAATTAGAGGACATTGTTGTCTTTCTAAAGACTGGTATGATGCCAAAAGCATGAAAGCTTTAGAGAAGAAACAACTTGCTATTCACACAGCACCATTCATGTTAATTAGTGGTGATTTGTACAAGTTAGGTAGAGACGAGGTGTTACACCATTGTGTATTGGAGCATGAATGAAAATATATAATGGAAGAAGCACATGGTGGTATTGTAGGTGGCCACTATGCAGGTGATGCAACAATGTGCAAGATCCTCCTTGTTGGTTTGTGGTGGGAAACATTGTACAAGGATTGTAAAGAGTATTGTAAGACCTGTGACCATTGTCAACACCTCATTCGACCAGGAAAAGGGATGAGATGCCTCTACGCCCAATTACAAGTGCAGAACCCTTTGAGAAATGGGCAATTGACTTTTTCAATCCTATTTCACCAGTTGCACGCAAGACTGGATCACGCTATATCATCACCTATACAGATTATCTTACCTAATGGGCAGAAAACACCTACAAAGGACTGTACAATGGCTATAACAAAAAGGTTCTTATGGGAGAATGTTCTTACAAGGTATGGCTGTCCTTTAAGTTTAACAAGTGATAGGGGCACACATTTTTTAAATGAGACAATACGAATTCTTTTAGATGAGTTTATGGTTTCCCACCATAAAACTACACCATATCACCCTTAGGCAAATGGGACTATTGAGGCTTTTAAAAACATTTTGAGCCACACATTGACAAAGATTTGTGATGTTGGAAGGAAATATTGGGATGATAAAGTATCTGCTGTTCTTTGGGCTTATAGAACAACATACAAAAGATTGAACAAAGCCACACCTTTTCAATTGGTGTTTGGCATGGAAGCTATTCTTCCTATAGAATTTATGTTACCTTCTTTGCACATTACGCGCACTAGAGGTCTTGCTGATGAGAAAGCCTTGGAAGAATGGATCAAGAATATGGTTCAACTAGATGAGCACCGAGCCATCACACGCTGGAGTTAGAAACAGGAGAAAGTGCACCAAAAGGCATGGCATGATCACCACATCAGAGATAAGAAACTTGCGGTGGGACAAATGGTACTTCTGTATGACTCCAAGTTTTTGTGCCATCCAAGAAAGCTCAAGGTACATTGGTTGGGGCCATATGTTATCACTCATATACTTGAGTTAGGTGCTTGCCAGTTAGAAACAATTGATGGCACCAGGTTGCTCGGTTACTTTAACGGCAGTAGGTTGAAGCCCTACTATAAATAAGTCTTCTTGGTGTTTGTAATAAGGCAAGTATTGCTAGATAAATTAGGTTTCCCTTTATGCATTTCCTTAATGTATTTATTTCATCGTCACTATGCTTTGTCAATTTTAGCTCTTGTTTGTGTAATAAGTGTGCTTGTGCGCATGAAGCTAACTACAATATGAAGCATGTTGATGCACAGAGGACTGCACATCCTTTTCATGTGGGGTGGATTATTGGTGACTCTCAGGTATATGCTTTGCGAAGATGTCATGTTGTGGGTGTTGAGAAAGAAGGTTGCTAAGGGTAACTAACAAAAGATTACTTCTCAAGATAAGAAAGGATGAAGATGGATGACGGAACGTATAATGTGAGGTAAGCGGCGACCATGGTAACTACTAGGAGATGATGTAGTGATGAGGTACTCGGGCGCTAGGGTGCACGCTAAAGAGAAGTCTGTGACAAAGGGTAAAAGGGCACGCTAGAAGGCTATAGCATTTGGTGCGAAGGTATACCACACGGAAATGATAAAAATGGGTAATAGATGAGGAGAATTTGGTAGGTGGAGGAGTAATTAATGCAACAAAAAGTAGAAATCTATATAAGGACAGATGCGATTTCATTTTTACCCTTACGAATATGAGAATTCGACAAATATCCTACACGTGAAGAGCATAAGCTAACCGATTCAAGGTACGAAGCAAGTGAACCAGGCGCATAAGACATATCATTTATTGGAAGGGCTTGAATCCCCTAGGAAAAGGGTTTGAACAAAGCAGAGTAATGGAACAGAGCTAGGGTGCATGATTTTGCGAATGTAAAATTAGGGCATGGTTGAATCGAGTTAGGGTTCAAAGCAAACTACTCAAAACACATAACAACTGGTCTAGAAAATAAAACCTACGAAAGAATGGCACCAAAGAAGAAAGCAAAGCACCAGTAAAGGAGAAAAAGAAGGTGGTGGTGGAGGAAGAAGAAGAGATGGCCCCGGAAAGTAATTTTTTCAAAATGCAGTATCCTGAGGAAGTTATTGTGGGCCAGGAATGGGAGACCCACATCCGACAGAGTAAGATATGTGAATATAATCACCGGACCAATGAAAACCAGAAGAAGCTAGATGACCTACTCACTTCTCGAATGAACAGGTGAACTGAGGATGGCATGCCAATATATGATGATGCCGGGGAAAAGCTACTGAAAGGGAACGGTGTCTACCAGCTATATGAGCTCCCATACTTTGGAAAGTATGCACCATTGTATAGATGGTTGATGAGCCGAGTCCATGAGGACTTCTTCTACTTTGCAGGACAAAGGGTAAGATTGACACCCATCCTTATTGCCACAATAACCGGATTAAGGGCAATAGGTGAAGATATTAAGACTGACCTAGCTGACAAGAGTGCCATCTTGGAGACATAGAAAGCATTGGGCTATCAGAAAGGACCGCGTGGAATGGACATTGACAAGTTGAAAAATTGTCCAGTAGTATAGGAAACAACACACTTGGTCACAAAATTGAATGACCAAGAACGTTGGTCCCAAGTTAATTCTATGTGGTTGCATGTGGCCAAGCGCATGTCAAAAGGAACCACTTATAACATTGCCGGCTTCATTGCAGAATAAATAGTAGAGGAAGTGCACATGGGAAATAAAATAAGTTTTGGTTGTATCTTACTAAGTTTAATCTGCATGGAGATTGGGGTACCATATGGCCCAAAAGAGAACATATGGGAATACCCCATGAACCATAAGTCTCCAGCTGAATGATTCAGCAAGTATCTTTGTAAGGGGTCAATGACAGAGGAGGTGAAGGAGCGCACAAAGATGTGGTATGATAGGCTCCATGCGGCGTTTGGAGAAGAATGGCGCATACCCAAGGATTTGCCTTCGGTCCTGGGAAACATGTATAGTTTGCAGTCTACCAACATTTCTATATTGCGCACTTTCCTATGGTAGATGGGTCATGGAGCCCCTGGTGCAAACTGCCTTACGCATTTCCTGCGCAATACTTCCAAGCTGCAGTTCATCGGTTCACCAATACATAGAGGTTGGTGTTTAATGCAGACAAGGTGGACTATGAATACCACACCCTACGGAAGATGTATGGATATCCAGGGAGGAATGCGTACAATGAGAATAATATCTCAGAGATTCTTGAGCATTAAGCCGAAACACTAGCCATTGTGGATATCGGGGCCGTGCTAATATATCTCCAGCTGAAGCCTAAAATGGAGAATAACAAGTATGTGGAGAACGAGTTCACGCTTCTAGGGCCACTAAAGGGGAAGCATACCATGGAGAACATTCGACACCTAGGCCCTTTGAACCCAAGCAAGATGAGGAGGAAGAGGATGAAGAACATGAGGATAGTGGTGGCTTGGTGCGAAGGAGGAAGCAACCATCTAGCCAAGAGAAGGAGTATGCGACAACTTCCCAAGGAGAAGGAGTTACAGGGGAGGAGCAGGGTGACCAAAGATTTAAAAAGGTATTTAAGTGCACAAGGGTGCAAGGAGAAACCCCGCAGGTGAAGGAGCCAGAGGAGAAGAAATGAAGAAAGCTTAGGCTAAGTGAGGAAATAGAGGAATCTGAGGAGAAGGTGCCTTCATCACTAGTGGAAGAAGAGCCTCAACACAAGGAGGAGAGAATGGAAGGAGAAGAAGGGGATCAATCAGAGGCTACACAAGACAAGGGTGGGGATACATCTAGTATTCCTAACCTTGATGCAGCCATTCCCAGAGGACCCCGATCCCATCGAATAGGGGAGGACGCCAAGGCACATACCATGGGGTATGCAGAAGACCCAAAGCTGATTATTTACGCTTGGTTTTGAGCACCATCGAGAAAAAGGATTTATTCGGATGGGTGCTCATGGATGAGGACAAGGTGACTGCACAAGGAAGCAACTTTCATGGTCTATGCACATGCATATGGACGAGCCCGACTTTGATGTTGGTGAAGAATCATGTGCATCAAGACGGTTGAAGAAGGCACCTGAAACGCACCACATGACAATTAAGCCAACGATGATGTCAGATGAGCAGGTGAGCAATGCTCTAATAAAGGTATATTCTGAAGTAGCAAGAAGAAATATTGATAAATCTACTACCAATAAGGTGCTAACGGAGAAAATGAAAGCCAAGGATGTGGAGATATTGTGCCTAGTACAGGAAAAGGAATTAATCAAAATAAAATATGTCACTTTTGCTAATATGGCAGAGGAAATTGGAGATGATGTTCTAAAGGTATGCACACATCTGGAATCCCAAGTACCAAAAGAATTTCCTTCTATGATGCACTATGTGAAAATAATGATAACATTAGTGTTGGAGGATGAAAAGGTGCGTGTATCAACATAGTCCAAGGACCCGGGGAAAAGTTAGAGAAAGCATAGGCTACAGTAGCAAGGAAGATTGCTACGTATGAAGGCCTACTACAAGCCACCCGCGATGAACTAAAGAAAGCCGATCATGCACTAACAATATGCACAACCCCAGATGCGCTGATCGCGGTGAAAACATTGGAGGAGGAAAATGAGGTCCACAAGGCTATGAAGGATGCTACCCTTGGCCGCGTTGAATGGTTGGTTCTGGTGAAGAAAAAGTGCGAGGCACTAGCTACAACACAGGCACCGCATAAGGAGAGGTTAGAGGAGCTTGGAAAGCTCATTTCTCAAAAGATGGATGTACTTGGAAGGGTGCAAACCTCTATGTCAAGCGTAATGCTTGTGATACAAAATGAGCAAGGGAAACTCACTATGGAAGAGCTGCAGTCTATCATTGCAGATGTGCCTGAGGTGGTAGGAGTGGTGTTGATGGCGTGGGAGAACCTGGAAGCTGATATCAAAGAAGAATATCTAGAGTTGCTGCTTCAGGATGAAACAGAGGGGCCTGAGCCTTGAATAATTTTGTTAGCTGTGTATACCTTATTCAAAATTTATCCATTCTTTATTTATTCAACCATTCTTTATTTATCCATTCTTTGTGTAAGTTTTGGACATCGCCATTGTTAGGGTGACAATGAGATTAGTGTGGGGTAATGTTGATCAGAGAAAACACTTAGTTGAACTTGCACACAGAGTCCGTGTGGAAGAACAACATAGGAGCAAAGGCGTGAAGGTATAGGAAGGTGTCACATGCGGAGGTGTAAAGTCAAACTTTTAGAACTTAGCTGATTTTGGAGATCAGGTCTATTCTTAGAGATTGGTATGCGGAGCACACAAAGTGATGCCGAGACTTGCACGCCACTCTTCATGGAGATTTTTAAGAACATGTCAACTCACTCTTGCATGGGCATAAGCTAAGAATAGATCCACCACTTTAGTTAACTATCAGCGATCTATAGATAGCATACTTGCATGTATGGCTATAGTTGTAAAAGGCACGTGGTACATTATTAACATGCGACCTATTTCTCGGTAGAGTTAAGTGGTGAAGGGCTAGTTCCCCACCCTATATATATGTAATGAATTACTTAGTAAAAGAGAGATATAGAGATAGAGACACATGCTTTGAAGAAAGAGAGATACATGAGTATATGAGACTGGATAATTCTAACATATCCATGCACACATGTCTGGTATTGTATGAAGCTTTTGTACTATTGGTGCGATGAATATATAAAGAATATTGGTCAAATAATAGTGTCTGATGTGTTTTTTCAATGTATATTGTTGTTATCATGATGATTTACATTTAAGCGCTTATAGATCTAGTTCAGTATAATGATGAATAGATGGATTAGCTACTAAAAATATATGTTTACTGCTTTATCATGCCACCATTCTGCTACAACAACTCTTAAGAGGGACCTAGTACCTTTGCGCACTTTGGGTGAGTGCTCAGCCTAGGTTGAGTGATGTGCTAGCGTGACTAGGTGTTAACTAAGAATTCTAGGCTGCATCAAAATTCAATGCTCGGCTTTAACGAGGACACATGGAAGAAGCTCAAAGGTCCTAGCCCAAGGGCCATATGGTGACAAATCACCAATCAAGGAGGCTACGTGTCTCTTTTTGAATGGTGATGGGCTTAAAAGGTTTCCAATTCCGTGGGATAGGCCACATTTTTATATTTCTTCAGGTCTAACCAAGTGAAGGAAAGCAAAGGGGACATGTGGCACACTAAAAAGCCAAAAAGTTTCTAAGTCCCCCAAACTTAGCAATTGTGATGCGAAGAGCTACATGGCACCATCTTTTTAGCTCAAACTTTTGTAGTCTGAAAAATTTGAAGGTCCAACCAATCAGATCCAAACACAATCAAGATAGACTGATAGGTTCTGACACTATGGAAAAATGGATCTTTCTCATTTTCTCATGTGTCCCAGTTGTCAATGGGGTTCAAAGAAAGGTATGAAAATGAGTCAAGGCGTGGAGCTTCCTCATTGGCTGATCTTTCACGGATGTTAAAGGCTGGAGATCAAAAAGACTAACATGCAAAGTATGTGGAGCCTTCCTATTGGCTCACATTTCACAATGGTCATTCGGGGGAAAATTATGAAGAAACATGGTCATTTCTTATTGGCTCGCATTTTTAGGGGTCTAATAAGATCTTGAAATGTGAAAGAGCATGGATCCTTTTCATTGGTCCATGTGTCATGGATACTGACAAAGGAAAAGGACAGTCGGCATCTGAAGGAACCTAGAAGATTTTTATTGGCTCGTATTTTCATAAAGCCAAATCCAAGGTAAAATAACAAGGACATATGACGATCAAGGAAGTAAAGCCCAATATTGCAAACTAGTGGGAGATCGACACTTGGAAAAAGGTGAAACAAGTACACATTGGTAGAGGCTGATCCCTGAACTAATTAAAGGCTACCACATGTCAATTTTATGTGCCTCCCAACATGAAAATCTTCAAATGGCCATATCTTTTGATCTCGAGCTCCAAATCAAACAAAATTTATATCATTGGAAATATCTCATCAAGCCCTTCAATTTTACATCATCAAAATATGATTTTGGTGGCTTTTGGTGGGTCAAAAGTGAAAACATGGATTTAGAGGAAAAAGAGGATTGTTTGGCACACAAATGATCAAATCAGGTAGCTCAACCACCAGAATTGATGAGGCATGGCTTCATTTGCTTCTGCAGGATGAAATAGACTGAATGATGGCTCTATAAGGTGCCCATGTGCTTTGCAAAGGATTTTAATGCATATTTTTGGTAGTTGAATACTAGAAAAGTGATACCCCTTCTCTTTTCCTCTTCTCTTTCTTCCTTCTCTTTCATTCGAGCTATATATTGTAAACATATTTCATTTTGAAAGGATAGACATTCAAAATTGTAATGGAACTCTATCGAATTTTTTCCAAAGCAAGCTGTGAGCTGTCAAACCTTCATTTTGGGCTTGGCAATGTGTTTTTGTGCCTTCCTCTACAACTATAATGGTCTATGCATAATTTTATTGCAATAAATCTTGTTTTGTGACACATTTGTATCTGTCCTTGCTCATTTTAGCTACAACCTTGCCTCTCTTTTACTTATTGCATTGTGTTGTGTATGTATTTCTCCTTGCTAATTCATTTTTGTTGTGTTTCATGTGAGAACAGATGGTAAATGAAGCTTTGGGTCTATGTCACTTATGTCTGGCCTCTCCCTTCTTCATTTATTTCTCTTTCTCCCTCACTAGAGTGTCTCTCACCCCTTTTCTAGTGCTATCACTACCTTTTAGTTTAGGATTTTCCTTTCATGCATCTTTCTAACCTTCTCTCTCTCTTTCTGGTCCTTGACATGGTTAGTTTAGGTTTAGTTAGCTGCATTTTCCTTTCTAGGAGTAGGAGTAGTTTAGCATTAGATTAGGAAGAGGAAGTTGGCCTTCTCTGGAGGTTTATCTCAAGTTTGCAAGTCCCACAAGTTGAGGGATAACCCCATGTTAGCAAAAAGTAGAGATCTGCATTGCCAAATCGCAGGATGCTACTTTTTTGAGATTAAAAAACCATATCAAGCACTTATACTGTACTCTAAGACACTTGTGAGTGTCTCTACACCTCATATACATTATTCCTATACTCACACAATTGCTACATGTTGCACTTCACCTAAATATATGCCTCATTCTACTCTCTAGGCCTCACAAACAAACACCTAAATCATGTTTGTTTCACCAATTTTGACCTCAAATCACCTTACATAGTTATTAGCACCTTTGACACAACTCCCTGATCATGATAGACACTCTACTAGCCTTCATATCACGTTTGGATATCATACAATAGACCATACATGATAAACCATGTAAATACACCAATACATCATGTCAAGACACTAATGAAACACTTCATGATAGTTCATCTCATCAATGACAACAACATGTGCTCACCTAGTCATACTTAAGACACATTTCCACCAATTTTACTTGACATCAATCACAACAACAATGCCACATTGTCCAAAAATCCCCCTTTTTCATTGATTCTGACCATCTTCGTAAAATTTGATGGTAACTAAGCATACAAGTACCGTCGGGACTTAAAATTCAATTTTCGAGTTCACTATCCCCCTTTGACATCTATTAAAAATGTACTAATATCAATCTAACATCACAACAATATTAACAATGCAAAAACAAAAACTTATTTTCTCCCTCTTAGACTACCCATTCACTTTCTTGGCACGATCTCGAAACAAATGATCCATGGACCTATTTCTAACTCACACAGATCCCCCGAGAGATTACTCACCATATCTCATCTTTTTATAACCTTAAATGCTAAAAATCCTCTTATGAACATATCTTCAAATCTTTCTACTCCCCTAAATAGCTACACACCACTTTGTATACCTTCTTCTTGACTTCAGTATCTCTAACTTGCAAAATCCTTTTGACTACACATTGCATTCACCATGGATGATCGAACATAAATTATGAAGACATATCCCTCCGAGATGATTCATCCATTCACAACTTATAGACACAATGCTCAACTTGTTTCATAATTCTTGTCACTATTTCAATTCATGGAACTGGATCCTCTTTGGATTATGCTTTATAGCTATGTTTCAAGAAGTACATGGACTGGGAATATGAAGATCAATATTTTTGATAGTTTACCTACTTACAATACCTCCAAACATCCTCTTTAAGCATGAAAAATCCTTTAGGACTGTCACATAACATATTAGGTCCCATCACAACTTCTTGAAAAGCATTGAAGCTCAAAGAAAACAACATTTCTAGATATTTACCATCTTCATATTATTTTGAAAGTATATTCATCAATCTCTTGGTCACCATAGGATTGTAAAACCATGACTACTCCCCATAAAAAATGCATAAATTATTGAGAAAGACAATAAGCATACGTACCTTATAAAGAGTCATTTTATCACTATTTTGGTGTTCTTTAAACCTATCACCCGATGCCCCGCCACTTAGAACTAATGATCAACTTTTATAGACAATCTTTTACAATCCTTATGCCCAAATTATACATGATCATATTTTTCTTTTTAGACCAATCTTATTGTTCAAGAGATATAAACAAGTATGTATCTGATTCTCATACATGAGCCTTCGAACAATCTTCATTAGATCTTAAACATGAGAAATAATAGAACTTGTACCTTCATCTAATATATCATACCCAATATGCTAACTTTCTTGTTGAATAAATCCTTGAAACTGAATCCTTATTCTATGTTTCATGCCCAAATTTTGACAAGAGCTAATGACATCATGTTAATCTTCAACCAAACTTCCCTAAGAAACATATGCTTGATACTTCTTACAAAAATCAACACAATATTGTCCAACAACATCTAGAATATGTAGCATCCTCAAAAATTCCAAGGCACCAACTTTATCTTCTTATAACTATCTACTTGATGCATATAATACCCTAATTTAGGTCTCTTAATCTTAGACATCAACTAGCTAAGCTCCTCTTTATATGGCCTCTACAAAGCTTCTTAATATACCATTATGATATCACCTACTCATTTACATAGTTGTCTAATAGATATCCGTAACTCACTTCAATACTCGACACGGTCCCTTTCAAGCTTAACACAATCTTACTTAAAATAATTCAACCATAATTACATATCTTGAACCTTGATATTAATATATCATCCACTTTTCAAACCATATTAAGGCTTTAAAATACAACAAGAGTATACTCAAAACTATAATATATGATATACTGGGATAATAAATATTTACACACCTTGATCATATGATTTACAAAGTATATCTTTCCCTTCTCATAGTTTTATAAAGTCATTTTGATGTATCATTATAACTACATAACTCCAAAATATAATAACTCATACCTTGAACTCTTATTCACAGTTGTCTTAGTCCTTTTCATGACTTCAACATGCCACCTTTATCCTGGAGCAGTCATGAAAACTCCTTCAATCATCATGTAATAACTCTTATGTCAAAAATAGGATACAATAATCTGCAATCTAAATTTTTACTCGTATTTGGAGATACATCCTCTTTGGCATACTCTCCCTTCCTACAAATCCTTCAAATAACCTTATATCTCATTCATTGTAAAATTTTTATCAAGACTATACCTACACACCTATTCAATACTTGAACCTCATTTTTTTCTTTGACTCGCAATATCATTTCTCGACTTATCAACACACTTGTAAACCTCTTTGACTATCAACTTATACCAATATCACTAGCAACTCTGGATACCCTTCCAACATCATACCTCTATGATACACCTTGATGGCTAATTTACACTCTTTTAAGGCTTATAACAATCTTCAAGGATCTTGTTTCATTGTGACAATACATCTTCAACACCGCAGCTTTGTGTTGTCATCATTATTGGTAATTAGGTATTAAACCATCATATTATCCATAGTTCTAGAAACACCTTCATGATGCAATTCACACTCTTCTTAGTATTCCATGTCACTGCCAAGTCTTTTAGATGCCCAAAAACACTTGAAACACATGCATTGAATTTTCAAGCCACTACAAAAGCTAGTTGGACCTTAAAGCATCCCATTCATGCACCTTCTTAACAAAAATATACCACTATAATAATATCTCACCTAATTAATACTAGTGCAGTCCAAAATGAGGTCTTTATGACATATCCTCTTGTATATCATTAGATTATCATGATTTCTTCTTCATGAGGCTACTAATATCCTTATAAGAAAATGCACATGGAAGTATTACGAACACATTCTCCTCCTCTTTGAAGCATATCTACTAAGGGATTAATAAATACATACATTTGATCTTCATACGGTGAAATAAAACCTTGAAACACCATACCTTTACCATGTTTATACAAACCTATAATCCCTCACACCTGAATGAGGTCTTGAAACATTATGCTCAATATAAATAGATAGATATGAACCCGAGTAAGGTCTCAACACCCTCAAAGTATTCAATAAAAGTCTTCTTACATAATCTTTACACTTCATATAAATATCTCCATCCACTCCAACTCAAGACTCACAAGTAACTAGACACCTCTTGATGCTTGATAACTTCTCGTATAGAACTTTTGACCTCATGATTGAATCATAAACAACCTTTAGATAACATATAGAACATAAAATTTGAGTATCACCACTATAACAATCCTTTAATACACATTTTGTGAGATAGTATTTATATGTAGCTTTGAATCAAACCTTGAAGTGTAACATATTTCTCAACCTTATAGATTCAATAACTACTTACAAAACTTATTTTAGAGTTAATTTTCTTGAAAACCATCATACATATCCTAATAATACATGATACACCTATTTTTCATAATTGCACCATGATTAACTCTTTAGATTGATCTTTATGCCATGTTGGCATTACAGTCCTCCAAAGGACTTCATACCTTCTTACACAACAACTTTATCATGATAAGAACTCTTCAAAGTAGATATTTTGATGAAACAAGGGATGTAGACTCTTAGAACTGACTCTAGACAATATAACATAACATCATGAGTGATATTTAAGAAAATCAAAATGCAAGCATACTTTAACCTTATTATTTTTCTTCTCGTAAATGAAGAGCATCTCCATGAATCCTAATGGAGCCACCTTATGCTTCTTAGGGCACTAAAATAGAAAAAACTGGAAGATTCCCAAATCTCCATATCCTTCTCATCTAGCTTGCAATTAGCCTTTAAAGTAATATTTCCTTCTTAGGCACATTTGGTTTGATGACCACCTTTCTCTTCTCCTATGTTGATTGAATTTATATCAAACAAGCATAAGACTCACCTACCTTTGGTTCATCCTTCTTGGCTAGATCAAACTTCTTGCAATGCTCTACTACCTTTGGTTTCCACACTTCCTTGACTTTGGGAGATACAAAATTTGTGTCTTGTTTTGGATCATCACGATTCGCAATACCTTGCAATGTGTTCTTCTTGATGACAACTATAGAAAAATTCCATACACATATCTTGACATTTGATTCCTTTCATTTCTCCATAGATACACACTTTTGGAAGACCATCTACATTCTCTAGCTCTATGACCATATTCCTTACATGCAAAACAATAACCATGAAAATAATTTCCATACTTTATTATATTAGGATGTTTGATAGGATGAAACCTTGCAGAAGCCTTATTGGCATGAACACCTTCACTTTCACCTTCTTTGGAACTAGGACCAACTTCTTGACTTGGTAGATTAGGCTTCTCATCATCTTTGAACTTTAGGGTTTGTACCTCTTCCTTGAGCTTGACACACTCTTCTTCCTTAGTATTGAGTGTTGTTGTCATAGATTCAACTTGAACCTCATGCTATTTGATGCTTTCTTCATATCCCTTGATTACTGACTTTAAATTGATGTTCTCCTTTCTATGGAACACTACCTCTGATTGTAGGTTTTCCACAACTTCAATTAGATCACATTTCTTACTCTTCAATTTGTCACATTCATCTTCCTTTGTCCTCAAATTTGCAACTACATCCTCCAACTAATTCTTGATACTTTGATGGTTTATTCATCCTTCTTAGATTTATCTCTCAACTCTTGGTTTTCTTTCCTCAATTTCTTAGCCATTTTGTGCTTCTAGGATCACCTTAAGCTTGTTAAGCTTTCTTCAAAGGCCCTGCTCTAATACCAATTGTTGGAAGCACAAACACTAAGGGGGTGAATCAGTGTTCCATTAAAACATTCATTCCCTTAAACATTATCATCCATCAATTATTCAATGCATTCATAAAATATTCATCATTATAGATTATGCAATGATTAACCAAACACATGAGCATACACCATGAGAGAACAAGAACACATGAACACAATATTTAAGTGGGAAACCTCAAGGGGAAGAAAACCCACTGAACCTTTGCATATATTACTCAATATAAAGGACTCTCATGAATATTACACATCAAAAGAGATGTGTTTAGTGAGGAACAAACTCCACAAGGAACACCAACCCCTAGTTTAGAAGGGCACCAACCATTCAAGGAGCACCAAATCCTAATTTAGTAGAGCACTAACTCTACAAGGAGACATCAACCCCATAGATGAATCATCATAAACTAAATCCATCTAAAATGAATTCCATCTCTGATTTTTTGCTGCAACAACTGATGATGAATCTATGAAGCTCACTCTCCTCTCTATCTTCTTCAAAACATCTCTCGAGCCTTATTACCCAAAAATATTCCTTCAAGTTGATTTTAACACTTTCCCTATCTCTTCATCACCCTCTCTCTCTAGAAAAACATAAAAAATTAATTTTACTCTCAATAAGGTCATAAGTACCTTCATCCTCCACTTCTCTCCCCTCTAGGTCACACTTTTTCCTCTCTTGCATAACACAAATGAACTCTTCTAATTGTCTTTTATGCATGTTCCTTGATTAGAAAACTCCTAGGTCGACCATCATGATGGAAAATACATCCCCACATCATATTAACATGATAAAAACATCACACAAGGGACCTCTGGACACAAAATCACACACATATTATTATTTTGCTATGACATCAATATGTTGTTATATGCATGAATCTTAAGTAAGAAAATTATTCACTGGTGACACTATCTCTTGTCTATCCATGTCCTTTGATTGTTTTCTATTGTGACTCTCTTCCACATTTGTCATTTTTGTATCTACTTCTTTTTAGGTAACAACGATCTCTTCATGTCTATCTTCTCACATCTTTCATCATTTATCCTAGGACACTAGCACCCTCTTTGGACACTAGTGCCTGTGCGCTGTGTCCCTTCCGGGAGAGCTCTGTCCTATTTATTTATTGTTCTCATCTTGAAATTTTTGGTTGTACTTTTCACTTTTCTTATTTGTATCTTGTGTTCATAGTCATCATTTTTTTCACTAGTGTCAAAATTCAAACAAGATATTCGTATATATACACAACATACACACAATTAATCTAGATGAAAATTATAAGGGACTATCTCATCTACATAATACCAATACTATCACAAGGGAATTCATTTTTGGGCTGCATAGGAAGGGGAAGTACTTTATTTCATATCACACATTTACATCTAAGATAGCTATAGCCCATTATCTTGGCATCATTGACCTGAGGGAAACCTAAGGACACTATTTCACACATAACTAAATGGATTCTAGCATGTAGTGCAGCGCTTGGTCATAAGTTCACTCTTCGGGTGACCTGTCGAGGTCAGTCTGACTTCACATATTGCATTTTTATTTCAAATCTAATGTGTTTGTGAGCTTGTGCAGATATCTAGGGTTTTTTTATAGGTTTTACAGGTGACATTGAAACCCTAACAATGAATTTGGAGTGATAAATCAAACATTGGAGTGAAGACCCTCAAACCCAGAAAAAGGAAGATCTTGAATATTTGTGCGAGATGTTAGTGCCTGGATCGACATAATAACACCTAGGAGCTCCTTTCCTCTTGTGGGTTCCCCTATCCAAAGCACAATCCGAGTCCCTAGATTTTTTTCAAACACTATAGTATCATTTACGAGTCAAATCCAAGTAGCTACACAATCCTTACTATCTCTAGGTCACACAAAAAACCAGATAAGTCATCTATCCCTCTCATTTTCTTAGAGTTCTACATTTCTTGAGTACTTATCATTTGTATATTGTTATATGTCATCATTTGTATATAATTAGTTACAGAAGTTACTCTAAAATCAGATTTTATTTTTATTTTTATTATATCATTTGGTGAACCCCACTCCTATTGGAACCCTTTGCCCCTAGATCCCACACCCTCATGGCTCAAAAGAGGCACCCATCACCAAATCACGATATGACCTCTACACATATGCAATGAGTATTTGAAAATTTGATGAACAAGATGAATTTCATAATTTCATCTACCATTATGACACAAAAGCTCTAACTACTCATTGACCGCCGAAAATCCCTTTCTATTAGTTTCCAAAACTCTAATATTTGCATAGTTTCCCCTAGACAAAATTTTACCCAATATTATCCCACACTTCCCATAGCCATGCATAGTCCTCCATCTTCCTCCTCCTTGTACTACATTGCAAATGATATAATTAATATAGATTCTATGTATGATGAGGGTTATTCTTGTAAAAACATGGATTTAAATGATTATGTTTGTGATCTTACAATTGTAAATAAATATAATGATGTTCCTTCTATTAGTCAAGTTGTATGTGAATCTATTTATCCTACCTTTCATACTTCTAATTTTTTTCTAATGATTGCAATGGTAGATCTCGCGCTAGCACTCCTACCACTTCTTTGTATGTTGATGATAATCTTGATGAAATCCTTGATTGTGAAAATATGACTGATAGTGAATTTGATTATGATAATAATACTATACATGTTAATAAAGATGTTTCTTGATTAAATTTACTTGAATGTGAATCTCTCCGCCATTGTTGGCTAGTTAACAATGATCCTATTCCCGATACACCTCTCATTCTATCTCATGATGCTACACTGAAATCTCTGTAGAGCCTCCACAGTCATCTCTTCCTATCACACCTTCATCCCCTCTTTCAACATCCACTCCCCCTTTTTAGGTATCTATCACCACTCACAATGGAAATATTCAACCCCTCGATGTGCCTCTCACTCCCCCCACCTTCCCTTCACAAGATATCATCTCTCTCATGCATGTTGTTAGTTCTTTGCAAACCCACGTTTATACCCTTACCCTTAAAAGTACATCTTATAATGCCTCCATTAACGATAATTCCCTTCGTGGGAATCCCATTCGTAAGAAGATTCACAATTTTACTTCCCCAAGGACTTCATCATGCATACTTTATATTATTTTGATGGAACCGACAATCCTTATTTACATCTAAAACATTACTATTTAGCCATGGATTCTTATTCCATGCTCTTATTATGATATGGAGTATGTTTTTCTTAGACACTTTATTTCTAACAATGGTCCTAAAGTTACATATGAATCTTGTCCCTATTTGCATCAAGGAAAGAAAGAACCAATTTTAGATTACATTTTACACTTTAATTCTTGCATGCACCAGCCATTACTATTTTAGCCTATTAATCTAGAAATGCAATTTATCTTTTTTTGTGGTCTAATTCCTCCCTTAAAAGAGAAGCTCTTATTTGATACATGTGAATCATTTAATATATTTTTCTATAAATTTATTGATTTAGAGGACTTAATTGAGGAACATGCTATAAAACCTCCTTATACTTATTTTATTACTTCCTTACCTACTAAGTCTTCTCCTCCCCATCTATTGACCCTCATGCATGATCTCCATTTCTACTTCGCACAAGAATCTTCCTTCCCTCCATCGTGTTGGAATTCACCTAAGTCTTCTTCATCTCCCACTCATGAATCATTGAAGTTTCCACATAATGCTAAACCACATGATGTCTTATGCACGTTATTTGATAAGTGGTTAATCCATTTACCTTCCACCCAACATCACCCCCTCATCGTTACAACGCCATACTAACTTCCATTTCTGTAATTTCCACCACATCAATGGCCACCATGACAATGACTACTATGATCTCCATGATAGACTACAAAAATTAGAAGATAAAGGTGTCATTTTTTTCCACCCTTTCTCTCGTGAATGCTCTCACTCTCCTATTGCACATAGAAAATCCTCCACCATAGTTAACTTGTCTCATTCACCTCCTCTTAATATCATTATCTATGCACCTCCTCAAATTATCATCCATCCACCTCCTCCAAATATCATTATCTCGTGCACCTCCTCAAATCATCCTCCATCCACCTCCTCAACTGGCCCACCTATCGCCATGTCATCTCATCCTCCACACATCACTACTGCATCTCATTGGCTTCCTAAGCAGCCTGCTTCGCACTTCATACTGTCACACCCCCCATCATTGGAAACATTTCATCTGATTTCCAATTCAGCACCTATACTCACACTATTACTATTCCACATGATCCTCATCAGACATAGCAGACCTCTCCACCTTTGGTAGATGGTCTTCATTTCCACCTCATTTCTCGATGATGCACTATAGTGCTACAATTCACACTTGACTATTGAGGGAATACTACATAAATGAACCTCACCTTTTACACTTCACGATCTATGTTTCATTTCATATATTTTTAGAATCTACTTGCACGCAGTGAGAACCATTTTTAGATGACACACTATTGTTCTATGGTTCACTCTTGACTACTAAGGGGGAATTTATAAATGAACCTCATTTTTACACTAGGGGAAATCACTCTTCTTTCCCCCATTCATCCTAATTACATGTGATTATGAACATTATATTACATCTTCTCATTACACAATTATCAACGCATCATTTTTTATTCCCTTAACTCATCTACATCACATTACCATTTCTATTTTATCTACCACATTACATCACATACATACATTTCTATTTACCATATGCTATACTAGTCACTCTTTTTCATTTGCACATCTTATTCACTCTATTACTTAGCAATTCTTTCCACATCATCACAAATATCCACAATCAACAATATCTATTAAATCAATCATTCCCACAATGCATATAGAATCCAACAAACTAAACAATCACTACCAAGTACAAATCATAATTATCACATCAATTTCAATGTACATAAACAACCAATACAATATGAACTACATGTATCTCTATATATCTCATTGAAAATCATACTTATAATATATAATCACCGGGAAGAAATCCCCATGCATCAATACATCATATATAATACATCATCTATCATCCTCGCTATCACTATTTACAATTGTGATATATCACAAACTCAAATATTCACCGTTAACTCTACGCCATTGATCTTGGCCTTTATATCTCTCTAGTTGGTTTGGTAACTATTTGTCACCAAATCACTGCACCCCTCGAATGGCCTAAAAGTGAACACGACATTCGGTGTGATTGGGACACATGGGATCACCTCTCAAGTTGTGGGACTTGGGCTCGAGGTGAACCTCTAGAGAAGGCTAGCTTCCTCTTCCTAAACTAAGCACTACACTACTCCTAATGCAATAAAAATGGCTAACTAGACCTATGCTAACATTTTGAGGGATTAGGGAGAGAGATTTGCAAGGAAATAAAACCTATACTAGAAGTGGTGATGCACCAAGAAAGGGTGTTGCTAAACAAAATTATGGCTTGCCAATGAAGAGAGATGATCATGAGAAAGAATGACATGCATTACAAACCCACTTTACATACAGTACTTCACTCCCGATAAGCACAATGACCTCTAAAACTTGTAAAAGAAACCCTAGTTGCACAGTTCACCTGCAAACATGAGAGAGGAAAATAGAAGTAGCAAAATCATGAAAGGACATATAACTAATCACAAAACATAATTTCCATTACTTCAAGCACTTGCACAAAGTGCATCATTACATCAGGGAAAAGGCATAGGCTGCCATTACAATTTGAGAAGAAAGGCTTGAGAGCCTACAAATTCACAACATCTCAACTTGTGAAGAGAGGGGAAGCTTGAAAAGTGTCTAACTTGTCCAACTTGTATGACCTGTTGGAACCCCTTGGAATGAGCTTCCAACTTACATTTATAGAAGAAATTGAGATAGAGGAGAGAAGGAGTCATAAATTTCCTTCCTAAATTGAAGGTACATGATGTATCACTTATTACAATCGGTTGAACCACTTGAGAAAGTTCCATCATGTGCCATTAATTGCTTATTGACATAGTCTTCTCAATTAATTAAAATAATATTTAAATAATAATAATAAATATTATTATTAAATAAAAATATTAATTTAATTAAAATTAATATTGGTGGGACCCCCCGTTAACTTGTTTACATTGAGGAGGGGGGTCATATGAAATGGTCAAAATAGACCAACTCGGTGGTTGGCTCATCGAGCCAACTCACCGAGTCAGTGTCGAGATCCTCCGGCCTTTACCGCAACCGAGCTCCCTGTGTCGAGCTTGCAAAGTGAGCTTTCCACCGATCTCTAAACTAAGCTCCAAACCGAGCTCCATTTTCTTGGTGAGCTACATTCACGAACTGAGCTCTTCTTGACTGACTTGCTCGAAATTAACCGAAATCGAGCTCTTTCAAAAGAAACGAGCTCCTCCATCCTCATGTGACCGAGCTCATACATAAAAGATCAATCTCTTTTTGTAAATCGCATTGAGCAAGCTTATCAAATCTACTATCTATTTAGCCTTGGCACCTTTATTCTTAGCTCGATGTATTGAGTGATTTCCCCACCCATGATAGCTTGGTGGTTCTATTTCATGGACTCATCATTCTTTTTGACTCACTATCCACATTAAGAGCTCTCAATCAATCGACGCTCTAAAGACACAAACTCTCCGTTGATGCCGACGAGCTCTTCTTGTTTTAGCTAACCACCAAGTATGCTCCCCTTCACATGTTTTTTTTTTTTTATCTTGAAACGCACACCTGGCTGTCGAACTCACCACCAACTTCTCCCATGTCAAAACCCAAAATGAGCTCTCCATACGGATCCAAGCTAACACTGAAACACGAGCTTCGCCGAGTTGGTTGGCTCTTCCATATAGCTCCTTATGACTCGGCTCAGTCCTACAACATTGCTCCTAAACTCTGCTTCCAATGCTCATTGCCATGCCCGGCTCCCAAAATGAGCTCTCTTCCAAGCTCTTCAATCAAACCCTAAACTGAGCTCTACCGATTCAACCTCTCTCTCTTGTGTGACTCGGCTTAAATGTTTGAACCTCAGTCTTCATTGGCTCACTACGAGCTATTTCACTATCGTTGCCAAGAGCTTGGTCCTATCAAAATGACCACCCTGAAATATTTAAGAACTTGCCAATTCTACTTTGAAAATGACTCGGCCTGCCACAATTTCACCTTGGCCTTATGAATTTCATTCAACACATTCCAACATTCGAACCCCCAAGTTACTTTGGAAATGTGCCAAAACTCGGCATCAACTCGGATACCTAAGTTACATACATCAATGTAAACCAAATGTACCTTACTTCTTTGGTTTCACTTGACCGAGCTCAACTATTTGATGCATCCGTGATCCCCTTCATGAAATTGATTTCATTCTTGTGCTGAGATCAATCTAGAACTCTCCGAGTCCTTCCTTTAAATGACCACCTATTTTGACCGAACTCACTTGGTTTTAACTTTGGCATTTATACATGGTTCACATAGTTCACCAAGTCAATGTTATGTACACTTCATGGTTACCAGTTGGGCGTACTTACCAAGCTCTTCTTAAAGGACTCAAGCCATACGTGACCTCAAGAACCTCACTTGGTACTCGAGCTCACATTCAATCTTGAATGACCGAGTTCCTTCCTCCCTCAGAAAAAATGCTTGACCAGTTTCATTTGCATGCCTCTTAATGGTTCATGTCTTTGTTTGAGCTCCTTAGTCATTTCCACATCCATGAATCCTTTGTGCATAGCCTGCAATGTATTTTCCAAGCCTAAGGTCACCTCGACGTTTCACCTTCAAGCTCCTCACATCAACCCTTCATTCATTAGCTCGGAAAATGAACCACCATCCCAACCTGTAGCCTCCCTTGAGTGATCTCTATTGAGTTTCGTGTGACCTCCACCATGGAACCCGATGAGTTATCCTACCAACTGAGATTTGCAAAGTTAAATAGAAACCATTCCACCATGTCATCGCTCCCAACTCCGAGTTCCAAGTACCACTTCATGATCACCAAATGAATTTTCATGCTTTGTACTCCATTAACTCACACAATCTCCGAACTCCAAATCAACACAATCCCAAATCCCAAAAAAATAGAAACTTTGAATTTTAGAGTTTCGGCCGAAAGCATCCAAATCACTCAACATTTTTTATCCCAAAATCTATGAAATCCCAAAATGGCTAACTCAAAAGTATGACTCAAAATATGATTCAACTTGGCCTACCTCATTCCCAAGATTCTATTCCCGTGATGACTCCATGATCTTCATTACTCACTACGTGAGCTATGTCTCCCACCTCGATCACTTGATCCCTGATTCGCTCCTTTCACGACCATCCCTATATCCACTAAAACAATGATTTCACTGGCTCACCGGGAAAGTGACTCTCTTAATGCGGAAAACTTAGCTTTCATCTTGCTTGGCCAAGATCCAACGATGCCTCGGTGAGCTCTCAAGACATGTCCGTTTAAATTCCACAACTTTTGAACAACACTCCATCTTCATTTCAGAGAGTTGAGGAGGAGCTCATTGTCAAATTCTAAAACAACTTCGATGAGTTCAACGAGCTCTACAACTTGGCTCAATGCCGATTTCACCTCCATATGTGCATGGCCTCGTCTTGAAACAATGAATTAGTCGATACTTTATGCACTCTTTACTTAACACCAAGCTTGTCAAGCCAACCTTATTTGTGTGACCATGACGACTCGGCCCTAAAACTATGAGTTTTAGCTCGTGTTTCTATGGTTATCAATTCGGCCTATCTTTCTATTAGCTGATACATTAGGCCAAGTGAGTTATCCACTGCCAAGTCCTCAAAAATTCTCATTGAAATTATCTTCCCGAGGTAACCTAGAGGTATGTATTGGGCTCTTCACGATCTCTCGAGGCATTATCTCGTGAATTCCCACCACGATTTGAAGCTTACCGCCAAAATGAATTCCTCTTTTATTTCATTTCCATACGAGTCAACATGAATCTAACTCATCTAAGCACCGATCTTGTTGCATGATATTGACATTTATTCGGCTCGAATGAGCCACCTCCTGAACAAGTCATTAAGCTTTTGAGCTCATCGCCATGCTATATTGACTCACATATACAAACTTGCTTTGGCATTTCCATGATTAACCTTCTTGTAATGCTTCCATGCACAACTCACTATGATCTCAATTGACTTGGCCCATGTAAAATACCACTCACATGCATTGAATCTCCACTCTGCTATAGCAAGTTTCTTACCTTCCAAGTCATGTGAAACTCCTAAACACCGAGATACTCGATCCATATACCATCTATGGTGAGCTCGCATTCTCATTCAAAATAATCACCCACCTACTATTAAATTTGACTAAGGTGTTTTCCACGATGATGTGTAGACTGAACCCTAATCACCCCGCTCGTTATGAGCTCATGAAATCATCCTTACATATTTTAGCTCGATAGAGCTTGGGCTCATGATATTTCCATTTGTACTGATCCAAATGAGTTGAAGATGTGAATTCAACTCACAAAATATCTATCTTCATGAATCGAAGAGCAATTATTTCACCCAATCTATTGAATAACTTGGTTTACAATAGGGTCACCTTAGCTCACCGAGAAAATCATGCTCATTGACCCTCTAAGCCTAATTTTGAGACAGTTTGAACCATCTTAGGCTTTTCTTAAACCATAGAGTGATTGAAGCACAACAAGGTTGATCAAACATAATTTATTGATTTGATCACTTTCTTGCCCTTGTTGAATGAAAGTGGGCCCACAGATCATCAATTTCCTCGTTCTGAGTGAAACTTGAGCTTCTAGGACCATGGGAAAGATAATAAACAGTCAAGATGATCTTAAACATCTCTTAAAGCTTGAATTTATCCTAATAACCCCGAAATATTTATGGAAGAATTTTTCGGTCTCAGGGTATTATCCTATTGTCCATTTTTTCTTAGGGGAAAAATTTTGACAATAAGTAATACACGACCACCTCTATTGTCTTCTCTACATACCATCCCTACAACTCCACATATCATGCAAATATATCCTTTAATAGGCCTCCTCTTATGACCTCTCTCATTCTTTATGCCTCGCATGAGCCTCATCGTGTGTGCTCAAAATTGTACATGTGGCTTTCACTATAGCCACCATCTTAAATAAATGGTCATGCTTACGCACAATTGTGTCTATACGCTCTAGTAACCCCCTCCCAAGATAACATTCTGGGGCATTATGTGTCAACGTGTGTATGGAAGTATCTACAATTAAGGACTAATTGGCATTGGCTGCAATCACACAACAAACATTAGTTATTCCACATATTGGCATTCATATATTATATCAATCAATAAACTTCAAAAACAACTAACACACAACGATGAACAATACTCAAGCTCTTCTCTTACCACTACTACATCATCCATCTCATGGGTGGGCACCGACCCTCTGCTCCTCCAAGTGCCATCCCACTAGCTACATCCACCACTACCTGGAACTAGAATCACCCATCGATGTGTTTCCCACCATTGACATTAGGCCTATGTGCAACCTAAATCATCCACCTATATAGGCCCTATGGTTAGATCTAACTCATATCTCGGTCCTGGATGCACTAGTTGTGCTCTATCAATCCGGAATCGATCATGGTCACTTCATAATGCTAGTATATTGACACCATATATATGGATCCAGGGGCATATCCTGAGCCATGTTGAACCGTCTCGCACTCACTTACCCCTAAATAGATCTCGTTATCCCTAGGAATCGATCCTCTAACCATATGGTGTGTCAAATGCATCGCATATCCACATTGTCTTCCACATATCTTCCATAATCTATGTATGGTATCAATATAAAGGCCCTAGGGCCAATCTAATCTAACATTGACCTATACATCTTAGTACTCATTCTCCTACCGCAAGTACCTATCCATCTAGCTACAAAAATATTTGGTCAAGCCCAATCGCCCGTAACCTACTAAGTGGCCTCAATATAGATATATGCTCATAGGCCCATACATACAATAAACTAGTCATGCCTATACCACCATAATGACCCTCCTAAGTAAATCGCATAAGTCCCTCGTATAAGTGGGCTGCCACACACTATGACCATGTAACTATGGTACTATGTTTTTCTATACCGTGAAAGATATAATGCATGTAGTACAAAATCCCAACTCCTCCTCCCTCTATGGCCAATGACGAAGCTAATACCACTGTAATAAATTTACGTAATCATGGAACCCATTCATCATAATGACTTCACATTCATCCAAATACATTCATTTCACAAAAATAGTGCCAAATCATCGAAACCGGAATGTACAAGTATCTACACAATCTCTCACATAAAGCGGTCAAAATGTCACTATTATGGGGTATCTCCCCCAATCTATCTCCCGCTCTCTGTAATGACACTAACACCCATAAAGCGCTCAAAATAGAAATAAGTCACTAGCGTAGGGCGGCGTGATTCAATGAACTTCGCACTAGTGTCCCAAAACTCTCTAAAGGACTACAAAATCAAAAATGACCCTTTCTACTCATTTCACTGTCTTGGTCAAGAAGGACAAAAATGCCCTTTCTACTCTGCCTTGGTCAGCAATGCTAAAAATTATAAAAATTCAATTTTTTCTAAGATCATTAAAAAACAAGCATTTTGGACAAAAATTTCAAAAACAATCACACATACCATTTCCTCGGCCATCTACGAAGCCACGGCCACCGCCACTCTCTCAAATCTCACCAAACTAGCTACTCTAACACATGGCATCTTCACACCTCGAGATAAAATTTCAAACACTCTTGGTATAAATAAAATTACTATTCACTTTTCCATATTACTATTTATAGTAATTCCACTTTATGATACATTATAGTTACCATTTACTACTATTCTTACAACTAATACACAACACATGGCTTTGCTCATATCTTGAGCCCCGTTACTCCATTGTTCTCCCCGTTTATGCTATAGAGATCACGGTTTCTTCTAAAGCACCATACTATACACTTTTTATTATTCCATATTCACATATGGCACATGTACTACATGATACATACGTAGTCTTTGACAAATACTACTATCTCTCTTAAAGTTATCTCTCATTCACTGTTACATCCTTGATTTTGGCTCGTTTTCATTTCTCCACCCTTCACCCATTCAACGAAAGGGGGGCATACAATCGGATCATTCTATAATCCCTCTCAAGAGAAAACATGATAAATTAGCATTTCAAATACATTACTATCACAGTTTTCTTTGAAATTATTCAAAAAAACATACCATTATTCTATATGAACAATCAATACTTTCTATTATTTTGAATCTATCCCCCATAATGACCTAAGTTGGGGAAAAGAAAAACCTCTCTATGATTAATTTTCTAAATACATCTTATTTAATCAACTATTATCACTCAAGTTAATCAATCAATGTGATAATCATAGTTATTATCACTCCTAGATGACCTAAATTGGGATCCACACTACATTACTATTGCTTCTAGATGACCTAACTTGGAGTCCATCTAGCACTATTCAAATTGAAACACATGTTACTATAAGAGTAGGGGAAATGAGACATCTCTACCTTTCCTATACCGCTCATATATGGGTTCTTCAATCAGAACTAAACATGTAACTAAATTTAGTCTCTATCTATCTATAAGTAGGACCTTTTGGGGATGCAGTCATGGAAGGAGAGAAAAATAGACCTCTCCCTAACACTCTTCCTCTTGTGGAAGTATGCCCGAATCCTTCAATATTTAACAAATCAAAGTTAGGAATTGATCACTCCCTACCCCTCTCTATCACCTTTTGCAAATAATCCAACATCTCCAATGACATTACAACTATTTCTCCAAGTTACTCCTTATGACGGTTGCTACTTCCTCTTACGCCACATGGATCAAAATATTGATCCATGATTCACCATGCTACAATTTTATACACTATACGTGCACTCTCGTAGTATGGATTCTCCAAAATCTATACAGTGTGTTCCTTACTTCCTTTACACTAATTGAATTTCATTCAAATAACATAAAGGGGGAAATGAAGACACAAAATCACACACATATTATTATTTTTTCTATTTCATCAGTATGTTGTTATAATCATGAATCTTAAGTAATAAAATTATTTGCTAGTGACGCTATGTCTTTTCTATCCATATCCTTTTATTCTTTTCTATTGTGACTCTCTTCCATATTGGTCATTTTTGTATCTTCTTCTGGTCACTTACAGGATCCCTATATGTCTATCTTATCACATTTTTTTCATTTATCCCATGACACGGCACCCACTTTAGAAACTAGCGCCAGGTGCTTGTGTCCATCTTGGGTGCTCATGTCCTATTTATTTCTTGTTCTCATTTGTACATTTTTGGTTGGCCTTTTCACTTTTATTATCCTTATCTTGTCTTGATAGTTAGATTTTTGTGTCTCTAGTGTTGAAATTCAAACAAGAGATTCATATATACACACAACATAAACACTATTATTTTGGTTGGAAATTCTAAGGGACTATCTCATCTACATACTACCACTACTATCATAAGGGACTGCATTTTTGGTTGCACACATTGCATAAGAAGGGGAAGTGCTAAATTTCATATCACACATTTGCATCTAAGCTAGTTATAGCCTGTTATCTTAGCGTCATTTGCACGAGGGAAACCTAAGGACATTATTTCACACACAAGCACATATAACTACATGGAGTATGGAGTTTAGTGTAACACTACCATAAGCTCACTCTTGGTGACCATTTGGGGTTAGTCCGACTTTACATATTACATTTTTATTTTAGATCTAATGTGTTTGTAAGATTTTGTGGATCGATAGGGTTGCAAGTGTCATTGAAACCATAATAGTTAAGTCCGAGTGATAAATTAGACATTAGAGAGAAGACCCTTAAACCCATAAAAAGTAAGATCCCGAATATTTGCACAAAAACCGACGCCTAGATCAAACACTAAAGACTGGGCGCTCTGCCCTCCTCCCATGGGTGCCCCTGTCGGCACATTATCAAGTCCTAGAACTTTCTATTATTCATTATAGCATCATTTCTAGTTATATCCAGTGATACGTAATCCCAACCGTCTCCATGTCACACAAAAAATCAACTAAGTCATTTATCCCTCTCATTTTCTTATAGTTCTAGTTTTCTTGAGTACTTCACATTTATATATTGTTGAATGTCATCTTTTTTATATCATTAGTTATAGAAGTTACTTTGAAATCATATTTAAGTTATATTTTTATTAAATCACGACCATGTAGGTCTCTAACATCATAATTTATGCCAAAACCTTCATTTGGATCAACTTACCTAGCTAGATTTAAAGCCTACAAAAATATTTTTCAAAGAACATGTCATAACTTGCTCAAATATCAACAAAAACTCAAGTAAGATATACCAATGGAAATATCTTGATGTCAATATCATCATAAAATTCAAACCAAGTTATAAAACCACCGTATCACCTCCAAAAGTACTTAGTTCATGAGATTGCTCCAAACTACCCCAAAACTGCCTAAAAACTAGTCCTCATAAATAGGGAACACTTTTCATCCTAGGGCATCAACCATGATCTAAAATCATCCTAGATGTGAATTAAAACTCCCATGCTTCAATAAATGGTAATTTAGTCAATAGGTCAAATGGAAAACTTTTTCACAAACTGAAACTTTCAAGAAACTTTACTTTTTGGATGGAGCCCACATACTTCCACAACCTATAAATTACATTATTGGAAATATAGAAGAGTCCTCTACAATATAAAATCTTAAAAATTGAAAAAGGAATCAATTATGGACCACTACAACAATTTTCCTCCAAGTTTCTCCAAAGCTAGTGTTTTATGAGGGTTAAAAAGTTGTTTGGCTTCTTAATAGTTTTTCATAAATATGTGACCATAAAAAAACCTCATTTCTTGTAAAATATTAATAAATTACCTAATCAACTACCTCCAAGAGAGCTTGGGTAGCCATGAAAATCATACACTCTCCAGGGAACATCTCAAAGTCAACTTTTAGCTCAAATTCTCACCTTTAGAAACCCAATTTTAGTAAAAACTCAATATCTTGAAAAATATTCAACAAAAGGACCTAAAACTTAGACCACACCATCATGTTAACCTTAAAACACACTCCAAGTCTTAATTTTTCACCACCATGCTAGAAACATTCCAAATCACTTCACTAGGACATGTTTTCTTAAGGATTAGGTCTAGAAAAGACCTAGAAATCATATCAAACACATGTACATTCACTCTCAAAACTTATGAGTGTCTCTACACCTCATCTACATTCTTATCATGCTCACATAGTTTTTATCACTTCACATTTCTATTCCTCATTCTTCTCTCGATGCCTCAAAAACAAACATCTAAAACATGTTTGTTTCACCAATTCTAACCTCAGCTCACCTTGCAGACCTATTAACACATTTGACACAACTCTTTGATTATGATAGATACTCTACCAAGCTTCATACAACCTTTGGAGCTCATAAACTATATCATACAGGCTCAACCATGCACTAAACCATGCAAATGCACCAAGACATCATGCCAAGACACCAATGCAACACTTCATGACACTTCACCTCATCAATGACAACAACATGTACTCACCTAGGCACACCAAGACACCTTGATATCAATGTTACTTGACATCAATGAATACAATAATGCCACATTTTCCAACATAAATTATTCGTTAATTGGAACACATGATCAAATTTTACTACCATTTAAGGTTTTTAGTTCTATTTGGTGCAATTAACATCCATGGGGCCGTTAATTTTTGGATCCGGATCACTCTAGTCACTTGTCACACTTTGATTGGAATCACTGATTCTACCTTCTTCCCAAGTCATTTTCCAAGTGTCACACTTTTATTAGCCTTGATATTATTTTGAATTTGGGATTTTGGGATTTTGGGATCCTCATGGTCATGGAGTTACTTTGATCACTCTCGGTTTAAAAGAACCATGATTGGTCCATGTAGACCAACCAAAACCCCTTATTCATTGGGATCACTTTGTTTACTTAGGCTTAGACCTGCCAATTATCTCCATATTTTCAATGCTTCCTTTGATTCTCAAGGTCTCGGGATCTTGGGATTCCAAGACCCATCCCTTTATGACTTCACCTCCAAATTCCCGATAACCCAAGGCCCTTTACCCATTGTGACTCATGAAACATGTGGCCTCCCCATCATTGGTCCATGTGGATCAATGACATTCCTATTTCTTGGGCCCATGAATCTTTTGACTTCCTTCATTAGTATACCTGAAATCCCAAATTATTAATAGGTTTCCGCGTGTCCACCTCCATGACTTAGTGGAATTATGATCCATATAAACTTGAGATCTATATTTATAATCAAGGCCTAAAGAACAAAGGGGTGACATGTATTTAAATGTCACCACTGTATGGAGGCTAAAATAAGATATTTTGATCAATTTTTGGACATTTTGATTTGTGTAGGCATGGAGATGATTTTTATAAGAAACTTTGAACACATTTGAAGATTCTAAGTGCTAAAAATTAGAGAATAATTAGGATCAAAATGTCACAAGTGCGGAATTTGAAACTAGTTGCCAAAAATGAAGTGTGAGATCATTTTGGTCAGCATTTTTGGTGACTCATGGTGGATATCTACTTACTAGATAATTTGATCAGTGTCCTTACATATCCATGGGAATGGAGTCAACATATAAATTAAAAAAATATCTTTAAATTTTTAAATCTCATACTAGAATAGCTTGAAATGTTGAAGTTGCACTCTAATTGATTTTATCCTTAGAGCTTTGAATAATTTTTTTATTAAAATGAAATTGTCCTAAAAACATCTATTTTTGACTAATTTGGACCTTGCATGAGCTGAAAAGAGGCTCACAAAAAATATGTAAAAAATATGAAAATCATACATGATCCAAATAGAGACGTGAAAATGTGCCAAAGCACTTGTTTTGCTAAAAAACATATACTAATCCCACTCTACCCAAAAAAAAAGCAAATTAAATAAAGCGATATTGTTTGAAAAAAATTATTTCTCGATAGAATGCAGCCATGAAATCATCTTTTCATCAAGGCTGAGTAGTAGAAGTGATAAAATTATCTTCATGTCTATTTTTCCCAAAATATCAGCCTCAAAAAGGAGAAACAAATCCTCTATTTTTTTTTAATTTCATTTCGAGAGGTGCATTAACTGATTTTTTGTGCTTTGAGTTATTTGTCATGTTCTAGGGTGAACATGAAAAATGACAACACCGATCGGGAATTTGATCTATATAGGCTCCTAATAGACACCCAAATTTTAAAATAAAAGGCATAGGAATTCCTTCTATAATATAATTTCCCTGGGAAGCCACAAAGTTTCCATTGATATTCTCCTCATTGGGAGTACTCATGAAAATTTGCATCTTTTCTTCCTTAGATTTCTCATCAATAATCCCTTCCTCTTTAATAGAAAACAAGAAACTCTCAATTATCTCTTATTCCTAAAATTATCTTGATTCACTGAAGAGGGTAGACTATCGCATGGTTCAAAATAGGTTTCTTTGATAACCATCTCTTTGTCCCACTCATTCACATAATTGTAAGGGGTATGATATGAGAAATGGGGAAAGGATAGTGTCCTAATCTGATTCAAAGTGGGGAGATTTGGATGTATAGAGGTGGAGGTGAATGCTATTGTGACTACACTTAATAATTCCAATATGCGAAAGAGGAAGCCATGTGTACAAAGTTTATTGAAATGAGAAATAATGGATGGAATGGTTTGAAAATGAGAGAAATGGGTTTGTGGATCATTGGAGTCACTAGATGTGTTTAAATGATGCATCCAAAGAATGAATATCACTAATACACACACCAATATCAGTGAAATGAGATGTAAATAACTCATGATTGTCCCATCGGGTGTGCAAATATTGTTTTCTCCTGAATTTTTACCCTTTATCGAGACAAATATGGATCAACACCTCGTTAAACAATGAGAATGTCCCCAATGTGTGGAACCTTTCACCTTGGGACATACCTCTAGAAAAGGTTAGATTCCTCTACATATATATCCTAATGCTAACGTTATTTCTAAGATAAGCTATTGATCTATAGGGGAAAGGGGGAGGAGTAATGCATGAAACTAACTAAGCTAAAAAAGTAGTGATTACACAAAAATAGAAAGGGGATCACTCTCCATGAGGGGAAGAATGAGAAGGAAAAAACAATGATGAGAGGGAAGATACATACCAAAAATCGACTCCGAGAAACCATTCCATTCCACACATTTTAGAAACATGGAAAATAAAACACGCTAGAATAATTTTAGAAACAAGGAAAAGAAAACATGTTAGAATCACGGTTCCAATTATTTACGCATATGAGTAGTCCATAATGTGCAACCGTACATGGATTACTATTTCTTTAAGGATAAATTTTATGTTTTTAATATTCGGGATATAGGTATTTTATTAGTGGTTCCATATATATACTCACTTGCAACATACTTCAAATATATATGGGAGTGATTCTTAACATTCAAGAAAATAAACTTTGTGTACTATCAAGTTCGTTCCTTAAGGTAAATTAGTTTTTCCACTTCCAATCAAATGAAAAAAATAATATTAAAGGGGAAATTTATATTTATGGATCACATTTATATTATCGATGTAGAATTGGTTTCCTTATACGACCATGTTACAAGGATTTCATACTTGATATGTGTTGGGGTGATAATGTCAAGTGGGATATACCACTGTAGTATGCCCCAATATTATTAAATTTTGTCTAATCAAATTGTATTGTGAAGGTCTTTCACATTTAAGAGTGAAGTGGCCTGACGATTCACCCACCCACATTGATTTGGGTGATCCCTCTTGGGATTGGCTATCAACAACATTTACATTTGTGACATACCCAACATTAAAGAATTATATCAGAATGTACGACATGTTAGATGATCATTATATTGAATGATCAAGAGACATAGCTTTGCAAACATTGTAAAATACCAAGGAGTGAAGTGGAAGTGTTGGGTTTAAAATTGTGTAAATTCTTAATACAGATAATGCTTTACCAATGGAGTTTTTTCCTTCAAGTTTCTCCACTTAAATCTAGTGTTATTTGTCTCTTGTTCTTTCTTTTATTTGTTTTCATCTCTTTCTCATTAAGATCTATTATTCGCTATCTATTTTAAGATATTTTTGTGTCTAATTGACTGCATATCATAATTTATAGTCTTCGGCAATTTTATGGTGGATCTATAATTTGTTGATTATATTTCTCCGTTAAATCTAACATGGTATCAACATGTGGTGATTATGCATGTACATGGTTGATTTGGATTTTTTAAATTTGTTAGAGTAAATAAGCTTGAAGTTTATTTACGGATCTTCAAAAACCTAAAATTTCCACAGTGGTCTCCAAGAAAACCAGTTAAACTTCCAGTTCGACTAAATAATGTTTGAAATATTGGTTAAATATGGGCTAAATGGCTATTTAGATCGTGTTTGATCTTCTGTATGCTTGTATATTTGTTTATGTATCTTGTTTCAGTCGTTTACGGTTTAAATCTATTGTATGAGCTTATTTTAAGTTTTCACGTCATTTATAGCCGTTTGGGTCATTTTTTTCTTTGGATCGAAAGATCTATTTAGATCCAGATTTGTTTGGAGCTTCTAAGTCCATTCTAGCAATAAAAATCTTTTTTTCACTAGTTTTGTCTTTATGAAGCTTGGGCCAATCATTTTGTGCCATCTAGCTTTGTTTTTTCATTTTTATTTTGATCCTATCGGTTTTTTGCAAATCTTGGACCAATAAAATTGCTCCAAATAGCTTTGTTCTTCTTTTTATTCAAGTTTTTAAAGCTATATCCACTCTTAGAGTGCCAAGTGGCTTCAATATGATACCTTTATTTATTTGCGAAGTACGATCCAATCTTATAGTGCCATCTAGATTTGTTTTGTTAGTATTTTTGAATTTTTTCATTTATGTGAAGTTATTTTGACTATGAAGCTTGAGCCAATCATTTTGCTCTAACTAGCTTCATTGTCAATCTTCTAAATAGAAATTTCTATTTTTACGAATCCCAAGCCAATCAGAAGGCTCCATCTTGCTTCATGGTGTCAGTTTTATTGTTTATTTGATTTTCAGTCATGAAATGTGAGCCAATAAGGGATTTACACGTGTCTCCATGTTGTCAGACTTGGATTAGCTGTCCTTTGTTATTTGTGAAATATGATCCAATAGGAAAGCTCCAAGTCACTTAATATTTCACGTTGTTAGACCTTTTTAGCTTGTTTTTATCTTTGCAAAATATGAGCCAATAAGATTTCTCCAAGTAGCTCCGTATTTCACATTATCAGTCTTCTTTTAGCTTTCTTGTGTCATATGTGAAGGGTGAGCCAATAAAATTGCTCCAAGTATCTTTTATTTTGCATTTGTCATATTTGTGAAATCTAAGCCAATAGAATTGCTCCATATTTCACATTTGTCAATTTTTCATTTGTGACAATATTTATCTAATAATAATTAGCCACCTTTTTGAATTTATCAGTGTGTGTCAGTCTTGCGAAAAGTGATCCATTTAAAAGGATCCATGTGTCCTCAGTTTACTTTAGCCATTTTGGTTGCACTACGAAGTGCAAACCAATAAAGATTCAGAAATGTACATCACATTTTTCGCATTTGTCATTCTTTGTCGACTTGCAAAGTGTGAGCCATTTAAAAGGCTCCATGTATTATTTTTGGCTTAGTCTTTGTCAGATTTACGAAGTGTGAATCAATTATTTTTGACACGTATATTAATATTTTAATTGTGTCAACCTTTCGAATCGTAGGGTGTTAGTCTTTTCTTTGGCTTAACCACTAAGATTGTGACACATGTTTTATACCTTTTCGGACCTAAACTTTATTTTAAGTTTGGTTTATTTTGGGGAGTTTAAGTCCACTCAAAGAAATCTATTAAATTTTTTGTAGAAATATGCAAAGTGTTGAGGATTTAGTCATTAATTTTTCGACAAGTGGCTCTATTTGACTAAGACTTTGATTTTGCATTATGTCAGAATGTGAAAAAGAAATCCAATTAATTTAAGACACGTGTATATGGTTCTTTTTTAATTAATTGTCTTCTGACTTATTAGCTACACTACGAAGTGTGAGCTAATTGAAAAGTGACACGTGGATGTTTTTTTTTCACGGTTGTCGAGCCTTGTCTTACTCTTTTGACGCATGTTTATTTTGTTTATTATTGTCAGACCCAAAAAGGCTTTGAATTTAATTTTTAAAGAGTTCGCATCCACCCGAGGATCTATTTTAAAGCCGACACGTGCCTTTCTTGGTATTGTTGATCTGGCCACGTGTCGCCCCGCATTGGCTCTTTTTATTTCTTAAGTAGCTCGTTTTGAACTCGTATAGCTTGTTTTAGAGCTCGCCCCTTTGAGTAGCTAAATAAATCTTTGAGCTACTCTAGCCTGACTCAATCCAAGATCAGTTAGCTCACTTATAAACTAGACCCCGACTAAGCTCTGTCAAATTGATCTTAAATGGGACCAAATCAAGTTATTTTTTTATCAATTTAGAGTTGTTTTCATTCATATAACATATTAAAAGATATGTAGCTAGTTTTTTTACTCTGTTTGGATTCCTTGATTTTTTTTTAGATGTATTTGTCTCCATTTCCATCTAAGCATTAAAATGGCTAGTTCTGCTAAGTTTTTGATGGATAAGTATCAAATTTTTAATGGAACAAATTATAAAATTTGGAAAGTGTGTTTAAAATCTTGTTTTATGGCTAGAAAGCTATGGGATCTTGTGGACTGGTGTCGAAAAATGTCCCATAGGGAGACAAACTACCCTTGAAAACCTTAGCTTCTTCTCTCAAAATCTCAAGAATCTCTCTTCGTCCTATTGCAAAGCATTAGAGATGAATTATTGATGCATATAGGCCATATGGACTCACCTGCATATGCATGGAAGTAATTAGAAACCATGCATGAAGGCAATAGGTTTTCTAAGATAATTAAGCTAGTTTTAGAGTTGTTTACAGACCCATGAAGGGCGTGTGAAAATTGTCAATTATTTAGTTGTTTACCATGTGTCGCCCCCACCTAGGCTATTTTTATTTCTTAAGTAGCTTGTTTTGGATCTCGCCTTTGAGTTACTAAATAACTCATCAAGCTACTCTAGCCTGACTCAGTTTGAGCTCGATTAGCTCACCTATAAACTCGACCCCGATTAAGCTCTATCGAATTGATCTTAAATTCAACCAAATCAAGCTATTTATTTAATCAATTTAGAGTTGTTTACATTCGTATAGGAAATTAAACTATATGTAGCTAGTGTTTTGTCTTTGTTTGGCTTCCTTGATTATTTAGTTGTATTTGTCTCCATTTCCGTCTGAGCATTAAAATGGCTAGTTCTACTAATTTTTCGATGGATAAGTCTCAACTTTTGAATGGAACAAATTATAACATTTGGAAAGTGTGTTTAAATCTTGTTTTATGGCTAGGAAGCTATGGGATCTTGTGATTGGTGTCAAAAGCATCCCACATGGAGACAAGCTACCCATGAAAACCTTAGCTCCTTCTCTCAGAAATATCAAGAAGCTCTGTCCATCCTATTGCAAAGCATTAGAGATGAATTCTTGATGCATATAGGCCATATGGACTCACCTGCAGATGCATGGAAGCAATTAGAAACCATGCATGAAGGCATTAGGTTTTCTAAGATAATTAATCTAGTTTTAGACTTATTTACAACACCCATGAAGGGGGTGAGAAAATTGTCAATTATTTAGCTAAAATTAAGAACATTAAAGCTCAATTAGATGGCTTTAACTGTGAACTATTTCAAGATAAGCTACTATATTTCATTATATAGATCAATATACATGAAAATTTCATAAATTTTATCTCCATTTTTAACTCTAAGTATCAGAATGAGAATGATATGTCTGATTCAAGACATGTTGTCTTCTTTGTTAATTCAAGAAGAGTGTGTTATGGAAAATTTTGATTCCAAAGAGAATGCTACTCAGAACTTCTCACTCAAGAATCAAAAAGTAAACCTTCTAGATTTAGAAATCAAAACCATCTCTTAAACCCCCTTATAAAGACAAGAAATCAGGAAACTTAAGAGTAAGTTTTGATGGTAGATGTCAAAAATGTGGAAAATTTGGCCATAAGAAAGAGGATTGTAAATCCAAAAAGAAGTCAAATTTCAGAAATAGGAAATGGAATAAATCAGATCAAAATCAAGATGAAATTGATGAGAACAATCATAGAGATAATGTAATAACTCTATGAACTATATAAAAATCATAACTATAATTGAAAACATGCACAAAATGTTTTTTATAATATTTTGTTTCAGTCTTCTCTAGTATTTTAGCATATATGACATGTCTAGACTTCAAAAGGGTTCCTATAAAGTCATTTTTTGAAGCGAAATTCACATAAATCCATGAGTGTGTCCATTGTTTAATGGATCGTGTTTTCAGTGAATTTTGGTTATTCTTGAATAATTTGATTTTTTTTTAGATGTGTTATTTATCAAGTCTTATCTCATTATGTAAAGACTTAGAATATGAAGATATACATATGTTGATAAATCATTTTATGTGATTAGTAAAATATTATTATATGCATATCAAATGACACTTGGGGACGCCTTTGTGTTTGTATTAGAGATGTCCAATATTGATTGCATCTAATATATATTTTACAAAGTGTAATATGTTGGAAGTCTTTCAACATATTTGTTAGTTGTTAAACATAGTGATATGTTAGTTTTTATACAACTAGTGTTTAACCTTTATACTTGGTTAAAAGTGAAAATTTGTATGATTTCTATTATTCTTATTATGATATTTGTTGATGTTGTGTTGGATATGTAGCTAGATTTGTGTTCAAGTTTTGATGTAGGTGCCATCACTTGGAGCAGAAAAAGAGCCATGTGGCTAAAGAGGCTGCTAGAAGTGATACACATAGGAGCTAAAGGAAGTATTCCTCCTCTATGTGAAGGCCATATTGCTCTTGATAAATAATCCAATTAAACATCATAGATTATGTTACAGATACCTTCCCCAAGCCATTGTGTGTTGGGAACTACTACAATTTTTGTGCCTTGTTGGGCCTATCAGAGTTTTCATTGAGGGGGAGTGTGTATGAAAATGCCACCTCTTGATGGATTATTATAAAAGACCGAGTCAACTTTTAAGAGTGGATCATGACCACCGATTTGTATGTAACAAAGTGATCCTTTAGGGATTGGTTACACATGGTTGTAACATTATATGTGAACTGTAAGTCTCATGAGAAAATGCATAAGGAAGTTCATTGTAAACTTCCAATACTTCCTCCATTTTGTAATAAGTAAATGTGTCACTCTATGTGAAGTTACTTGTAAATCCCAGTGAAGCTTTAGTTATGGGTATGCCTTAGTTTATAAAAGGCTCCATAATCTAATGTAAGTATTCATATGTAAAGCACTGGTCTTAAGAATTTTTGTATGGGAAGATCTACGAATTTCCTTGTTTGCATGTTAGCCTGAATCACTATTGTTGATTCAAGGAATTTGGCATGTCTAATTTTTCTTCCCACTTAACATTAAGGGGGAGTGTTGGGGTGATAATGTCAAGTGGATCTACCACTGTAGTATGCCCCAATATTATTAAAAAATTCTAATCAAACTGTATTGTGAAGGTCTTTCACATTTAAGAGTGAAGCGGCTTGACCGATTCACCCACCCACATTGATTTGGGTGATCCCTCTTGAGATTGGCTATCAACAACGTTTACATTTGTATAGTCCAATATTAAAGACTGAGATTAGAATGTAAGACACACTAGATGATCATTGTATTAAATGATCAAGAGACATAACTCTACAGACATTGTAAAAGACCAAGGAGTGAAGTGGAAGTGTTGGGTTAAAACTTGTGTAAATTCTTAATATAGACAATGCTTTACTAGTGGATTTTTTTCCTTCAGTTTCTCCACTTAAATCTGGTGTTATCTATCTCTTGTTCTTTCTTTTATTTTCTTTCATCTCTTGCTCATTAAGCTCTATTATTCACTATCTATTTTAAGATATTTTTGTTTCTAATCAACTGCATATCATAATCTATAGTCTTTTGCATTTTTTATGGTGGATCTATAATTTGTTGATTATATTTCCCAAGTAAATCTAACAATATGAAAATATAAGGTATATTTCAAGACCCACTAAAAACCCTTCTATAAAATAGATAATTTAAATGGAATTATTGAGTTTAATGCTACAAAATGGCCAACAATGGTACATCCCTTATAAATACATGCATTTGCAAAACTCAAATATATTAAATTTGATAAATAAAATATTAGAGGATAACATCATCTTCCCTAGTAACATCACACATGTTATTCTAATGGTACTAGAAAATAAAAATGATGGATCATATAAACTCTATATTCATTAGGGGACCCATAAAAATCAAAAATAAATTTACAATGCCAAGGTTTGATGATTTTTTTATATTTACCGGGTGATTTACTTCTAAACATAGATCTTAGATATGGATACTACTATATACTAATTCAAATTCAAGACCAAGAAAATATTACCATTATAATGTATCGGACTATTACCAATGTAGAGTAATTAACTTTGGTCTCAATAATTCTCCATCCACTTTTCATTCAATGATGAATAAGATATTCAATAAATTCTTATCTAAATTTATTCTAGTATATTTTGATGACATCCTTGTTTATAGTAATTCATTGTCATCTCATATTTAGTGTTGGGATGTTATGATGGAGATAATATCTAAGGAAAAGTGTATGTTAGGGCCTCTATATGTGAATTTGCAAATGCATCTTTAAAATACCTTGGTTACACTATTTCTTGAGTGGGTTGGTATTAATCTTATAAATATTAAGTCTATATGTGATTGGAATGCACCCAAGATCATTAAGAAACTTTTTGGTCTCCTAGACTTCACAATATTCCATAGAATATTTGTAAATAACTTCATAACAATAGCACATATAATGAATTATTTTACCTAGAATAATTCATATAAGTGTTCCACTAAAGAACCTAAATTATTTGAATATTTCAAGTGAGCTATGGTCATTACTCATGTTTAAAAACACTAGATTTTCTCATAATATGTTTTCATTGAATATAATTATTTTTACTTGGAATATGTTTAGTTTTTTCTTAGGATGACCATCCTATAATATTTAAAAGTAGTAAATTGAATAAATAATAATAAGGAATGGCTGTGTATAGTGAGGATATGTTAGCCATATTACATGTAATAACCAAAGGTAATAGTTTTATTTCAAGGAGAAGGTTATTTATTAAGAATGCCCACCTCAAAAGTAAGCACTCATTAGTTTAGGGGACATTAATAGAGGAGAAATAGAAATTAATTAATAACTTAAAAGTTTATGAGTTTTAAATTCTTTACAAAAGTTTGAGGGAAAATGTGGTGGTCGATCTACAATCCCATCAATAATAACCATAAATATTTCAATCCATGTCCATCATCCAATATACTTAGATACATAGTCATGTACATGAATATTCATCTCGACATACATCAAAAAAAATTATGAAAGAATTGAAGATGGAGGAAAGGAGAATGCTTGGTTATTTTTTCAAATAGAGGTAGAACATGGGCATGAGTCTCTATCTGGAGGCCATGTATAATTTTTGAAAATAGATTAAAAACATTAATGGTAAGTTTTATAAAATGGAATGAAGTTAGATAGTCTATTATTTTTTATTTAAGTGTGAAAAATACTGATGGAAGAAGGATGGGTGTCCATTTTTCACACCTTACATAACCTAATTTAAGTTAGTTAAAATTGGAAAATTGTGTCAAGATAATTGTTATTAGGTTCTCCAAAATTAAAGGGTAAAGATGTAAATTTTTGGTGGTAGATAGATTGAAAAAATATGCACATTTCATTCCCATATGAAAGGTAGGTAGAAACGGTCCTATGGTTGGAAAATTGTATTCCCAAAACTATTTTTAAGTAACATGGGATCCCTTATTTCAATTATGTTTTATAATTTATTTATGGTATGAGGTTATCTTTAACATGAGAACTCCACACCGTATAAAAATGGAGGTGGTGAACAATTTCTTATAAGGTTATCTTAGAATGTATGTGGAGGATGATAAAAGAAATAAGGGAAAATTTTAGGAACTCGTTGTCCAAAATAACACCACATGCTATTTTGAACAACTCATCCAAATTTTAGACTTAGGATACTGGATTGAAAAGCCATCGAATAAAGAGGTCAAAGCTTAGTGCTTTATGGCATAAAATATATAGTGTTACGCGGACTTGGAAAATATGGAATTCCATGGAGTTGGTTAATTATGAGAAAAAAACATGTATTCCACTTAGGAGAAGTCGCAGTGAAAATAAAAGTTTAGTGATATCCCCATGGAAAAAATTAAGAAATTTTGAATGTGACTAAGGTTAGAATCCACGAAATAAGCATAATGTGTTCCATGGGTTCTCAAAACCAAGAAACATTATTGTAATTCTAAAAGCTAAGAGGAGAAGAAATGGAGCTCCATGACATGTAGAGAAGGAAATTTAAATGTGGAATACATTGAGGTCATCGATCATCAAAAGAAAATAAATCCATGAGATATGAGAAGTTGATAAATGAAGTAGAAATCAGTAGATCAAAGAAAAATCATCTAAATTCCATGAGGTATGAAAAAGTCATGCCTATTTTAAACCAGATGCACAACCACTTCACCAAGATAAATTTAATTTTGAGTGGCATTGTCCTCCTATAGTGACAATTTGATGGTGTGTGCTTAAAGCAATGTCAGGTTCCCATACCTAACTCCGCGATATATATGGTGATTGGTCCTTGGTGTTTGTGGTTGGTTGATTTCATTAATCATTGTATGTGATTGGATTCTTCTCCCTCTCTCTCAAATTCTATAAATGTAAGTGCTTTGGCACATGATATGGGTTCAATTTCTACAAATCTAGATTTCTACCTTTGAGATTGAAAACTCTTACTTGTGATCTCTCGTAACTCACCTATGGATATTTATTGCCTCATATTTATACATGTAATTAATTAGTTGAGATTTTATATTAATGTAAGTTTGGAATTTTTCCTCAAAACTCTTTGCATTTGATGTGGAAAGTTGTATCCCCTTGCATGTCTTTTAAAGTTGTATGCATCTTTTAAATATTCACTTGTGTGTTCACATTTTTTTCTTTCAAAGCCAAAATTTATCAATATTCTAGTTTAGTACATCACCTTCCCTTTTATTTTAAGTTTTTTTTCTCACACCATATCTCCTTGGATTCCCATTGTAGGAATTAGATAGTGTTAGAGTATAATATTATTATTGTATTTGTAGTGAACTTGGGTGAGAGGATCAAATCCTTTCATATAAGGATATACCTTGATTAAACCCATTATTTCAATCAAGAGTATTAATTTCATTGAAAATAGTTTTAGTGCTGGCCATTGGGACAAGATTGATGATATTTACAGCATTTCCATTAATATCGTGTGTATCTTAGTGGATTCCAACCTTTAGAGGCACCATTCTCCACATATGGTGACTCACAAGTTTAAATTTCTATTTTTAGATAGTGTAGTTCCATTCTTTCATGAGAAGAATACAAACAAGGAAAAACGTTTCTAGTGGTGAATCTTTTGAGTATTTGCAACTCTCACAAAGAAGAAGAAGAGGAAGAGCAGAAAGAGCAATTCAAAGAGTTTTTTACCTTTAAATATAAGTCTTTGCACTCCTCCTAGTAGACCCTTATTTTTCTCTCCTATAAATTTAATGCCCATTTTTTATGGTGCATCAGATAAATCTCCCTTTATAAGTTTTAATGGTTGTAGTCTCTTAGATCTAAATTCCCAATATGATATACTAGTGTCTTCTTTGAAAATTATTCCTTTCTTCACTGGTAAAAACCTTGAAACCACCACAAATCATATACAAGATGTTGCAAATTTGTGTTTAGTTCATCTAATTACTAAGGATGATGTTACAATTAGACTTCTTTATTCTTCACTAGAAGGGAAAGCACTTCAATGTTATAAGAGCTTGTTTCCTTCTTCCATTCACAAATGGGATGATATTGGGAAAACTCTTTTCAAAAAAATTAGGAGAAATAAGACAACATATATTTGTTATAATAGCTAACTGAAAAAGGGGTCAAGATCTCATGAAATGACATGCACATTGATGGAGTTTCACTCGAATGATATCATGAATTTCCTCTAGGTACTTAGTAAGAAAAACATGAACTCAAGGAAAATTGAATGTATAAATAAAAAAGGTCTAGCCTTCTCATAGATCAAAAAAGAAGTAAATATAGGAATGTTGTGTAACTCCCATGTTCAAAATCATCATACCTCCTCAAGGGAGAAAGGAGTTACAATTAATAAATAGAATATAACGCATGTATGATGCACAATAACGCATATGATAGATTCTATGATAGAATATTTAATATAAATTCCTAATTTCAACCTAGAGACCTAGGACTCACCTAAGTCGGGTGACTCACTATGGATTTTCATTACATCTCGCATATTTAATTTCATTTTCTAGCTTGATGTGCATATTTCCTACTTGCAGTTGCCCATGTTCATGTGTTGCGTGCACCTGGAAGGCCAAGCCTATGTGTTAATTTTGGTGTGCATCATCCTCAATCCTATCTCATTCCCTCTCTATTTCCTTCACCCTTTTGGAGAGTGATTTACCCTCTTTCGGCACTATCACCTTTCCTAGCCAAGAATTAACCCTTTCGAACATCCTTCTATCCCCTGGTCCCTTGGAATTGTTATCTTAGTTTTCCCTTCTAGCATTAGGATTAGCAGTAGCAGAGAAATAGATAGAGGAATCAGCCTTCTATGGAGATCTTTCTCAAGCGCGCAAGGTCCCATAACTTGGAAACGGTTCCATTGTTGTGTCAAACATTTCGGCTTCTTACAGATCCAAGAAATGGGTGCACATTTGAATAACCAAGAGGTTTCTAGACACACTTGGTGGGAGAGTTTGAAGAGCTATACATATTCATCTCAACAATTTTGGTGTATTATTGTTGAGATCTAGCCATTGGAGGCATTTTTAATACATCTGGCGACTCCACTGATTCAAACGCACCCATTTTATCATTCACAGATCAGTCTCCCCTTTCTTCCATCCATTTCTCATTTTCCATCATTTCACCTTCCCCTTTTGAATTCATGCAATCATGACTTCTTTTCCTTCTTGGAATTCCTAATTATAGTAGTAGATCTATTTCCTCCATCCCCACGGTTCGAAAATGCTCCTCCACCTCAATTTTATGAGCCTTGTAATCCTAAATATGCATATAACCCACCTCCTACTGATATGTATGTTTTTTTTTCTAACCATAATGTTTATGAAGAATAGGTTTATGTAGATGATGGTGGAAACTCCATGGATGAATTTGATTTTGAGAGGAAGGTGCAAAATATGGAGATGGAAATGATGTAGCTCAGATTCATATGCTGCATAAAGGTAGCTAGAGTTGGCTACAAGGCCCCTTGTCCATGGGTCGGCCCTATACTAGGTTGGTTTAGTACTCAACAAAATCTGCACTTTATCAATGAGATGTTGCCTCATATTACAGAGTGAGTGGAATTAATGGAGGCTCACAAATATAGTGTGTAGATACCCTATCAATGGGGCAACCATATACTACCATCTTACAGCCTTCACATCCCTCCACGCCAACCTACATAATCTCATCTTGCTACACATGTTCCCAACTTTCTACACACTTCCCCCATTGAGAATTCTCCTCCTCCATCCTATCACCTTCATTATTTTCCCTTCACTTCTTACATGCATGCCTCCGTCCCTTTCATTCCCATATTTCAATATTTTGTTGATTCCTCTCCGCCTAATTGTACAAAAAATTAACAGCCACCTACTTACGCTCTATCTCCAGCCTAATTACATCATGTTCAATGACTGCAAAATAGTTAAAGAATGGTGTGACTTTGATTGGGATGATAAAATCATCATGACACCTATTTTAAGAGGATTAGTTAGTTCCAGAGGGTGCAGTGATGAAGGAGAAAAATTTACTTGTAGAGGCATAACCACATGTCACCCATCCTACAAGCACTCTCATTAAGGATGCAAGTCTACATGAGGATCTCACATGCGGATCAAGCTTCAAAATACTGGGCAAACCACAAGGATCAGATCGTACCCAATCAAATATCTTCCTAGTTTAGAGCTAAAGATATATTTTCCACCAATCATATTCAGGTCATAGCATGAGGTTAAGCTTCAGCACACCAAAGTTCAGCAACAACGCTCCGATATCCAAACAAAAAAATAACAGAGGTATATGTTTTCTTTGTTGATACTTTGAGGAGAAGGGTGAGAAACCAACTGCAAATCAATTTCTCACTCTTTCTACAGACCATGTCCAACACCAAATCAGTTACATGGTCACAATTTCTGAGGAAAGGAAGCTACTTCTCCCTACTTGTTGTGGGTTTTACTTGAGCACCCTTTCCTTCTGGTTAGTATAGGTTAGAGTAGGTTTTCTTTCAGTAAAATAGTTCCCACACACACTCTACATGTTTTCTCTTGAAACATGTATGATTTTCAATTTTTACATAGTGATGTGTTTTTGTTCTGGTGCATTCTTCCTAGCACTTTTGTTCTTTCTTTTTGTGCCTTCGTGTGGCTATTTTGTTACTTCCTAGGATGGCATTTAATTTTTAGTAGAGGCGGTTTAAACAATTCACACACAACCTTCCACTCTCATATTTAAGTCATAATTTTTTTCACATGAGAGTTTTATTAGTTCGGTTCGAGTTTAGATAGTCCTTCAAGAGATTTTAGGGATGTTCTTCAAGTTACAGATCAAGTATTCAAGTTTCCAGCTTGACTTCATGCCTAATGGATTCTTCTTAGGCTATTGGTATCTTAATCTAAGAGTGAGATGGCCCCCAAAATTCACCAAAATGTTATCCCAAATAACTCCCCAAGTTATTTGGATAACTTATATTTGTATTATGACTCTGATGTTTCACATTTTAGGTTTTGCGCACTCAAGTTTACTTCCTCGCACAATTAACTTCTTGCATTTCTTACACGTACCCTTCGCGCATCCTTCCTTCTTCTCCCTTTACTTCCCCTTTCTTTTTTCTTCCTCTCGCACTAGATTTTTGTGCTCCTCCTCACTTTAATCCTCCTATCATCCTCTTCTTCCTTTTTACCTCTCTTTTGTGCATCTAATTTCATTCCTAGTCTATCACACACTCCTTGCATGTGCATCCCTGCACTTTCCTTACAATTTAGCTAAGTCTCTTGCATGTATTCATGCTTGTGTGCCACGCGCTTCCTTATTTCCTAGTTAGCCTTGTGCACCCTTTTCTTCCTTGTCGTGTGCCTTCCTCGGTTGAATGTTCACGCCCACTTGCATCTTGTATCCTACATGTATGCTTCCATTTCCTCTACACGCATCACCTTCATGTATCCGCCTTTTGTAGTATTTTGCCTCTTCCTTTCACGCATTTTTCCTTCTTCCATGCCACTCACTTTTCCACATCAGCAAATGTCAAACTTGAGTGTGCAACACGTAACCTATCGAGTACGCCAACAAAGTGTTGAATATTGACAACAAACTAGTGCGCGACACATGGTAGAAATGGAAAATTAGATGAATAGTTGGAAGCTTCCTTCAATCAATCAAAGTGTACTATAGATATTTGATAGCCATAGCATTAGTTGTAGTGCTCGATTCCAATGCACCCAATCTTGTTGTAAATTTTATGACATGGGTCACACATTGGACTTTTCAAAATCAAATTTAGGTAGGATTTGGTAGGCGGAAAATAAGGAAACGTCTCTCAAATCATTAATGCATGCATATAATCGACCCAACCACCCAAATTTCTCTAGATATTTCCTTCTTCCTTCTTCTACATGCCAAACAGACATGGGGAGGTGTGTCTGATGTCATTGCAGGTGCTTTACAAGAATTTAATTCTTATTGTTGTTGGTTATGATTTTGAATCTAAGTTTCCCTCTCCTTCTCCTCCTCTTCTCCCCGTCTTCTTCTATAAATAGCATATTTTTGCTTTTAAAAAAGGATTCTCTTTGTGGTAATGGAACCATGCTAAAATGGTGGTGACTTCGTATCAATTTCAGACCTTGACATGGTATTTGTAATCTATTCTCTCCTCCTTTCGTGAATGTAAATGATTGTGCATCCCTTAAGAAATAAAATCATGTTTTGTGGAACTCTTGTCTTCCCTTTCTTGTTTTCATTGCATCTTGCCTCTCTATTTGAATTTTCTAACATGATGTTTGTATTTCCTTCTTGAGTGCCTATGTTCATGTGTTGCATGCACTAGAAGGTTAAGCCTGTGTGTTGATCTCGTGACACGTGTCATCTTCCCTCCTCTCTCGCACCCTCTCTATTTCCTTTGTCATTGTGGAGATTGATTGACCTTTTTTTGGGGCTATCACCTTTCCTAGCCTAGGATTTCCCCTTTCTACACATCCTTATATCCCTGGTCCTTTGGCATTGTTATCTTAGTTTTCCCTTCCAACATTAGAAGTAGTAGTAGCAGTAAAAATAGATAGATGAATCAGCATTCTCCAAAGATCTATCTCAAGCATGCAAGGTCCCACAACTTGGAGATGATTCCATTTTTGTCTCAAACACCTCAATTCTTCTAGATCCAAGACACGGCTGCACATTTGAATTACCAATAGTACCCATTTACAAATGAAAATTTTCTAGAAAAAGAAGAAGATGATAAGGAGACAATAAATCCTTAATTAGATGTGCGGTAGTAGTGGAACTCAGCCCAAGATGAGATCACAAGTGAAGATACTTGGCTTTAGTGATGGTTTCGGTAAAGAATCATTCAACCCGATTTGAAGTATGCAACTATATGAAGTCTCCAAGAAGAGTATCAATGATGTTTTCTTCCACCTATAGACTAAATAAGTTCCATCCATGTCAAACAATGTTTTTACCCTTAGGAAGAACATAAATGGTATACTGAAGTTCCACCCACTCCACGAAGTAAACTAAAGGAATTAGTACAAAGAGCTCTAAATTTGTTCCACAAGTGAAATGTGACATAGGTATGGAAAATAGGTGATCAAGAACTGAATTTAGTGTCACCGAATTAGAATCCTGTTAGAGTATGGGTATGGATCATTCACTGAAATAATGTCCATATGAAATGAAGGAATAATAACCCTCACACAATAGTGGAATGAGGATCCACAAGTAGAGGAGGATCAATGATGGTCTCCGTAATAGTAGAAGTGACTGAATTTTGAGAAGGGGCACTTCCAATAATGGAGATGAAGGACTCCTCTAAAGTAAAAATGTGTGAAGGCTATGTAAATGGAAGAGAAACTCCATATACTACAACACAAGTAGGAGTTATGAAAATACATCTAAGATATGGCGAAACTCATCCCAAAATGGTTTCTTGACAAATAGAATAGAAATGTATGACATGAATGAATCATCAACACAAGAATTAGGAGGAGTGGAAGATGCAATGAAAGTATGTGGAACACAATGAAGCTAGGAACATGTCTTCATGGTATCTTAAGGATCTCCGAAGTTAGAGAGAAAAGAGGAAGCTCAACATTCTCTGAAGGGTGACTAGGAGAGGGAGGAAAGGTATCCCCATCAGTACTCTTGTCATCAAAACTAGAAGAAAAATCCTCATCATTAGGAATATGAACATGAAAATATGTGTAAGTAGAACTATCATCACATGAAGTAGGTGAGGAAATAATCGTGACATAAGGAGTAACAACTACAATATTTGAGGGGTATCCAAACAAAGACTCAAGAATTCTATAAATGATGTGAGGATACATTGTGTGTGCCATATGAAGGTGGAGATGCATGGAAATGTCCATCAAAAAATGACCAAAACCATATACCAAGTGTTAAGTCATTCATTGAATTGATATGGATCAATTGGGGAAGGTAATTGTTCATAAAATTATGGATATAGGTCTTGTTGAATGAGAAAATGTTTAATTCTCAAATGCCACGATGCATAATTTTCCATACTAAGCAGAAGTGACAGAGGCTATAATGCATATTTGGTCCTACGAAGCATAGGTCTGCGGAGATAACATCCTCTATTGTGCATCCACAAATAATATAAATCAATGTAAAATATTCATAGGTGATGAATGCAACTTAGATAGACGTCAAAATCAACTAAAAATGAATCCGAATGTAAGAAGAAAATATTGTGAGAATACACTCAAGGATGTGATATTTCGACTCACGGCTAAAAATGGGTGTGCATGTGATTACAACACCCTAGAACAACATTTTTACCCTTCATTTTTCAAAACTTTATATTTTAGTGCATTGATTACAATCGATGCCATTGTTCATTATGTAATAGTTTCTCACACACCTTGCAATCAAGATAAAATTTTGCAAGTGTGGAACCCACAATAAGTTTCAAGTGATGCAAAGTGAATCACCGCCATAATAAACAAAAAATAACATTAAAAATAAGGTTGAAAAAATAAGTCCTATGTGAGAAAAAGTGTCTCACATCATGAGGAACTCCTTTCCACAAGTTTTTGATGGACACACTCACAAGACCACAAAAATAAGGAGTTTGATTACAATAAGACCCCCAAAAAGAGCCCGTAAAAATCCCAATAACCCTATTTTTAAAGCTCAAAAAGATAATGCCCTTAATTGATTAAATTTTCCTTATTTAATTAATCCTTTATTAAATTTTAATCTAAATTTGATTAGATGTAAAAAAAAAAAATAAATAAAATAAAAAAGAGGGCCTTACCCGCAATGTGCCGGCTTTGCTCAACAAGCTTGCTATGAAGCTTGTTACACGAGTTGTGTGTGAGGAGGGCAAGTTGGTTGGACCAAGTTGAGGGAGAGGTAGGTATTGAGTTCTCTCCAAGTGAGCCACCACCGAATTGGACTCTATGAGTAGGGATGATGAGATGGAAAGAAATGGAGTTGAGACTAAGTCATGTAGCGAAGCGGTGAGCTAGATGGTGAAGTGACTTGATGAGCTAGCTAGGGTGGTATAAATCCATGTGGATGGGATGGGAAAATCCACATTGTGATCTAGAAATACTCTAATTGATGAGTTGTAGATTCATCCATGTATTAGAGGAATTACTTTGATGATATCCTAGGTTGGTAGAGTTGGCGAGCTCAATGGTGAAATGGTCGATGAAGAGTGGAGAAGGATTCTAGAGGGATGAGAAAGATCTCCACTTCCAAGGTGAGTGAATAGAACTAGGGAGAGCTGAGGAATGGTACATGCACATGGATTGAGAGAGATGGAGAACAACCAAACCAAGTAAAAACATGGGAAAAGAAGACTTACGGGAACATGTGATCGAGAAAACACAACACAAGTGTAGAGTGAGATGAGAGTTTACACAGATATGAAAAGTGGAAATATAGCCAAGGGTGATCTAGGGACAAATTTGGAACACAAGGTCATAATAGAGAGGGGGTTGACCCAATCAAAGATTCTCTAGTTAGATGGGGATGGGGGAATTCCTAGGTCTAGTTTTATATATGTCTAGTCGGACCATGTCTAGTCATATCTATGTCTAGTCGAAGATTCCCAAGTCCCCTATCTTATAGTTAGATGGGTATGGGGAGAATCCCAGTCTATTAAGAGATTCGAGGGCCCTGAACTCTATCTAATATGATGGAGATGAGGATGCACTCAAATCCCCTACCTATGGATATGGTGTGCTCGACCTTCCATCTAGTATGGTATAACTCTTTGGAGACCTCCTATCGGCCAGAACTCAATAGACTAGACCGAGGAAAAGCTATATACAATAGGCCATTGGACATATTTATATACGGGGTCAAGAAGATGACCGGTAAATACTTTCCCTTAGATAGAGATAGAGGGGGTGAAGTCATATCATGAATGGATGATGTTTACATTATGGGCATGAGAGGTCTCATTTGTTATATACGTGATATGACTGAGTCTATAATAGAATGAATCATAGCCATCCCTATACCCCGATGGCCCCAAGAAAGAGGAGATAGATGGGGCAACTCTATATGACAGGGGGACATCATTAAGTAATTCCATGCCCCCTCACTATAGATATGGTCGAGGGTGGGGTGCATAAATGATTTAAATTGATACAGGAGATATAGGGGCGGGGATCTTTCCCCATAGCGTAGGTCGATCCATGTCTAAGAGGTGTTCAACAATATTGTATTCTACGCTCACTTGACCAATCACTAGTACTCACTTGACCGATGACATGGCTGAAATGGGGAAGGTCAAGCACAAGAAGGAATGGGTACAAGGAAAAGGAGAGAAATTCAAGTTCGAGAGAACAAAGAGTATGATCAAGGGAGGTCTAAAAAATAATGTAATGTCACTCAAAAATGAGCTTACATGTAGTGCATTAGAAATAATATCAATCCATAGAGGTGGAATCAGGTTCCAATACGGCGAGGAGGTAAATAGGCCTTGGTAGGGTGAAGCACAGGCGGGGTGACTCTGCAGAGTAGCTCGGGAGTCAAGCCAAATAGGAAGTGGGTGAGCCGAGAATGTAGGGTGCGAGTAATCTTGAGGTGCTCGGGAAGAGGGTGAGGTAAAAATTGGGCTTGGCAAGCAAGCTAAGCATAGGGGATAAATTAAGGTAGTGGTGTGAGTGGGATAGCTCGATTCTCAACTTGGTGAGCTAGGGTCGAGTTGGTCCAAAAATTGAACTTCTTCCATACACAAGATTGAAACCTACATCTTCCAAATATTTCACATTGAACTTCTAGACTTGTAAACACACCAATAACATATAAAACTAAGCATAGTACCTTTCAAGAATAAAAGACCAAAAATCAAGCAAATCAAACACAATTTCCAATACGGTCCAAAACTTGCACAAGGAGAGAAAAATAAACACGAAATAAAGAGTAATCAAAAACTAGCTATACGAGTGACACGATTATCATAACATACCTATGATACCATGAAATATGTCTCAACGATCTCATAGAATGGTGTTCACATCGATAGAGTTGCACTCGAATTATATCGCGAATTTCCTCCAAGTAATTAGCCTGCAAAACATGAACTCAAGCAAAAGTGAATGCATAAAGTAAAACTTGTCTAGCATTCTCATAGATAAAAAAATAAGTACATATAGGATTTTTTTGTAACTCCCATGCATGGACTCATCATATCTCCTTAAGGGATAAAAGAGTTACAATTTATAAATATAATGTAACCTCTTGTATGATGAACATTGATGCATATGATGAGAATCGTCATATAACTCCTAATGAAAACTCGAAGACCTATGAATCACTTAAGTGAGGTGACTCACAATGTGTATTTGAATAATATCCCTCACACCAACACTAATATCCATTAATAGATCCCCTAATGAACTCGTGGTAGATTTTGACTTTATATTTCAACTAACATGGGAAAAAATTCAGTTCTTTTGAGACCAACTCCACATGATCCTTTCATATATTTCTTAAGAGATTTAAATTATAATATATATAATGATATATTCTATGGGAGATGTATAATTATTTGATGCATATGCAATATCCCTTAGGTATGATAATTTGTTAATTCAAGATGGCAAGATAGCCCCTAGATTGCATATGCCTATTTTAAAAGAACCGCCTCAAAAAAATAGGGCTTCTTTTGCTCCCATTCCTATTCCAAATTCTAAATCTTTTGTCTCCACTTCTTATTCCTCTCTAAAATAGCATGAGAAGATGAACTTATATCCCTATTTAGAAACTTGTCTAATTAAATTGTCTTTGTGAAGAGGAAACAAGCTCAACCATCTAGAACTTACCTAAGTTTAAACCAGGGGAAAGCTTCAGGACAAACTTTGAGTCAAGGTTATCAGATAAAGAGAACCCAATATCCAAATCAGAGATATGGACAACATCATAAAATTGATAGATTACAATTCCAAAACCCACATCTACCTCTTCAAACGGTTATTCCTACACAACCACTTTCTATCGCCAAATCAAACAAAGCACTTGCTCTAGTTTATAGTAATGTAATATAGGAAGTTGAATAGTTTTTATATGTAGTCATCCACATAATCGAACACTTGTTAAAGTGGAATTCAATTCCATAACCTCATGGTGTAAAATTATTTTAATCTACAAGAATATTTGATGTAAATGGAAAGCACTATTGTTGTTGTTTTTAATGGTTTTTGTGTTGTTAGCCAAGCTATTGACAACTTGGTCATTCCACAACTCCATGTGATAGACCACACAAGGTCAAATAAGAGGAAATTTGAAATAGATACTCAATCCCCTTCATTTCCAAGTCCCCATTTCAAAGATAGATAATTTTTGGACTTAGGTAGAAATATGGATTCATCTAATAATTCACGGAACATAGAAAAACTGAAAAAACATTATGGGTCCATGGAATAAAGAAATTCCACTAACCAAAGAGATTCCATGAATGGAGAAAATAATAAAGAATAATGTCACACCTATGATGCATAAATCTGCAAGTATCCCCTTCAACATTGTCGAGTAGATGAAGAAGAAAAATATGAGTGTGACAATGTGGGAGGCCCTATTTATCCCATCTTAGATAGATATTCTACAAGAGTCCTTGAAGTATTTTCCCAATCTAAACCAACTTTCAAAAAGTAAATTCCATGGTTTAAATATGTTAGCCAAAGGAGGAACAAGTAAGTAATGTTGAAAATCCCCCACCCTTTTACATGTCCCTAATTATAGGAAAACACCTAGTTCATAATTGCATAATAGAATCAGGTGCTAGTACATCTATAATACCCAAGAATATTGTTTATGTTTTAGGCATTAAGTATAATTTAGTTTCTACACGTGTCCTGTAATTTGATGGCTCAACTATCAACATTTTAGGAGAAATCAAAGATCTTGAGTTAACCCTCCATTCTTTTCCAAGCTTGACCATAACCCAAGATATCTCAGTTATTGACTTGCTTCCTTTGTTTTCCATTTATCCATCAAGATAATTTGGGTGGGTATTTTTATTTTGATTGGTCTCACATGATCCTAAGAAATAGATATGGTACAAGATTAACCATTACATCTGAGACAAACTCTTCTTATCATGTTGAATCTTATGACCCTACTCCTCTCTAATCTAATTGTATAATACATGAAGATCAAGAGCATGGATTGTTATCATTATAATAACTTTCTTCTCCTAGCTCAATACCCGACCTCTTGTTAGATGAATGGGCCAAGGAAAATTATGAGTTTGATCCTTATGACATAGCTATGAAGACCGATCTAGGAACCTACCGCATTCATACAAAAGAACTCACAACCCCATGTTTTTCAAAGAATATAATGATGCTTCTAAATTATGGAATATGTATTTTGATGGTTCAAGAAGTATAAATGGTGTTGGGTAAGGTGTATTTATTGTTTCTCCAATGATCTAGAGACTCGTCTTTGCTCATGGGATGTAATTTTATTATTCTAATAATATGGCTAAGTATGAGGCATTGATCCATGAATTACTTCTAGCAAAAAAAAGACATATTAAGGCCTTGTAGGTGTTTGGGGATATTGAATTGGTTATTCACCAAGTTAGAGAAATGTGTGCAACCAAGAATAAGATTTTAAAAGATTATAGACATAGATTTTGGGACCTCTTGGAAAAATTTTATGCTATTAACTTGCAAGTGGTGATGAGGAAACTTAAAAAGAATTTTATCGATGGAAGCCATTAGATCACAATTTTCACCAATTGAATACCTCATCCATGGAAATGAAAAACATGTTAGGATGGTTGTGAGACCATCAATCCCAAATAATGAAGTCAACTAGAAGATCATTGATAATGATGAACAAATTATTCATTTTATCTAAAATGAAGTTGAGTTCTCCTTAATATTACAATCTGATTTATAAGATGGTTTCTAGTAAATAAGGGATAAAATATGCAAAACAATCCCACACATAATCACAAAAGTAGAAGATAATATGAGAATATATTACAGATCTGAAAATAAAGGTGCAAAAATTAAAATAACACAACACGAGACATTATTTAATGCATTGATAACTAGAAACGACTGCGCCAAAGGAGTTCCAACCGGTTTAACATCCTGCATATTAAACCTCTCTAAGACATTCTTAATGTACTCTTCTTGAGATAAAGTTAACTTTCATTCCTTCCTATACCTAGTTATCCTCATACCAAGGATTTGTTTACCTCGACCCCAAATCCTTCATATTAAAGGATTCACTTAGCTTCATCTTGATTACTTTTATTTCATACATGTTTTTTGTCTGTAACCAACATGTCATCCAAATATAGACACATGATAATATAACTTACATCCCGAAATTTCTTTATATATACACAATGGTTATAATGGAATCTAATATAACCTTGCTCCATCATGAAGCTATCAAATTTCTTATACCATTGACGTGGAGCTTATTTCGGGACATAAAATCTCTTCTTCAATTTGCACACCATCTCCTCTTTACCTTTGAATTCATAGCCCCGGATGTTGCATATATAGATCCTCCTCCAAATCACCATGGATAAATGCACTCTTTATATCTAGCTGATCTAAGTGCAAGTCTTCTACTACCAATATTCCAACAAAAGTTCTAATAGAAGTCATTTTTACTATAGGAGACAAAATATCATCAAAATCTATACCTTTTTTCTGTGCAAACCCCTTGACCACCAACCGAGACTTGTATATTTTCTTTCCTCCTCCTTCGTCTTTAACTCAGTACACCCAATTGTTCTACAATGCTATTTTTCCTTCGAGAAAATTCACCAAATCCCAAGTCTAGTTCTCCATGAGAGATTGATGTTACTCATTCATGGCTTTCTCCCACTTTTTCCCGGCATCTACCCGCATTGCTTCATCAAATTTGTCTAGATATTCATGGTCAATGAGTAATAAATAATAAAGAGAAGGAGAAAAATGCTCGGGTTCTCTTCTTACCATAAAAGACCTCCTCAATAGAGGATTTTGGGTTCTTGTTGAGTAGGTTCCTAAAATGATACATGTGTCACTTTCCCATCCGTAAGATCCTCTACCACTACATATTATTTCTTGGATTCTTCCCTATTTTCCCGTAACTATTTCTTATACATAACTTTTCAATTAAAGACCACATCCCTAGATCGAATGATTATCTTTTCCTTAATAATCCAACATTTAAATCCAAATTCATCACCACTATAACCAATGAAAGTACATTATTTTTATTTAGCCTTTAGCTTGGTCCTATCATCCTTTTCAATATGAAAAACACCTCACATCTAAAGACTCTAAGAAATGAGTAATCAACTTTATTACCAGACCAAGCCTACTTAGTATGCCTCCATCCAAGGCACTTGAGGGTCCTCTGTTTATCAAGTACACAATTGTGTTCACCTGACTTTTCCCAAAAATAAAGAGGCAATCCTTCATGTAACCTCATGCTCCTAGCTTGTACCATTATTGTCTTGTTCATCCTTTTTGACACATCATTCTCGTTGTGGAGTTCCCATAACCATATTTTTCCTACATATTCCATTCTTAGAAAAATAATCATTAAACTCATTCTTTGTAATAATCCCCTTCATTATATGACCTGAGACATTTTAGCTTAAGACTTGTTTCATTCTCTACTAAGGATTTCCATTTAACAAAAGTTTCAAATACATTAGATTTATTTCTAATACAATATAACCAAACTTTCCTTTTTACATAATCAATAAAAGTGACATAATAATTTTAACCCCCAAAGAGATGATACTTGAGTCGGCTTACACACATCGAATGTACACTCTAACTTACTCTTTTTATTCATAGGTCCAACCTTGAGAAACCTTACTCGCTTCTATTTTCCATATACGTAACTCTCACAAAACTCCAAACTTGTTTCGTATATCCGGGAAAATTCTTATTTATTATCTTCATGCCTTTATGGATCATATGACCGAGCCTATAGTTCCATAATGTTATATCCTCATTTAAATCCACAAGATTAAAAACATTAGTGCTATCGTTGCTTAAATACAACTTTCCAATCTTCTTACCTCTTTCCACCACAAGAGCACCCTTGTTAAACTTTCAAGAGTCTGCTGTAAATATCACAAGACAACCATTACTTCCTAGCTTCCCCGCCAATATCAAATTTCATCTTAATGAAGGCACATGTCCGACATCTTTCAATATCCATGTATTCCCATTCTACATCTTAACTCGAACATAAATTTTTCCAACTATGTTGCATGGCTCAAGCATCACCAAGAAAAACATGCCCAAAATCCCCTTCAACATAATCATCAAAATAATTGTAGCATGGAAAGAAGCCCCAAATCTAAAACCCAATATTCGAAATATTATGCAAATAAATAATTGAAGCAACCGACATAAATTACCCGTTGCCACATTTTCCTCCCTTATTTTCTTCTTATTCCAAAGCTCCCAAAAATACTTCTTTACATGCCTATGCTTTCCATAGTGCAAGCATACCATATTTCTTTTATATTTTAACCTTTCCCAATCTTTCAATTTTCTATGGCTTCATCTATTATTTTGTCTCCCTCTAGTTTCCACCATCATAGGATCCCCTTAAGTAGAATATTCAAAGGATATTTTTCTCGCACATTTCCTCACTTAGAATCACCGCTACAACATCCTCAAACTTCAACTTTAATTTAGTTGGAACCGAGTTACTTACCGCCATTACCAAGCTATTAAAACTCTCGGGTAAAGATAATGAAATTAATAAATCCCTAACTTATTCATAAAATTCTATTGTAACTAAAGCTATCATATTCACAACCATATTAAAATCATTTAAATGTTATGTTACTGAACTATTATCAGACATCCTCATATTAAACACATGTTTCATTAAAAATATCTTGTTAGAGGTAGAGGGTTTTTCATATAACATCCCTAATGCATCCATAAGTTCTTTTGTAGAATTTTTCTTTGAAACATTAAATAATATTGAATATGCAAGAAATAGTTAGAATATCCCGAGTGCCTTCCTATTTTTGGGGTTAGCACTTTGGTTATACGAGATAATATATCATATCTAAGCATACATGCAAATAAAAGAGGATATTCTACCAAAAGAAATACACAAAACAAGAGATATAAATCAACACCAGATTTAACGTGGTTCACCCAAAGTGTGGGTTACATCTACCAAGAAACAAGCCAATCTATTATCCAAAGCTTTCACAAGATATACAATGAAGATTTACAATCTTCCACACCTCTCATATGTACAGTACTTTCTTTCTCTCAAGCTTTTTCTTCTTCTCCAATAATTCTCTCTCTCACAATTATTCTCATAATAATCATCAACTTTTTCAAGTTCTTAATTATTACTTCTAAACCCTATCTTTCATACTTATATAGGTGTATACAAACTTAGGGAACTTAGCCATGTAATTACAATCAATAGATCTTCTTTAACACTAAAAATATATCTAATTCACGTGAGTTAATTAAAAACTCATACATAGGTAACCGACCCCGGTTATCCCTAACCGATGTCGGTTCCTCCTTTCCTGACCGATGTCAATCATAGGTGACCGATGCCGGTCCCTCCATAACCAATGTTGGTTATTGTATTTTCCAAAGTTTCATACTGCATGCTAATCCGAAGTAATTGAGCTCCACAACTCAAAAATCTCCCACTTGGAGATTAATTACTACACCATACCGTATAGCATGATCCTTGGATCCTTCCTTATTTTTGTTTCTTCCTCTTCAAATCTCAAACTTGAAGACCAATAGAAGTAAAGTTTAGCTCCAACTTATCCTTTGCTACAGATTTTTTAGCATATCTCGTAGGGTTATTACTTGTATGAATAATTTCTAGATTCAACTACCCATCCTCCAATACTTTCCATATGAAGTCATACCTCAACCGAATGTGTTTCGTTTTGAATGAAATGTTGAGTTATTTCCCAAATTAATTGCACTCTAACTATCACCGAACAATTTACAATCATATTTTTCCTTTCCTAACTCTTTTATGAACCTACTCATCTATATAATCTCCTTTCCACCTCTGTAGTAGAAAAATCCACAACCTTCTGCAATCTTGAAATCTAGCTAATTGTCGTCCCACCTACTGTGAAAATATATCTAGTAGTGCTCCTTCTACTATCCAGATCTCCAGCCATATCTGAATCAACATAGCCACATAATGAAATATCTAAACCTCCATAGCATAACTGCATGCTAGATATCCCTCTCAAATACTTGAGTATCCATTGGACTACTTTCCAATGCTCTTTACTTGGATTGGCCATATATCTACTCACAAATCCCACTTCTTGTGCAATGTCTGGTCTAGTACAAACCATATAATACATGAGACTCCTAATTGTTGAAGCATATGGTACTCATGTCATGTATTTGACCTCCTCATGTGATGAAGGACACTGATCTTTGCTCAATTTTAAGTTTCCACCATAGGTGTATTAACAGGTTTTGCATTCTACATCTTGAACCTTTCTAACACCTTGTAGATATAATTCTACTAAGACAAATACAATTTATTGTTCTTCTTGTCTCTGTGTATTTGCATGCTAAGGATTCTTTTTGCAACTCCTAAATCCTTCATAGAAAATGTGTGAGCTAGCTTTCCTTTAAACTCACCAATGTCCTACATACTAGATCCCGCAATATAAGCATATCATCCACATACTATAACAAAATAATAAATATCCCATTTCCAAGCTTCTTGAATTAAACACAATGGTCGATTCACATCTCAAGTAACTATGCTCATGCAGAAAACTATCAAACCTCGTGTACCATTGCCTTGAAGTTTGCTTGAGCCCATATAGGCTCTTTTTCAACATGCACACTAATTTCTTCTTACCCTTGACTTCATACCCAAGTGGTTGCTGCATATAAATCTCTTCATCCAAATCACCATGAAGGAAATCCATCTTCACATCTAGTTGCTTTAAATGTAAATCTTCTATCGCAACTAGACTCAATACATAGTACAAATAGAAGTCATCATAGCAACAGGAGAAAATATTTCACCAAAATCAATAATTACTTTCTGTTTAAATCCCTTTCCTACAATCCTTTTCTTGTACCTTTTTGTCCACCCTCTTCTTCCTTGATCCTATAAACCCACTTGTTCTACAATGTCCTCTTACTTGCTAGCAACTTAACCAAATCCCAAGTCTGGTTCTGTTCCAAGGATTCCATCTCCTCATCCATGTCATGCTCCCACTGCATGTGGGTCTTATCTGCATTGCTTCTTCAAAACTCTTTGGTTCACCATTATTAGTCAATAATAAATAAAATAGAGGTGTAAATATTTCTGGAGGTTTACTTACCCTTTGTGACCTTCTCACATGAGTTTGGGGTACTAGAGGCTCATTTTGGACCTCTTGGAAATTTGTATCCAAATTTTTCAAAGTGAGCGACACACCAGTCATCCTGTAAATGACGCTTCGGTTCTAATAACCGTTGTCGATTTGGATCTTCTTTGACCGATACATGAGTTCTTTGACCAATGTCATTCAATGGTTCAACTAACATTGGTTATTGTGTAACCCTATCGGTATTACTTTTAAATCGAGAGTTCATTTTCATTCACAAACTTCTCAACTGGTTTGTCCTTGGGTACCAAAATTTGATCCCTGTACATTCTCTTTTCATTCCATTCAATATCACGACTCCTAATAATTTTAGAATTCTCTAAATCCCAAAAATGGAATCTGAAATCACCAAATCCATAACCAATGAAAGTACATCTCTTGGATTTTGCATCCAACTTTTTCCTATTTTCCTTATCAATATGCACAAAATATTCTGAACCAAAAAATTTAAGAAAAGAAAGATCTACCTCTTTTCCGGTCCAAGCTTCCTCTGGTATTCCTCCATCTAGTGAAATTGAAGGCCCATGATTAATCAAATAAATTGTTGTATCAACTTCTTCTACCCAAAACTGCAAGGGCAATCCAGAATGTATCCTCATACTTCTAGCATGTTCCATGATTGTCCTATTCATTATCTCTGCAACACCATTATCTTGTGGTGTTCTTGGAACCGTCCTTTCTCTACATATCCCATTCACTAAACAATAATCATTGAAAACCTTGCTACAGTATTCACCACCATTTTCATATCTAAGGCACTTTAACTTTGAATTTGATTCATTCTCAACAAGGGCTTTCCATCTTTTAAAAGTTTCAAAAACATCATATTTATGTTTAATACAATAAACCCATACCTTTCTTGTAGCATCATTAATGAAAGTAACATAATACTGATAGCCTCCATGAGAAGGTATTAGAACATAATGATTAAGTGGTTTAGCCAACCCTTAATGTATATGGATCCATCACTAATATATAGGTTAATATTTAATAATATTTATATTTATATTTCTATTATTAAATATGCTAACCTAGGTATATACTTTAGGTTAAATATTTAATATCATGAAATGATTATATTTCTAATATTAAATATTATAAACCTAGGTGTATGTGTCAACCATTTTAGGTTAAAAAGGTGGGTCGGGAGACATACCCGATCACCTTATATAAAAAGGACTTTAGGTCCTCATTTGATATATTCGGGAAATATATCAAAGGTGTGTAAATCAAGTGATTTGGTTTTACCCTTGGTAAATAGGGTTTCAAAGGAGGAGGTGATCTTACTGGATGTAAAATAAGTTCTCTAAAGTAAAAGATTATTTTCAAAGTGGTTTTTACCCTATTGGGGTTTTCCACTATAAATATTGTGTCACCTGTGTTATTTATTTCATGTAAGTATTTCTTTATTTACTTATGTTATGATGTAATCTTTATTTAAATATTTATTATAACATTATGTAATATGTAAGTTGATTAAATATGTATTTATTAGAATCCTCAAATTATAACATAAGCTACCCGAGATGGTCCCCACACATCTCATTGTACAAGCTCTAACTTCGCTCCTTCTTAGTTGCCCCAACTTTGAGAAATCTCACTCTTTTTTACTTTCAAAAACACATGCTCACAAAAATCAAGATCTAAATATTTCAAATATGATAACTTACCCTTAGCCTTTAAGATCTCGCATTTCTTTTTAACTCATGTGGCCCAACCGATTATGCCACATATATGCATCTTAATCTGAAGTAGATACTATAGAAAAGGAATTAGTAACACATGTAGATAAATATAACATTCCTACCTTCTTACCTCTTACCACAACAAAATCACCCTTGGTGACTTTCTAAGAGTCTCCTATAAAAGTAACCATGTAACCAACTTCACCTAGTTTCCTTGCAAAAATAAGATTCCTCCTAAGGCTTGACACATGCCTCACATCTTTCAATACCCATTGTATTTCCATTCTACAATTTTAAATGAACTTTCTCTTTACCGGTAATACTGCAAGGTTCATCATCACCCAAATAAACATGCCCAAAATTTTCCTGGACATAATTTATGAAATAACCCTTATTAGGGGTTGCATGGACAGAAGCTCCTTAATCTAAAACCCATGATTCAATTCTATTATCTAAATAAGTAATAAGAGCATCTTGCATTACCTCTGTTGTAGAAATATTTTATTCTTTACCTTTTTTTGGTTGTTGGTTCTCTTTATCCTTTGACCAACAATATTTCTTTGCATGTCCTTTCTTTCCACATTTCCAACAAGTAATTCCCTTACCTCTGGATTTAGATTTGTTATCCCTTGACTTTGATTTCCCATTACTCTTACTCTTGGATCTCTCTTTTTCCTTCCTTGCTTTCTACATTCAAAGCATTCCTAGATGATGATTCCTCTATACTCTTCCTGCGAATTTCTTCATTCAAGATTATACTAACCACATCATCAAACTTAAAAATATTATTAGCAGATGATGTATTACTAACAATCATTACCAAGTTATCCCAACTATCAAGCAAAGAACATAATAATAAAATTTATTTCACTTCATCATCAAATGGTATATCAACTAATTTTAATTGATTTACAATAGATTTGAAATCATTCAAATGACTAGATGCAGATCCACCTTCATGCATCTTAGAACTAAATAGTTTCTTCATCAAATAAACTTTATTTGAAGCACTAGGTTTTGTGATTCCCGTTAAAACAACCCACTTGAGACCCAAGAAACAACCTAGGGTTAGTTAGGAAAATTATGGAATAATTTTTTTATTAGAAGTGCCTACAACCAGGTTGCAAGACAATAGTTGACACTATCAGGTTCCAGAACAAGATTAATCTACTACAACATACTTTTCCCTTATTAATATTATCATAGGTCACAAGGTCCAAATTTTAGGGTTAGAAGTTTCAGTTAGGTTCAAGGGGTAAATTAACACCATACCCACTCTCTAACATGAGACTTAGACCTAAATCATTCCCATTGGATAGGAAATTTTCTCACCTTTCCAACGATATAAAGAAGTCCTCCTAACTCCTTGTAAAACTCCATATATGGGTCGGCGGACTTTAGGGATCAAATTTTCCCCCAATGGGACATGTGTTGAGCGAGGAAGGAAGCCCGTTGCGGGTTGGCGGGTCACAGGGCGGTGTTGGAAATTTTTCCCCACGTGGCTGCAAAGTCAAAATTCTTCCACACCTCTATGGGTCCTCCAGGGACATGTGGCGACATCAAAGTCATCGCCGAGAGAGAAGAGGGAAGGGCATGGTAGTGGGAGAGTTCGGGGAATTTTTCTAAGGGAGGAAAAAGGGAAAGGTTTGACATGCGGGTCTGCAAGCGTCCGTGGGGATAACATCGAGGCGAGGGTGGGAATGCGAGGTTTGCGGGGTTTTCAAAAAAAAAATTCCAAAAGCCAACAAGGTCGCAAGGGTTCCACCCCCTCGCCAACATGCCATGTTGCCACGTGGCAGCTGTTAAAGGCCATGGGCCGGTGGGGAAAAAGGAAAAATTTCCCAAAATTTTAAAAAGGTCCAAGGCTAAAATGATGTCGCGCTGCGCCTCCTGCCCTCTGTGAGGACATGTGGTAGCCCCGATTGGCTACGGGCCGATGGAGAAAATTTTAAAAAATTCCCAAAAATTTTTCAAAAATGTTTCTAAGGATATTTCGATGGGAAATTTTTGGGGCAGGTCCGCTAGGGAAAATTTTCCCAAATTTTCCCGCCAAGGTAGGAAAACTTCAAAGTGCCATAACTTTAGCTAGAAAGCTCATTTTTGGGCAAATGAGGACTTTCTGGAAAGCTCGATGCCCTCTTTGCACAGGAATCATAAATTTTACATTTTGATAAAGTTTAAGGGGTCAATTTTATGAAAACAATCTACATGATTTTAAATAGCAAACTGGTAATTTTGACTTATAAATTTTTGTTCAATTTGATCTCCTTCTTCACTCAACATGCCAAACAGACATGGAGGATTATTCTAGGAAGGATTTAGAATGGTTTAGGAAGGTAAATTTGCTCAATTGATTCCAATTTGAATTTTTCCAACAATTGACAGAAAATGGTGTGAAAGGGATTGGGTTCGATTTTGCAATGGTTAAATTGTTTTCTTAAGTGTTCTTTGTCAATTTGAGTTCATTGATAATACAACATGCCAAATTTTAATGTTTCCAAGTTGATTATAATGTGCAGGCCTGAACTATACATTTTAATTAAATAGTTGTCCAGTTTTAAATTTACAACAGAGGTTCATTTCTAGGAAAATCTGTATATCAATTTTATCATTTAAGTGTGATATTTTATTTCTAATCTAATCTAATACATTTAGTTGTTTATAAAAAAATCATTTCAAAGCTAAATTGTAAAGTCTGATTTCCAATTTAATATATTTCAAAAAGAGACAAAGTAATATAATTCCTTCATACGTATTCCTTCTTTTTCCATTTTCTAAACAAAGATTTTAATCACAATCTGATATTCCAATTTGAACCAACAATGTAAATGAGAGAAGATCTTGCAATCCTTTATTGACTTCAATTATAAAACTTTACATCTTTCAATGTTTGAATGCAATTAACACATTTCACTCTCTTTCTTTCAAATGTACAGAACAAAATATAAATGTCTTTCACATTTCAAATATACACTTTTATAACCAATTACAACATCATTTCTTCACAAATATAAATATTACAATTTCATCCACATCAAGTGGGAAAGGATTACAAATGAATTTATTTCACAAGGGACTATCAAACTGCATTTTCCTTTGCTCTAGAATAACAACATGCAAGTTTTCTTTTTCTCCAAGTTGATCACAACAAAAGTGGGGGAAAGGAAATTCTCTCCACCCAACCAAGACATCCAATAAAAGGAGAAGCCTTCCTTCATCATTGGCCCCCAAGCCCCAACCGCAACACAATAACATGTGTGATTTCAACCCATGGCAACAACCATCTTCCACAACACACAAAGATTCTTTCAACATGCAAAATTCAAATTAAAACACAATTCAACACAAACGGCAGTTCACAATCGCATTTGAAGACATTCCAAAATAGAACTCAGGCTTGATCATGCAAGTCAAAGGAGTAAGGACTATGGGGGAAGCTACTTATTCCTCCTAATGGGAATTGGGCATCCACCAGAACAAACCACCAATAAATTTCACCACACATATCCTTATGCCCCCACAATCCCTCCTTATGCCCCCCACAAAGTAAGAAATGCAATCTATTTCTTTTCCATGGTGGATACCAAACCCAAACTCCCTCCAAAAAATTATGATGCCAATGGAATTCTATTATGCCCCCACATGGATTCCCCCATGCCCTTCTCCTAAACCATTCCTATGGAATTCTACCCAACTTGACCAACAAATAAATAAAAAAATGCACCATTCATTCAACACAACAAGAGAAATAACAACATATAAGAAGAGTTTAACTCCTACCTCTCCATGGTAACTTTTGTTTCCAACAAGCAAGCTCTCAATTCCAAAAACAAATTCCCAAAACAACAATCTCCAAGCATGCAAAGTTTCTCCAAACTCCTTCCAAATCAAGAGCTCCCAACACAATAAAATGCACCCCCAAAGAAGTTTGCAAAATGATTCAACAACCCAAAACAAACAAAGAGTTTGAATTTTATAGAATGGGAAGAGAAGAGGATGATTTGGATCCATGTAGAATGCTACATCACACATCCTCAACTCCAACACAAAAGACAAATTTTTGTTCTCCCAAGTACAATAAAGAGGTGGGTGAAAATATGACAAATTACTTGCACACTCCAAAAAATCCCACACCCCAAAGGACTACAAATTAATAAAATGTAAGAGAGTGCAATCAAAACTTGCAACATGATTAATAAAATGCATTATAAAAGTCTAAAATCACCCCTCCAACCATAAGTATGGTTGGTAAATTAAATTGAGAGGTATGGGACAAGTTTTACTTGTCCCATAAGCCTCCAAAAATAGCCCCCAAGGACAAATTTGAATTTCCAAGGAGGTGGAGTGTTTCATACTCCAAAATCTAACTTACACAAACTTACACATCCCTTACATATTAAATAAAAAGAGCCAACAACTTCCATTATTACTTTCCATATCCCAATTTGATATATTTAAATTTTAACCATATGATTTTTCACATTAATCCATGAAAATATTAATTAAATAAAAGAGATGGACACATTATTAATAAAATACATACAACAATAATTAAAAGAAACCACATTAATAACTACACAAAACCCATGGTCACATATAAAGGTGATCCCCATGGGAATCCCTAACAACAACAAACACAACACAATAAAATAAGTTGTCATGGTGACCTTGTCGAATTCACCTAGAATTCCATTGTGGTTGGTCTCCAATCCCCTAATGTTTATTGTGATTTTTAACCTGTAAAACACAAATACCTCCTTCGGCCTCGTGGCCATATCAGAACATCCAAAATGCATATAAATATAATCACAAAATCATCTAAATATGTGAATCACAACAACATCAAGGCAATTTAACATTATCACATATAATTTATATCAACAACTACATCATCATCATATAATATTCATTTTCTAGATCTACTCATAATATCCAAAATCACATGTCCGAACAACATCCATAAAACATCCATGTCAAATAGTATATCATCCTCCACATATGAGTGTCTCTAATAATCATCATGCATCATAACCAAATCAAGATCCACAATAATCCATGACCAATGTCTAACATCATACTAAATCAAAACATGATAATGTCCATAAGGTAATCAACCGTATCAAAATAAGTATCAAAAGGTGTCAGAGGGAAGTGGGCACTACAGCTTTTTCATATAAATTAGCAAGAGATTTCATTAACCCTACCGTAGAAGTCACTTCGTAATATTAGAAGCCATGGATGCTACTGGCTCAATATTATAGACCCAGAGCCTTTCTATAAAGAATCTTCCATTCTTCATTAGTCATCTTTGTAGGTATAGACTTTTCATCCAATGATAAATACAAATCTCTTTGATACAGATAATCCTCAATCTGCATCTTTTAGAATTGATAATTTCAATTGTTAAACTTCTCTACCTTGTATTTGTTTTCTTCTACCATTGTTGTAGCTCCCACTCAATCAGAAAACCCTCTATGAGTAAATTTTTCAACACACAAAACCCTCAAACAAATCTCGATACTAGTTGTTGGGGTTAGCACACCGGTTGTACAAATAATATATCAGATCTAAAAATACATGCAAATAAAAGTGGATATTCTACCAAAAGAAATACACAAAATAAGAGATATAAATCAACACCATATTTAACATGGTTCACCTAGTGTGGGCTACATCCACCAAGAAACAAGCCAATCTATTATCAAAATCTTTCACAAGATATACAATGAATATTTGCAATATTCCACACCTCTCGATGTACGAAGACTTTATTTCTCTCAAGATTTTACTTCTTCTCCAATAATTATCTCTCTCAAAATTATTCTTGCAAAAATCATCAACTTTTTCAAGTTCTTCTTAATTCTTACTTCTAAACCCTGCTTTCATGCTTATATAGGTGTATACAAAATTAGGGAACTTAGCCATGTAATTACAATCAATAGATCTACTTTAACACTAAAAATAGATTTAAATCCCATGAGTTAATTAAAACACTCATACATAGGTAACCGACACTAGTTAGCCCTAACCAATGTCGATTCCTCGTTGCCTGACCCATGTTGGTCATAGGTGACAAATGTCGGTCCCTCCATAACCAATTTTGTTACTATATTTTCTAGAAAGTTTCATATTGCATGCTAATCCAAAGTAATTGAGCTCCACAACTCAACACTATCCAGAAAATCTCATTCCACACCCATCATGCTCGAGGGTTTGTTCCCTTTTCAAACATCGAATATAAATGTCCTTCTAATAAAGGCAATATTCCATCTCGCATCTTCCAAAGACTAAAATTTTTCCCGTTGAATTTATCAACCTTTGATCTTCCATCATCTATCATAGCTCCCACTCAATCTAAAAATTTACCCGCAATTCAACACTCTAACAAACCAAACTAGGATCTCGATACCAATTTTAGGAAATAGGGATAAAATATGTGGAACAATCCCACATAGAATAGCAAAAGTAGAAGCTAATATGTATAACATATTATAGATATGAAAATAAAGGTGCAGAAATTAAAAGAACACAAACAGTAGATAATATTTAACATGGTTCACCCAATTTCGCTACATCCAGAAGAGTCACTTACTCAAATTTTATTACAAGCCACCTTTCTCTCTCTCAATATAGTACCCATATTTGTTTGTATCTATGCTCAAAAACTCTTTGGAATTCACACTTGAACTCACACACATCTCCAATGTTCTTGTTTCACTCGGAATGTTTCGTTCCTTTTAGAAACAGAGATAAGGGTCAGCTAGGAGGAATACCTGTAGAATGTCGAGATGGTGTGCGCGTACCGTAGAAAAAGATCAGGCTGACTGCGAAGAACTCCTTTTTGTCTTGGAAGGACTACTGATTATTCACGGAGATGCAGGTCCAAGAGCTCTGATGGCAAAGGCAGAACTGAGGTAGGATGGTCTGGCACACAGCAGATCAAATCAGCTGAGTATCACAGGGCTCTGGTATCCAGTTGCAGTCCTTGGCTTACTCTCCTTGTCTCTTCACTTGTCTCTGCTCGGTCAAGTGAAGATCTGGACTCTCTTGATCGCTCCTAATGATCTCTATTGATTCAAAATCCTTCGACCTTGATCCAAAAATGAAATTCGATCCTTTGTTTTTGGTTTGGGGAGGCCATTTTACAGGAACCGATGGCGGTTATGTAACCCGGTGGTCGAGTAGGAGAACCGGCATCGGTAAGGAAAAAGTAGGCTATTTTTAGTAAAATAGCCCACCTTCCCTGCTTTTCTCGAGAGAGATTAGTTGCGGGCTTGGTCAAGTGACTAGAAGGTCGGTTTTGGGTGCGAGAAAGGGGTCATTAGTCATGGGTGTAGGTATAGACCAAGTTTTAGGTCTTAATTAGGTTAGTTTAGGATTAGGGCTAGGTCATGATGAGGTGGCAAAATGAGGTGGTAGGTGAGGTGATGGGGATTTATCAATTACAAGGTAATTAATAAATAATTGTGTAAGGTTTAGGTAATGAGGTTAGGTTGCGAAATGGGATGCGGGTCACAAGGGGTCGTAAGACACAAATTTGGTGTCTACATTAGCCCCTTATTGTCATGTAGCTTGTGTTGTAAAGCTACGCGGACAATAATATGAAGTGGTTTCTCCTGTTAAGGATATAGGTAATCCCCCTCAAATCTAGCACAGATTGAGCGAATGGGAAATCAGGGATAGGGTTGATAAAGGGTGAATGTTGTAGAGGGGATGGTAAGGTGGTGGGGTAGGTCCAAGGAAGCAGACGCATGTTGAAATGTAATCGTATGACTAGGGTACATGATTTGACTAGCAAACCAGCAATGTATAGGCAAAGGTCGATAGTTTATCCAAACAAGGGTGATATAATCCTGGTATCCAAGGCATAGGAAGTAGCTCCAGGGTATATAACAGGTAAGGTACAGGAACGTTTAGGCGTGTTCGGTAGTACCAAATGGTTGGTTTGGTTGAGATAAACGTCACGGTCTCAGTCTAGGCAAAGTTGGTCGCAGACGAGATCAAGTCAAGGACCCTAATCATGCTAAAATATGAGCAAAGAGCTCGATTGAACAAAAGGTATAGGATGGGTGGATAAAAGTGTATGGTGTTGATTTTAGGTAAGGTATTGAGGTGGTACGGCCATGGGTCGGGCCAGGTTGTTGGGTTGCGGCCTTGGCTCGGGCCGGGGGGGTAGGTTGAGGCCTTGGGTCGGGCCGAATAGGGAGGTTGAGGCCTTGGGGCGGGCCGAATAGGTAGGTTGAGGCCTTGGGGGCCGAATAGGTAGGTTGAGGCCTTGGGTCGGGCCGAATAGGTAGGTTGAGGCCTTAGGTCGGGCCGGTTAGGTAGGTTGAGGCCTTGGGTCGGGCCGAATAGGTAGGTTGAGGCCTTGGGTCGGGCCGAATAGGTAGGTTGAGGCCTTGGGTCGGGCCGAATAGGTAGGTTGAGGCCTTGGGTCGGGCCGAATAGGTAGGTTGAGGCCTTGGGTCGGGCCAAATAGGTAAACAAATGGTGTTCAGCAAAGGTGGATATAGGCGATATGTGGTTAAAAAGGGGCAAATGGTAAATAAGGGCAAAAATTGGGGGAAAGTTGGAAGAAAAACCGATGTCGATTCTACATGACCGATATCGGTTAAGGGACCGATACCGGTTCATTAGGGCAAAATGAAACCGATATCGGTTAAGGGCGAAAAACCTATAAAAAGAAAAATACGGCTTGTCATTGTCACTTGTGTTATTTGAAAACCAAATTGATTTGTCTGACGTGGAGAGTTGAGATTGGAGGTTTTATTGAGTGAGGTGGAGCTTTTTTACTGGAGGAGTGAGTTGTTTGCGGGCCCGAGTGAGGAGGAGGCAGCAGTTGATTGGCCGGGGACCCAGCAGATCAGAATTGGAGCTATGGCACAGGCAGGAGGAGCAGGAGGGGCTGGACCAGCTGGACCACCACCACCCATCCCACCATGACGACGTGTCGTCATTCGGGTAGGTTCGAAACTCTTTATTTTGTGCATTTGAATGGTATTAAGCTAAATTGGGGGTTTGGGTAGGAATTTACATGTTTTAGGAAATAATGAGTAAATGGACGTAATTTGAAAAACGAAGAGGATAGATGGGTAAAATAGGGCGAAGATGGTGCTAGGTGGGTAGGTTTTTAGGGTGTTTGGGTGGGTAGATAAGTAGAAAATTGCAAAAATGTGGGTGGGGGGCCGCGCATGGTTTGGCTCAGAAATGACAAAGTGTGACCGATGTCGGTCGCTAAGCGACCACATCGGTCGCCAAAAATCGCGGAGCTGGTTTCGTGTGGTTGACTTGGCGTCGGTCGGTGGTTGGCCGTCGGTCGGAAAGAGGGCCGTGGTCGGTTGTTTGGGGAGTGCCGGTCCGTAGTGTTTGTGTTGTTTGGTTTGGTTTGTTTTGTTTGTTTGTTTTGGCTTGTGTGGGTTTATTGGGGGTTTGTGTGGGTTTGTTTTGTTTTGGGGTTGGGTGGGTTTGGGTTTGGGTTGGGCTTGTTTTGGGTGGGGTGGGTTTGGTTTTGGGTTGGTTTGTTTTGGGTAGATTTTGGGCTTTGGGTCGGGTAGTGGTTTGGGTTGGGTTGGTATGGGTTATAGTGGAAAAGGTAGGTGACTAGAGGGGGGGGTTAGAGAGTCGGGGTGTGGTCGGGGGGATAAAAAGGGGGTATAGAGGGTAAAGTAGATGATGTGATAGAGAGTTGGTCTAAGGTTGTGGGTTGGTTTTGCAGGCACGTCAGCAGTTGACGATGCGGGATAGGATGCCCCCGCTGTTGGTGCGGATGCGGCCACACGTATCTGTGGCTCATTGGGTGATCATGCGCGAGGTGGGACTCGGCGGAGTCCAGCGATACCGAGCTATTGATAGAGATCACAGCCTGATGGTCGCCCTCATCGAGAGATGGGATCCGGTGACCAATGTGTTCCATCTCCCGACCGGAGAGATGACCATCACATTGGAGGATGTGTATCGCATCCTTCGACTGCCGATTCGAGGCGAGAGGAAAGCGGTGTTCAGGTAGATTCGAGAGATGGCGATGGGCGGCCATCCTGCAGGTGTTTTGGAGATGCAGCCGCGCTACTTACCTATCACAGCGTGAGTATCGGGTATGGTGACATGTGCCAAAAGGTTGAGGCCTTGTGCGCACAACATTGACACGAGACATGGGCCATGCTTGATGATGATTGGGATCACCCGCTTCGCCTCCCGAGACTCGAGGGAGGCCGTTTCCACTGAGCATTGATGGGGGTGCTGCTTGAGATGGTGGAGGAGCATACTTTGCTATGCGTGGGCACCCATGTGTATCAAGATGCGCACTCTCTGAGAAGAGCTCTGGGGTTATCACCGGATGTGGCGATTTGGTATTTGTTCGACTTTTTTACTTCATTGTTGGGCATATGAGCACATCATATGCATCCAGACCATAGGGTTACCCCAGCAGCCAAGGCCACAGGTTATATACAGATACGGCTTTCAGAGGTGGTTGGGAGTCATGGGGCAGCCACGAGCAGTGCTTGCGGGGAGAGACGTTGCCTACTACAGGCATTTGTTAGAGGGCGACAGCGGTAGATATCGTATGAGACCTTACGAGGTCATCACCGCACGAGGAGGCCGAGCATGGCAGATTCGCTAGATCCAAGACGCTTTGGATAGCAGGACGGAGGCCGGGAGAGTACGAGAGGATACCCCTAGAGAGGGTACGCAGGCAGATGGGGCTGCGATAGGACGAGCCACCTCCCTTCCCTCAGTACAGGAGGGATGATGTAGAGGCCCCACTGCCTGCACCACAGCCCTTGGATCCAGATTGGGTTGCTGAGAGGCCAGCAGATGACATAGTAGATGATGCTGGTTGTACAGGAGCATACATGGTGTGGTGGGCTGGTCAGAGAGCGGCGAGGGTAAATGCAGCCCACCACGGCCCGGACTTGGCAATGTGTGACTACAGCAGAGAGATCGGAGTCGGGGTCGGTGCAGCTCTTACGGAGCAGCTTAAGCTGCTGCAGTACGAATAGGGTCTTACGAGGCGGTAGCCTAGGATCGAGTATGTGCAGCATGCAAGGCACCACCACCAACAAAGACACGGCCACTGAGTGCAGTGCAGTGCAGTGAATAGCAAAGAACGACAGCAGCCGTACAGCCAGCCACGGTCAGACAGTGAATACCACCATGGCGCTTGTGGCGGATGATTGACCCACAGGCACCACCAAAGCGTAGGCAGTGCAGTGCAGGCGCGTGGAAGGTACGCGGGCAAGAGGAGTCAGGGACCCGGCCCACTCTGCAAGCGGTGGCACAGGATGAAGATGACACATGGAGGCGAGAGCGGAGGCCCGGTACTATCAGGATGTTCTTGATAGTACCGGAGCTGAGTATCAGCCATATGTGGCACACCGAGCGGAGACCTCGTGTAGTCAGAGATCGCAGGGAGGTGCAGCCACAGCCGGCGTGTCTGATACAGGCAGGAGGTGAGAGGCGCCACAGGGACCAGCAGGGAGAGGTGCCGAGGGCGGTGGGGAGAGCTGAGGGATCCCTGCATTGTTTTTGTATTTGTATATTGGATATGGGCACCGGTCTGCGAACCGGTTATGTTTATAGAGGCCTGCGTGCCTACATATTACTCATTTATTCATTCATTCATTTATTGTATACCGGCCTGCGAGCCGAGTACGGGTTGTACAGTTGGTACCGGCCTGCGAGCCGAGTATATTTTTGATATGAGGGACCGGCCTGTGAGCCGAGTCGAGATTATTGATAGTTATTGCGGCCTGCGTGCCGGCTTTGTTGGATTATGAGATCACAGAGGCCCCGATGTAGGGCACAGTGTATATTTGAAAACTTGTATATATATATATATATAGATGATGTTTTGATCCATATGCAGTGTTGAAAATGTTTTTAAGTATTTCGTCAATGGTTTGTGGTATAGAATATATGATGAGTTTAATTGACATGTTGATATATGGATGATGTGTTATATGATGAAATGTTGCATGTTTTGGGCTGGTTTTGTGACATTGTTATATATGTATCTGATGAGTTGGATTCAAATGAGGTATAGATAGATAGTTTTTTTTTTTTTTTTTTGGTTTTGGTATCCTTGGTGATGGTCTGGTTTGTTTTTGTAAAATAGATGATGTTAATGAAATTGTAATGATATGTGTGGTGGATGGACAAATATGGATAATGGTGTTGTGATGCAGGAAAAGAGGCGGGCGCGACAAAAATTAGGTAAAAAAATGAAGAAAAGACCATGTTTCAAAAGGGCGGGTGTAACCGATATCGGTTAGATAACCGACGCCGGTAGTTAGTAGACCGATATCGGTTACATGACCGATACCGGTTATTTAGGTATGAGCTTTTCTAAAAATAAAAAAGCTAGGGTGGCAACTTAAGTTCTAATTTTGAGAGCCATGCAAGAAGTTAAATACGCGAACGCGACGCTTTTTGACGACTGAGACAGGTAATTGCATGAGAAATTTGAGTGATAAGGAGAAAAGAGACAGGGAAAGTGAATGTGATCTGAGATTCAGAAGACAGAAAGGCAGGTTTGAAAAAGGTGGTAATAATGGTAGGACGAGGAGAAACATCCAGCAGGCAGGGACAAGAGGGAAGACAAGGGCCACCTCAAGCTACTGCAACCCAAGAGGTAACGTTTTGTTTGTGATTTGACTACTGCATGTTTTGTGAATAAGATGGGGGAGAGTATGTGGGTAGATATGAGAAAGAAAAGATGATAACAAGGGTTATAAATGGGGTGAGTGTTACATGGTAGGTAATCAAGGGTTTGGGTATGTATGCTGTACTGAGAGAGGAATAAACGAGTAATTTATTGTAAATCGGTGGGTGTTTTAGGCAAGGTGTATGAAAGTACTTGAGGACCGATATCGGTTAGGATAACGGTATCGGTTACTCAACAAGTACCGGTTAGTTGTAAACGATACCGGTTCTTTGTAAAATTTCAGAATTTGAGAAAAAACCGGGGATTTGAGGAATTGAATGGTTTTTTGTTATTTGGATGTATGCAGGTAGAGGCAGGGTTGAGGATGAATGATAGTGTACGGTACGCTTGTTGTCACGAATCCAGTGGATGTAACGCCAAATTGAGCGGACATTGATAAATCGTTTGGGGTTAAGTGGAATCCGCTATTATTCATGAATCGCACGTAACCATGCTATGTTATAGGCATTGATTGAGAGATGGAATCTGAGACAAATACCTTCTATCCGCAACAGGGAAATAGCGATAACATTGGAAGATGTGTTACGTATTTTGAGACTCCCAATTATAGGAAAAAAGTATATCGAGGCATTACCTAGCGCGCACGGGAGCGATAACATGATATTTGGTCCATACGCACGAGATTTAACACAATGAGGTTTGTCATTTACGTATGGCATAATGTATGCAAAGCACATCTGAGAGACAAGGTTAGCTTGATAATATTAATGATAGCGGTAGGGTATTTATGCATTATCGAGGCGAAGGGGAAGATTTCAAAGGCATTGATGTGTGTTATCCGGGAGATGATAGAAAGGGGCGTGACTTTTGCATGGGCACTACATATTTAGCGGAGCTATACGAGAGTCTATGGGCTTGTAGGTGAAATCACGGGACGACGCCATTTGGATTGTTCATACTTATTACCTTTGTTGGGCTATGAGCACATTGTTTGTGTGCGACAATAAAGGCCGACCCATCAATCAGGAGAGACTAGAGTACAAAGGTTGGGATTGAGACGATGGGTCCGCGAGAACAAGAGGCAAGATCCCAGTGTGATGGATGACTTTGAGTATTACGAGCGAGGTATGGGAGAGGTGGCGATTGCGGATATGATATTGGAGGCCTTACGGGAATTATATGGTAACAGAGAACATAGCTGAGGAATTGAGGGGTGTAGAGCGATTGAGATGGATCGCGGGGCACAGGCCAGGTGAATATGAGAGGATTCCTATAGATCTCATGTGTGGCGACAATTTGGATTTGTGCAAGATATACCCCAGGCTTATAGACCCTATATGAGGATCGATGCAGAGTAGTATTCTCACCTCCCGGCCAACACCCGAAGGGCACGAAGAGGTAGCCCGATCGCGAGGTAATGGATGCAGGAATGACAGAGGCCTATAGATTATGGTGGGTAGTAGAAGCTGCGAGGTGTACGTGATCATCCCGACATAGCGGTGATTACGGCGAGAGAGGATCGTCTGCAGCGTTTGGTTCAGAGCTCAAACACAGGGTGGCGAGACAAGAGGATTGTTAGTGGTTGCGGAGTCACGGGTGGAGAGACTAGAGGTGGAGTCCTCCATGCGAGAGGCGTATTCATATGTTACAGGAGAGATTGGCAGATCAGTGGGTGGTACCAATAGCCGTGGTACCTTTGAGGACAGAGAGGCCTGGCGAGAGGGGTCGACGATCACGATCATCACCTAGTTCGGGATGAGGCGTGAGGGTCTAAATAAATGTTAGCAAGGTATAAGAATAAATAAGAGTACCGACCTACGTGTCGATGATAGAGAAGATGTATTTGTTTAACATCTAAATAAAACGAGATATGTATGTTGATTTGAGTTATAATAATAAGAATGTTTTCGTTTTGATTTTCGGTTTTTGAAAAAAGGATAAAGAGGAATGTGATTAAATAGAAATACACAAAAATATTTATATTTACCACACATGATAGGTTATGGTAGGGGATGGTCGAGCTAACCTTGGGAGACCCCATGTCTCCGAAGTGCTGCCTACATAGCCCATTGCACAAAGCAAGGAGGGGCCTCAGACCGATGTAGTTCTCCCTTAGGATCAGGGAGAGGTGAATTCAGGCAATTTGGTATGGTTTAGGCAATTGGTTGGTTGGTAAGAATATTGATATTAATGTTGGTAAGGTAAGGTTGGTGTCGGTAATGAATTGGCGATGTTGTAAAAGGTATAAGGAAGCGAAAGTGAGCCTACCCAAGTAGAAGGAACCATGTCTGATTAAGATCAACACACAATCCTAGATGTGAGGTAAAGCGGAAAGAGTGCTCGTAGGTGAAAAGAGCTAAACAAACCACACAACGTAGAACAAGCTTGAAGCCCTAGGTGCCGTGCATAGACGAAGTCAATAGGTGAAAAGAGTTGTATGATCACAATATATCGGGTGTACGTTACGTCCCTTGAGTTGAAACAAATGGTGAGGTGAGGTGGATGATATAGCTGAGGTACTGAGAGAACTTGTTACAAAGTGAGTATTCGACGAAAGAGAACCTACCCTAAATAGACAAGTCCATGACCCAAAAAGTTCTTTTTGAATGAGGCTTTTATTTGGTGAATGTAAGTGATCGATGCGGGGAAGTCTCTGAGGATATTGATTGTACTATTCTTGAGGTCTTCACAGAAGCTGATCAATGCGAAGCTTCGATAAAAGCTGACCGTGTATAGCTATCCTTCGAGGAGCTTGATCTATTTATAGTAGCAGATATATGATTTTAATACATAATTTGTCCTTGAAGAGAGCGATCTATTGATAATAGCAGCAATAGTTCGGCACATAGCTGTCCTTCGAGGGAGTAGTCTATATTTAATTTAGATGACTAGATGTTCTTTTGGCATGAAGCATCTAGTTTAGTAGGAAGTTTGACTCAAGAAAATCCCATAAGAATACGGCTTATTTTAATACTTTGAAGTCATGGACTAGACTAAAAAGGGGAAGGCATCATTTAGGTGAGGTGAGAATCAAACTATGTGAGCTTGATTTTCATTATGAGGTGTAGGAAAGCGAAGTGCATGTAGTGTAAATGAGCTCAAGGGACGAAGCGGCGAGTAGATAAGAAGTGATATAACACTAAATTCAACAGTAGAATGGTGAAGATGCAAGGCATTAAGGGGTTCGAGCTCGGGTTTACCATTAAGCGAAGCTAAATGATAAGTGCACGATCCATAGGTGTGAGTGATTATATAAGGCCCAATCAATTGGGAGCAAATTTTCCACGTTTACTCTTTTCTAGTTTGGTGACATGTTGATTCTCTTTGAGGACAAGATCACCAACCTTAAAATACGCTCATGAAGTCGCTTATCATAAGCACGTTTGATACGTTTTTGATAGATTTGAAGGTGATCAAGAGCTGTAAGACGACGTTCGTCAAGAAGCTCCAATTGGGCTAACCACTCTTGGCGGAAATCATCGTTGGTGAGAATATCCTGAAGGGATATTCTAAGGGAAGGTATTTGTATTTCGAGAGGCAAAACAGCCTCGGTATCGTAGACAAAGAAAAAGGTGTGGCATTAGTAGAGTGCGAATGCTAGTATGATAAGCCCAAAGGGCAAAGGAATGTGATCGTGCAATTTCTTCGGATTCATTGACAACTTTCATGAGGATTTTGGTTAGGGTTTTATTAGAGGATTCGGCTTGTCCATTTGCTTGTGGATAGTAGGGTGATGAGAAGCTAAGTTTGATGCCAAAGTTGTCGCAAAGGTCTTACAACAACTTGTTTTTAAAAGATTTTCCATTATCTGTTATCAGGCGATGAGGAACACCAAAAGCGACAAATAATGTGGTGGTTAATGAACTCTACAATTTTTTCCTTTTTAGTTGAAATGAGTGGAATAGCCTCCACCCATTTTGTGTAATATTCGGTTGCTGTGATAATCCATCGGTGACGTTGCGAAGAGGACGGATGAATCTCACCAATAAGGTCTAAACCCCATTGTGAGAAAGGCCAAAGATCTTGTGCGACCTGCAGCGGATGGCTAGGAGTATGTTGAAGGTTAGCATGTTGTTGACACATAACACAACGCTTAACATATTCGTAGCAGTCATTATTGAGAGTAGGCCAATAATAACCAAGGCGAAGGATTCGTTTGGCCACAGCAAGGCCACTAAAATGCCCGCCACAAATACCGTCATGTACTTGTTGGATGGTATGGGTGACCTCGTGCCGGTGAGACATCGAAGGAGGATGCCATCAAAGCCATGTTTATAAAGGAGTCCCCCCATAACTACATAACGAGAAAGCGCGTTTAAGAAAAGTCGTTTACCAGTACTAGTAAGGTCAGATGGGAGAACAGAGGTTGTAAGGTAGTCATGAAATTGGTGATACCAAGTATCCTGTGAATTAGCAGACACAGTATTTATCATACAAACTACCGGGGTTGAGTAGGATGGGGCAAAAAAATTTTGGACCATGATGAATAATTCAGAGTCAATTGATGAAGCTGGAATTTGCGAGGCTAAGCAAGCCATAGTATCCGCAAATTTGTTAGTGGAGCGGGGAATGGTTTGGATAGAATAGTGAGTAAATAAGGCTAAAAGTGAGTCCACGTAGTATTTGTACTTTTGAAGTTCCTCATTTTTACATTGGTAGATGCCCATAACTTGATTGACTACCAATTGAGAGTCGCCAAAAATATTGATAGATTTGATACCTAAGTGTATCGCAACTTGGAGACCCAGAACAAGGGCCTCGTATTCCGCTGTATTATTGGTGCAGGGGAAATCAAGCCGGAATGAAAGAGGCATAGGTTCAGCGTCAAGAGGGATGAGAACAACGCCGGCTCCTCCGCCGCGCTGGCATTTAGATCCATCGAAGAAGAGGGTCATTTGATACGACTCTTCCCCGAGTGAAAGAGTGGCGATGAGTTCGTCGGGGAATGTAAAATTGGTAAATTGTTCCCCAGGTAAAGGGGCTTCCGCAAGTTGGTCTGCGATGGTTTGTCCTTTGATTGATTTCTGGTGGACGAACTCAAGGTCGAGGTCGGCGAGGAGCATGAGCCATCGGGCGATGCGTTGGTTTAGATGAGGTTTGGCATACATGTAATGGATGGGGTCCGTGTTGGTGATGATGAAAGTTTTGTGATTCAGAAGGTAGTGTCGGAGTTTGGTAGCCACGAATGATAGGGCTAGGCACAACCTTTCTACATGTGTATACCTAGTCTCATAGTCCACCAAAGTACGACTTATATAATAAATGGCTTGTTCTCGATTTTCAGAGTCACGATGTGCAAGCATGGCCCCTACAGCGTGGTCAGTGGCGGAAAGGTAAAGGTAGAAAGGGCGGTCGTCTTGAGGTGGGATAAGCACGGGTGGCTGTAAGAGATAAGTTTTGAGAGCTTCAAAGGCTTGGTGGCACTCTTTGCTCCATTGAAAATCAATGTCCTTCTTAAGGAGGTGATGGAAAGGTTGACATCGATCGAGAGTTGGGAGATGAAACGTCGGATAGATTGAAGCTTACCTTGTAAACTACGCAATTGTTTGAGATTAGTAGGTGGGGGCATTTCTAGAATAGCTTTGACTTTAGATGGGTCGACCTCAATGCCACGCAAAGAGACGATAAAGCCAAGAAGTTTTCCCGAAAGGACACCAAAGACACATTTCTTTGGTTGAAAGCGAGAGAATATTGTAGCAGTGATCAAAAATAATGGTTAAAACATCGAGATGTTCACTGCGATGTTTAGACTTGCCAAGAAGATCGTCGACGTAATCTTCAAGGATTGTGTGCATAATGTCATGAAAAATGTAGGTCATAGCCCGCTGATAGGTGGCACCAGCATTCTTAAGGCCGAATGGCATGACACGGTAACTGAAGGTTCCCCAAGGAGTTATGAAGGTAGTTTTGTGTTGATCGGCGAAGGGGCAACCAAAATTTGGTTGTATCCTGAAAAGCCATCCATGAGAGAAAGCATTTCATGACCGAGTAGAGATCAACAAGTTGATGATGCTTGGTAGGGGAAGTCATCCTTAGGCTAAGCGAGGTTAAGATCCCGAGAAATCCGTGCATATCCGAAGTCCCCCCGCTTTAGTAGCGAGTGCGATGTTAGAAATCCATTGAGGATAGTCAATAGGCAGAATGAAGGAAACAGAAAGGAGTCATTGGAGCTCCTCTTTGACCAAGAGGGCAATGCGTGGATGCATTTTTCTCAATTTCTGTTTAATTGGCTTGGAATCGGGTTTCAGTGTAATGTTATGGACAGCAATGTCAGGATCAATTCCTGGCATGTCAGCGTAGGACCAAGCGAAAGCTTGGTTGCGAGCATGGAGGAAAGTAGTAAAGGTGACTTGTTCTGATGCGTTAAGGGATTGTCCGATCTTCACAATGTGAGGATCCTCCTCCGTGTGGATGTTGATTTCTATAGTAGACTCGTTCAGCATGGTTTGGGTTTCAGATGGTAAGGCTCGTTGAATATAAGAGTCATCCGCGCCAAGGTAAGTGAGGATGGAGCCATCATCCTGGCACTCAACAACGTTAATTGAAGGGGAGTCCTCTTCAATCATGTCTGGATATAGAAGGGGAATAGAAGAGGGGTGCTCATTAATCCGTTGATAAGTGAGGGGACCTAGGAAGATAGCATTTATGAAAAAAAAAATTTAGGAGGGATAGATTGAGGATCTATCGACTACGTATGGGAGACGCGAGCAAAATGGGTGATGATGGTTTGGTAGGAGTAACGTCATCGTCTTCTGAAGACAAGCGACGCGAGGTTCCATCAATGTAAGTGTTTCCGGAAATCGAGACCACTATGATCATTATGTTTGCGTGTGATGATGGGGATGGCGTATGTCGGCCTTGTTCATAAAGACCAAAACCAAAGCCTTTCCAAGCACGGCGAGTCAAGAAGGTGAGAAGCGGCATGCATTTGTGAGATATGAAAATCGGATTGGAAGGGAACCACACCAAGAGGAGGTTCAGGGGTAATGGAGGATGTGTCAACACCCCCATACGTTAGGTTGGTGCGGCAATGGGGTGGTCCGTAAGAGATTACCTCCCCCACGCGACGGTCGTAGGTGGGATGTGCATGTAATTGTCCGTACTCCTGCGGGGTAGGGAAAGAACTAACGTTATATAGGCGGTACTCCCCCAGCGTAAGGCGTTGAAAAACATCTACTAAGGGGTCGGAGGTTGGGATGTTAGCTGCGGGAAGGGAAGTGGTTTTTGCGACGGTGGTTTCATCAGTTGAAGGCGTAGGCGCGGTTGAGGTGGATGGTTGAGGTACATTTGAAGAGGATGGTTGGGTTGAATGTATGGGTGTCTTGATTGGTATAAGCACATCGTTAGGGCGGTATAACATATTGCAGGTTTTAAAGGGGGAGGATCAGCTTTTACGGTGTAGGACTTCCCCTCGTACTCAAATTTTATGCATCATGCAATGTTGAGGAACGCATCCCATAGCCGGATCCAAGGACGACCCAACAATATATTATATTGGAACTCTCCCTCAAGGACATAGAAGAGTTCGGGTAAAGTACGTGGTCCTACCCGAATGTTGAGGATCACGGTGCCTAAGGTAGAGGTAATAGCATCATTGAATGATCGCAACATGATGGGGTTGGCGCACATGCAACTGGAAGGGATATTCATTTGTTGGAAGGCTTTTGAAGAGATGATGTTTAGGCTAGCGCCCCCGTCAATCATAACACAGCGTACTCCGAATGTCCCCGATATGTGCCTTTGAGATAAAAAAAGCGAAGTGGTCGAGATCTTCGGTACCAAAGTCGATAATTTCATCTTCAGAGAAACTGACTGCAGCAGCTTGTGGTACAGAGACGGAAGTGGTTGGGGCGGTGGGTTGTTTGGTGAGAGAGGCAACGTGATTGGGTGTCAGAATGGAGGCAACGGGAAGGGTTTCATTAGGTAAGACCTCGATCCCCTGAAGAATTTCAACGAGAGCTTGTCGATGAGATTCAGAAGTCTGAATGAGATCATATAGTGTCATTTTTACGGGTGATTGGTGAAGCTGTTTAATCATGGCTCGATGGGCAGCTCCATTAGAGATGGGGTAAGCGGGTCCACGAATAACCACTTTGGGTGGTGGTGCAATCGGGATGCTGGACGGAGAAGGAGAGGATGCAGGTGTGCTTTCTTTCGCTTTCTCATTGTTTTTCTGCGCTCGAGTAGCAACACTAATCATATTAATCTCGTAGACCGGAGATGAAGAAGATGATTGGGATAAATCATGGTCTTCAAGAGGTGGGGTTGTAATAATGACAGATCTTGGTGAGGCGGGACTAGATGGTATAGGAGAGGGAATGGAAACTAAAGGTCTCTCCCTTCGTAAGTTGTCTTTCTTAACCTTTCTATCTGGGAGAGGTGACTGACGAAGGATGGTTTTTAAAGCTTTGCATCCCTCCACATCATGTCCTGGTGTGCGGTGATAAGCGCAGATCTTAGACTCATCATAACCTATAGGTCGAGGTTTAGACGGGTCATAAGGTCTAAGTGGGGGTAGGGAAATGGTCGCATTCTCTACTAACATAAGAGATTTTGGCGTAAGATCCTTTGAGTGGGTCAAAATCAGAAGAGGATGAGGGTATTGATTGTGCGGGTTTTGGTAATGTTTGGGCGTGGTTGGTTCGTATGGGTGGTGGTTTAGCCGAGGGGTGTTGATACGTGTTTTTCACTAAACGTGGTTTCTTTGGTGCAGAAGCTATATTGGATGATGAGGCCACAGATGGTGTGGTATCAGAAAACAACCACGGGGAAATAGGAGTGACCGAAAACAAATCTTTTGATGATGGAATTTGTTTAGGGCTGATAGGTGGACGGAGGATACGCGGGTAGCGGTGTTCTTATACCACAGGATCTCTGTATGTGTGCGAAGCGTAGGTCGCTTTAAAGGAAAGCGCGGGAGGTATGATATATTGATGTAGGGTAGAGGGATGGGGTCCCAATATGGAAGGTAGGTGTGGCGATGATGGTTTCGGTTGTGATAGAGGCATAGGTTGAGGAGATTGAGTCTGTCTCTTAATGGGGTGGAGCGGCTTTATTTTTAGATAAATCAAGCCACTTAGGTGGGTGTGTTAGGCGGGTATGGGTAAGGTCCCAGCGTAGGGAAGATTTGGTTAAGTTAATAGAAGTGGGACGGGGCATTTGGTAGAGGTGAGAGGGTGAAGGTGAGAACATGGGCATTTTAAGCACGTAAACACTTCGGGTATATGGTGGAGGCCTCGAGGATCGGTCATTTACATTTGAGTAGAATATGGCGTACTCAAGCGTTCCCATAGAACTGTCATCTTACGTGGAATGGCAGTCTTCACGTGTGAATGTGAACTTTTATGCGGAAGAAAGGTGGGTTGTGATTCCGGTCCTTTGTGGGTGTGATACGGGGTAAGCGAGGCCTTGTATCAATAGATGTTAAGAGAGTCGACGGTTGTTGAAAAGATTTAGGTGATGAAGGACTAATAGGCAGGAGGGCATGTTCGAGAGGATCCGTCATGGTTAAAGAATTTGGTGATGTCGGTGCAAGAGATTCCTCGTCTAAGGATGTCAAAAGGAGTGGCGTACCTTCCTCTTGTGCAGCAAGAGGGGTAGAAGGGGAAATCTGGGAAATAGATAGGTTAGATAACATCCGTTCGCAATCTTGTAGGGATGTGGTATAAGAAGACTCATCGATGGGAAGAGAAGTCTGGGCAGTTAACTCCTTTATGGGTAAAGGAATGATTTCGCTTTGGTTCGATGGTGGTAAAGGAGGTTCGGGCTCCTGTGTTAGTGAAGAGGCTTGATTCAAAATTTTCTCGATAGAGGCTTTGGGCTGGGTATCAAAGACTGCATGGATCTCATGAACACTCTCCTCGGCTAAGATATCCTGGTTTACGTTGCTGTTGGAAGAGTGATTCGGGAATGGTTTGTTAAAGATTTTCAAATTTCGGTTGGCAGGGGCATTAGGATTATCGAGGGTTATATCCCCTGCGTCAACCATTTCCTGCACTATGTTTTTCAACATCTTGCAGTTCTCATGACTGTGTCCCTTCACGCGGTGGAAGTTACAGAAGTCATTTTCTTTGTACCAGGAAGGTATGGCGCGAGTGGAATCAAACCCGGAATGAGGTTTAACAGGAGGTAATGTAATGGCTCCTGCTTTGAGCAATTTTTCCAATATCACACCATATGTTTCTCCCAAGGGAGTGTAGTTGATGGGCTCGGCTTTGTACTTATAGGTGGTTTTTGGTGGAGTATTGGACGGCGCTTGAGATTTGACCATCACCGCGTGGACAGCTCCTTTTGATTTAGAAGAAGTGGACGCGTGAGGAGTGGTGGTATTTGGTTTATTGGTAGAATCAGGAGTTCGGAAATTGGGGTTTTTGTTGTCTGTGCAATTTCTCTTCTCTAAGGCTCGAATCTCTAGTTTAGAGCCATGGTAAAAGGCTTCATCGAATGTCGGAAAGTTTGAATTTGGAGGGTAGGGAGATGTGCTTAGCGCAAGCCCGCGTAAATAGTTCGATAAGTTCGGTTTGAGGCAAGGCATACGTAAGTTGGTTGATAAGGCCCGCCATCGTCTAATGAAATCTGCGATAGATTCATCCTCAAATTGTCGAATGGCATAGAAGGTCGGTGATAGATACTTTCTTGGCAATGTTAATGGAGAAATGATCGAGAAATATTGGGCTAGTTGGTTAAAAGAAGATTGAGTCTTTGGGTTAAAAAGCTTTGTACCCTCAAAAGCGAGTCTGATAAGGACATGGGAAAGTGCTTGAGTAATGAGGCATCATCATGGCGATCGAATAACAAGCATGTCTAAATGATCGCATGAAGTGTTGTTGAGGGTCCTCTTTCTTGTTAAAAGCAGGTAAATTTTGGTAACTCCCATTGAGGAGGATATGAATGAAGGGGACGAGAAGGGTGAATGGGCTCAGACAAACTTGCTCGTATGTCAGGCGCTACGACTTCCTGAAACAGAAGCCTCCAGGTTTTGCATTTTGTCCATCATTTGTTTAATTAGATCAGTAGTTGGATGAGATGATGGTGTGGTTGTGGTAAACGGAGGAAAATTGGGCCAAGGACCACCGCTAGACCCTGGTGGGGTTAAGTGTTGATAAGGTGTGGAGGATGAATATGTTGAGGCAACCGAATAGGGATGTCCCATATAGGATGTTGAGGTCATTGAAT